>CM070832.1:5963231-6558231 GCA_036326025.1 Chrosomus eos | reverse complement strand
GGTTCGCTATCTTTGTGAGGACTCTCCATAGGTGTAATGGTTTTTATACTGTACAAACTATATATTCTGTCCCCTTACACTAGACATTCTGCATTTTTACATTTTTAAAAAAAAATATTTTTTTATGTTTTTTAAGCTATTTGAAATATGAGGACTCATGCAATGTCCTCATATATCACGTGTAAGTTGTAATACCAGTGTAATATGCATGTCATTATACACATTTGTGTCCTCATATATCACAAAACAAGAGCACACACACACACACACACACACACACACAACACACACACACACACACACACACACACACACACACACACACACACAAACAATCTATGCATGCAATTGGTCTACTCATTATTGTCTGTGCTCAATACAAAATGCTTTAAGTTTTAATTAACATAATAGGACATAACAATTAAAATTATAATTGTAATATAATTTTTTTTTATTAATAAAATTAAAGTTATTAATGATAAATAATATATGCAATACATACATACATAATGTTTTATATGTAATAAATGTTGTTACATATTAATGTAATTTATTAATATATATATATATTAATAAATCATAATAAAAAGAATGATTAATAATAGTAATAATGATTATTATACATATAATATAGTATTTATTATACTTATTAATTAATATTTATTAATTTGTAACAACAATTATTTTCTTTTCTTTCTCTTTGCACACATATATTAAGCAGCTATAGTATTATGAACAAAAAAAAGTTTGACTTACTGGAGAGCAAGATATAAACCTGGGAAATAAAGGCGAATAGAGAGCGTGTGTGTGTTAAGAGTGTGTTTTCAAGTGACAGAAAGAGATAAAAGTGTGACGGAATATTTTTGGGAAATATCTAGCATCTGTGTTTCCTATATTTATGTGCTTTGTGTGTGTAACAGGCAGAGGTTTTGGGAGTTCAGCAGGAGTTCAGCTTAAATATCTGCTCTACATTACCGTTACGTAATTTCCAGTCCTGTGTGTGTGTGTACAGTGAGGAGGTGTGTCTATTGTGTGCATGGATGAGTAATACCGCGTGTGTGTGTGTGTGTGTGGTGTGTGTGTGTTGTGTGTGTGTGTTGTGTGTGTGTGTGTGTGTGTGTGGTGTGTGTGTGTGTCTCTCTCGCTGTCATCCCTCCCCCATCTGAAGCTGTCTGGTGTGCAACTGTTGCTTTCCTTCATCTTTTATTCTGGAGCTTTCAGTATGATCATAGCAGATAAAATCTTTAGCACTCCTCAAAAAAAGGAAAGAAAACCAGAACTTGTCTCATGCTGTGTTGTTTTGCTGTTAAAGGATGAAGTGGGCGATGGAAATCCAGCTGTGAGAGATGATCCGTCTCTGCAGGAACAGGTTCAGGCCTGGCTCAAACAGAACCAATTCCAGAACATTCTTCAGCAAGGTATTCCAGCCTACATTCACTCCGCAGAAAGATCCTTGTAATGTTGATCCGTGTGGAGATCCTGAGATTTGGTTTGTTCTTGGTATCTGTTAGCGATTGATAAGGATGTTTGAGTAAATCAGAGTCGACTGTTTGAAGCCTTACTGTCAAACATCTTTGCTCAGTGAACTTTGTTTGCTTGTACACAGAGGACTTTACATATTTACAGTATCTTCGTCAGTGTCTAGATTCAAATAAAGGTGTAAACCTCTTGAGACCGTTACGATGATTTCCTCAGGCACAATATGAGGCAGAGCAATATGTTAGAAAAATCCTGCAAAATGTTAAAAAAAATACGTTTTTTAGAGTTTATATGTCATAATCAATCAAAATCATAATCAAAATAAACAATTGTTATTAAGTAAATTAGCCCAACTTCAGAGGCATGCAACTCGTGACATGCAATAATCAGTTAATCAGAGTTATACATAGAGATATACAACAATGTGCAGGGGATTCTATTTTGTTAAATGGTTTCAATTTCTGGCTGGGAACAAAGACATACAAACTGTGTCTAATGACAATGATAATCACAGGAACTGATTATGTGTGTTGTATAATCATAAAAGGGTTTAATTATAGTTTGAATATCATTGTGCATTACTGTAATAGCCAAAATGAAAGCAACAGTGGATAACATCAGGTATGGAAAATAAATTAAAGGAAACAAGCATGGACTGTGAAATCTGTGAACAAACGTATATGTTCCATGACAAAAATTGTACTTGCATAGTCAACGAATATATATTAAAGGGGTGGTATAATGCTCTTTTCACAAGATTTAAAATAAGTCTTTGATGTCCTCAGAGTGTGTGCGTGAAGTTTTAGCTCAAAATACCCCACAGATATTTTTATATAGCATGTTAAAGTTGTCACTTTTTGAGGGTCTGTCCCTTTAAATGCAAATGAGCTACTTCTCCCAGCACAGGGGGCGGAGCTACAACAGCTTGTGTCTTTTTACCTCTACACAGGCATGCACTGAAAATTTTAAAAACTTTTAGCCTTTTATGTTTAAACCGACGTCAGAAAGATGGAGAGACTCAAGAAGAAGTGACAACATGTAGACAACATTTCTAAATGGTTAGTTAGTGAATTTATGTAGCTTATGTGTAGTTATCTTCTAGTAATTGATTAGGATATTCTGTCTTGATAATCTATAAATCGTGTTCCGGGGGCGGGGTTTATGTAAATTTTAGGGTTCATGATGTCACTAACCCCAGAGGAATGTCGTGTAGTCCCGACCAGCCGTGCAGCAATAACTCTTCTCTAGATATCTGATTTCCTTGTCAGTAGCTCATCCTTTTGAGACCATGATTACCATAACCATAACATACGTGCACGAAATGAAACGCAGACTTTCCAGCAAAACATCTGTGGGGACCAGTACAATATGGCACTCCTCATTATAGACGCACATACTTTTAAAACAAGGCAATGATTATCTAGTCCACAAGTCAGTTTAGTTACAACTCTGCAATAAAACAAGATGGAAAGCAATGCATTGACATTGACTATTGATTTATAGGCTATATTGCATTTTAAATGTTGATTGGCTGGACATACTGGTCAATATGGATGCACACATCCCTCAGTAAATAATGACCATCAAGTATTGCTTTTATCATTTAAAACACAGTGACATTTAGCTTTTATTCATTCACAGGATGCATTTTTGATATCAATAATTAAATTTGTACTATTTAAAATGTAAATTCTTAATATTAAGAATGTACTTTTTCTAGTAAGAATGTATATTTCTGATATCAGGAATTACATTTTCATTAGTACTAGTTAAAGGAGGGAGAATTATAGTGGGAGCACTGGGGTGTCAGGTGGGACTGTGTGGCAATGGCAAGTGGTTTACATGGCTCATGGGTCAGGTCAGGATTGGCTCTGATGTAATGTGTAACAAGGACACTAAAATAAAGTGTTACCTTATGTATATTCTCATTCTGTGAGTGTGAGACAGTGCTTGCTGAGAGAGAGACCCTGCCCACACCCTCTTCTGATTGGCTGAGATTTGTGATTGATTTTGTTGTGGCTTGTAGCCTTGTTGTGTCTTATATTGACAGACAAATTGCTTGTCACTAGAATCTTAGTGCATCACAACTGGTTCAAACGCAAAGGAAATGTTTATGTTAATTTGCAATGGTCCAATAGAATCTAAATCATGTGCATTACATTTTAAATGTGACTCATCCAATTAAAAGTCCAAAACATTTATTTTGTAAGTTAAACAGTCAGAAGATTACATGCATTACAGTGTTTTTAGTAATGAAAATAATGTTAACAGCAATGGTAATAGCAAAACAGTCGCAACAGAAATAGGATAAGTCACCAATGTTTTATAAATAATTCATTTTATTAATAAAAATCATAACCAATTTTTCTGCCAAGTTATATAGTTTGTTAACCTTATTGTACGTAGTAAGTACTGGTGCATTATGAATGCTGAATATTTATTTGTATACATTTGTATTTATAATGTATACATGGCTCATTCAAACGGTCCATTTTATAAATAAGAATTTGATTCATTCAAGAACTAGAGTTGCATGAGTGTTTTCATGATTTGATTATCTCAATGGTGATTTAAGGATTAGAGTCAGATTGTTTTATAAAATCAATGTTAGTTGTTTGCTGTGTGTGATATTTGCTATTGTGCAACAGGTGCTTGTTCTCTAAAGGGCCTAAGAGTGAAAGTGTTCAGACATGAGTCCAAAACTCAGTGGCTGTCTGGAGTCATCACACACCACGACCAGAACAACAGAACTGTAGCTGTCATGGCTGACCAGGTGAGACCACATAAACACACATATATATAATGTTGCATATAGTAATTTAATGTTAAAATATGTTTTATATAAAGATTATTTTTTTATCTTCAAAAGGTTCGAGAGATTGTGAATGTAGATCCTTCGCTGGTTCAGATGGTGTTACTAGATGATATCACCCACTCCACGCTAATGGAAGACCACTCAAAACGCAAATCACATATCACCAAGATCAATAGGATTTTTCTTGTGAGTGATTTTTTTTTCTTCACATACTAGTTTTGTGACAATATAGTCCCCTAAAGCAGTCTCCTCCTAGCCTGGTTCTACCAGACTCTCGTACATTTCATTTGTACAGAGAGTCTGGCCTCGCTCCATTGAGAAACGTTTACTTCCTTGTAGGCGGGTTCTCTGTTCAAGTTCAAAACTATTGGATCTGCCAGAGTCACTCAGGATCTGCCATAGCCAATCGCTAAGTGTGTCGTGCGACCATAGATGTAAAAAAGAACTCATTCACCACTAGCGGAGTGAGCTGGAAAATCAAACTTTTCTCGAACCCCGTGGGGAGGAGGGCCACAACATCGTGGCCACCAACAAAACTTAGCAAACATTGTTCTTGCTCCGGCTTTAACTTCTGTATATTCGGCAGTTTTGCAACGACGGACCAAATAGCTTTTCTCACGTCTTTCTCCGCTCCAACTCAAACTGACGGACTACATCGACGTCATCGTTCTCAGCCACTCCCTCTGTTCGCTGATTGGTCCTACAAAAAATTGATTTCTGGAAACCGAAGAATCCCAGACGTAGTACTGAAGGAAAATGAAATTGAGCGGAAGTGCGTAGGATGGCGCAGCCAGGCTAGTCTCCTCCATCTAACACACCTGACTTTGCACTGTCTGAACAAGCCTGATATACAAGATCTTATCCGTAGAAAAGTGGATGGGACCTCAAGATGCAATTGTAAAAGACATACAAGAAGCTGAGCTCGTAAGAAAGCCGTCAAAAGAGCTCATTACGGCCACTGATTATTCACTGCCCGGCCAAAAAAAGTCACTGTTTGGATTTAAGTAGGCAAACATTTAAAAGTCTATGATTGGATCAGTGATGCAGTGATTATTATGTTTCTAGCATGTTATATGTTTGGCAACAGTTCTTCTAACCCTAATTGATGGAGTGTGTAGCTTTTCATTTCTTAAACAGCCATGTAGGAAGACACATCATGGCCATTTTCCAGGATGACAATGTCAAGATTCATCAGGCTGAAATTGTGAAAGAATGGTTGTGAGGAGCATGAAGAATCATTTTCACACATGAATCGGCTCCTCTGAGTCCAGACCTTAAATTCATTGAAAGTCTTTGGGATGTGCCGGAAGAGACTTTACAGATCGCTAGACTCTTGCATTATCAATGCAATTAAATATATTCGTATATTTATACAAATCAGCATCACTGAAATATTTTTTTTAAAGGTTTAAAGGGGGGCACAACCAAAACAATTTTGAGAACCACTGAGTTACAATTTTAAAAAGTTCTCAGTTAGGGGTTTGGATTAGTGTTAATACAACTTATTAATTAGCTTTAGTGTTGATTTTTTAGCAAGTCTAAGGTATGTCCTCATTTAGATAGCTAAGTAAATGTTTGTGTCTTCCAGGGCACAGAAAGCATATCAAACAACACTACAACAAATGACCAGGTAGAGACTTTAAGACACTTCCAAATGCATTACAGCAGAATGCTTATACAGCCTCTAGTTTAAAACACACTCTGTCTGTCTCTGTGCTGAAGGTGTGTAGCTCCAGGCCAGTGCAGCAGCAGTCACAGAACTGCGGCATGGAAGAGGATGAAAAAGAAGGGATGAGGGACGAAAAGAGGAGTGATGAGGGAAGAGGTGAGCTGTAGCCATGGATAATGATTATGATGATATTAAGAGCTCCATCTGTGTTAAATTACATTTAGCTGGATTCATATTTATGGCATTAGCTTGATACGGAGTGCTGTTTTTTATCAGTTTCAATGAGAATCTTAGATGTGTAGCTTTTTCTAAATCAATGTTTTTGATCTTGTTATATTTTTTTAATTCCTAGATTCTTCTAAAAACGGCAATGGTGAGAGAAAAAGGAGGAAAGAAGACGAGGAAAAAGATGACAAGCAGAGAAAGAGATTGAAGAGGTTGAAAGCAGGGAGTCTGTCCGACCTGTCTGAGAACAGCGATTCAGAAAATTCCAGCAGCAGAGTGCAGGATTCATCCTCGGATTCAGGATCAAAGAAACAGCTGAAACAGCGTTACACTTCAGAGATGCCATTGGACTGTGAGCTTCACCCCTCCCATAAAGTTGGGGAACCTTGTCCCAGCCAATTAGGAGATAGTGAGACTCAGAAATTGAGAAGAACTCCTCCATCTGATTCTTCTAGTGCATCCTGCAATGGGGCATTTAGTAACACAGAGGTACAGGAGTGTGCTGCTGGTGTTAGTGTTGGAAAATCAGATGAGAAAGGTGATGGAGGAATGACAGAATTAGAGGACAGGAGTGAAGGGGCATCTCGAGAGGACTCAGAGGCTGTGTCTGCACTGCTGGCATCCCAAGAGAGTGAGCAACTGGTCTCCATTGAAACCACATGTGTGCTGCTACATGCATCACCTCAGGAGTGTGAAGGAGCGGAGGGTGAGCACGAGATGTCGACAAATGATCCAGAGGTCAGAGGGTCAGAGTTCACCCATGCAGAGGCTAGGGGGTCAGAGTTTAACCAATCAGAGGTCAGGAGGCCAGAATTTCCCCATTCTGTGGCCATTACCACCAGCAATAAAACTGCAGTCACAGTAGAAGAGGAGCCAAGAGTAGCACCTACTCGGTCTCCTGTCAAACCTTGCACCAAAAAGGAGGATGTGGATTCTAAACAGAGATGTTCTCCAGCAGCTGTGAATGCAGAATATGGACCTGTGATTTCTTTGGAAGCTACCCACAAGCGTAGTGTGCACGCCAGTCCTTGCTCCTCTCCCGAGATCATATCTAAAGCTCAGACTGTATGGGAGATGTCCAGACAGAAGCAGGGTGCATCTCTAGAGATGGGCCTGTTGAAAGAGGACACTCCTCTGCCTAAATCGATGGACAGAACTCTTAGCTGCCTTAAAATGGCACCTAATCCGAAAGTGACCTGCTCCACAACTCCAGTCCTGACTCATGCCCCTTCTCCATCCCCAAACCGATCCAGAACCCCCACACTTTCTCCTCCCGGTACACCTAATTGCACTCCCACTCCAGACAAGTCCACCAAAAGTCCCCTCATTGTGGACAGAAAGGATCCCTTCACTATATACAGAGACCCTGCGTTAGTCAGGGCGGAGCTTGAGGCCCACCCCACCTACATCCAGCCCCCTCACACTCCCCCAAACCCCAAACACCACCTAAAGACGCCATCTCCCTCCTCCAGCTCACCCAGCCTTACCCCTGCTTCCTCCCACAGCAAGCTACTGAGTCCCTCCCCTCATCCTGCACATCTCTCACCCATTCCCCTACACTCCCAGCCTCCCCTCTGCTCCCTGAGTACACCCCACTCAACCATCCCTCACCCGCACCTGCTTCCATCCCTCCTGCATGCACTGCCCCCATCTGCTGCAATCTTGGCTGGACATCCTCGTATCGGAGCCCTGGGACTTCCTCACCATCCTTTAGCCCTTCCGGGTAACTCGTCTCTTCTGGGCCAGACCACTGGTGCAGCTTCTTTGGCACATCTTGGCCTCTATCCCCTCTTGTGGCCTCCTTTCCCCAATGGAGCCAATAGCTACCCTGGCCTGGGCCTGCAAGCATCCAAATGGACACACCCAGACGGCGCTGGCATCTCTGACAGCAACATGAGGAGGGTGAGTGACTCACAGATTCTGGAGTCAGTCATGATATTAAGCTTGGTCGGAGCTGTGGTACAAAGTGGGTTGCTCTGACACATAAAAATCTTGTGGGGACCTTGGTTTGAGGGCTCTTATGACTCCTTTTGGTGGCACAGTGGCTCAGTTGATAGCAGGAAGCCAGATGGTCTTTTTCCAGATGGAAAGTTTGCATGCTCATGGGTTTCCTCCGAGGGCTTCAGTTTCCCCCACAATCCAAAGACATGCAGGATAGGTGAACTAAATTGTCTGTAGATGTAACTGTAAATGTGTGTAGTGGGTGTCCAGGATGTTTCTCTGCCTTCGGTCTGAGAAGCTTGATAGGCATCCCCGTGATCCTACATAGGACAATTGGTTTGGAGAATGGGTGGATTATAGACTGTTATTTGAATAAAAAATAATACATTTGGATTGGATTTTAAGACTTTTATATTTCAAAAGGGTTGCAAACAATGCAGCAAGTTGTATTGGTAGCACATACTTGGTGTTCTTCCTGGAGTTGTTGTGTGTACAGATTATATTTGTGTATATATTATGGTACTTATGAGATCATAGCTAAACCTCATGTTGTCAGGGACACATTTAGATGAAGCGGAGCATGTCCCATGAGGTGTGCATGCTGGAGAGAGTTCCCCTTTTGCTAATACTGTTATAGACATAGTGGGTGTTATCCTGACTCATCAGAATGTCATGCAAGTCAATGATACTTTGTATAAAATCATCTGGTTTAGTTTTAAAGCCCAGATAAAGCATCAAGAGGCAGGTTATGGTATTATGGATGCATATTGCAGTAGGTTGTTTGCATTGTAACTGGCTGAATAGAGATCTAGGGAACAAGAAAAGGAAAAAGAAAGCTACAACAAGAGATGAAAAGAATGATGAACTGAAAGAAAGTCATCCAGGCAGAAGATTTCTCCCCTCTGTTTTATTGATATGGTATCAGGGCATCCTTGAGTCATCTGTAACCAACTATTCATCAGTACATGTATTATGGATAAAAACAAGATTGTGTTTATCAATTTGTGTGTGACAGAGTACACTTGTGTACGCGAGTTCTCTTGTGTACTAGGAGGGGATTGACTTATGTCCTTGCACATTGTGTATCAATTTATTTATTTTTTGTCTCCCTAAGGTTTGAAGTCCTTTGACTTCTCTAGATCGATCCAAAACAGGTTCTATAAATAAATGTGTCTGAAACTCTGTTTGTTTGTCTATGTGGTAACAGAATCCCCAAGCCCTTGGCTTTCTCAACCCACCCCTGTTACTAATGCAGACGGTCCCCCACTCCCCATCCGACCCTCCAGTGCGGACCCTCAGAGAGCATCTAGGAGCACTCAACATTGCATGCCTTCCTCCAAAACCACAGAGTAAGTTTTCATCTCACTCCTGCACACACTTTTTGTTTGACTTGACTTGCATATCATTGTTGTAATTAATTACCGTAAAACTTCAAATAATAGCCCGGGCTTTTATTTTCCCAAATCGTCGAACTGCACCGGCTTGTATTTGAGACAGGCGTCTATATGAGACAGGTCTTTATATTTTAGTGTTGAGATGTTGTTCATTGAGTGTAGGCCCAGAGTCTCTAATCTCTAAAAATCTCCAAATGCTCCACGTGAAACTGTGGTCTTCCGACCTTTTACTTTCGTTTCCATTGATTTTGATTAATACGCGCGAGGGAGAGAGACCAAGACGGCGCTCGTGTTGTTTGAAGACGTGAGAGTGCGCGCGCCCGGCCGGGGCGTTCTCACTGCTCGTTTGCGCCCTGTCAAGTCATTCTACTCTACATCACTCACTGATCAAAAAAGGCTTTGGCGGGACACAAATTTGCTTTGGCGGCCGCCCAAAAAGCGGACGATCTGACGGGTTTTAGAAGATTAAATACAACCCGAAACTAAAAAACAGACCTGGCCTCTATTTGAGACCGGCCTTTATTTACCCAAACCTGTCGCCACACCAGGTATTTGGGACTCGGCTATTATTTGCAGTTTTACTGTAGTTACATTCATATAGCTCTTTTCTGGGTACTCAAAGCGCTTTACATATGGTAGGGGGAATCTCCTCAACCACCACTAATGTGCAGCGTCCACCTGGATGATGCAATGGAAGCCATATTGTGCCAGAACGCCCACCACACACCAGCTTATTGGTGGAGAGGAGACAGAGTATATATAAAGCCATTCAGTATATATGTGGATTAATTGGAGACAATTATGGACAGAGGCCAATAGGCAAATTTGGTCATGATGCCGGGGTTAAACCCCTATTCTTTTTCCGAAGGACATCCTGGGATTTTTAGTGTCCCTCCGTGTCCCCATGACACACAACCACCTCCTCTCACTCACTCGTCTCATTCGGTTGAATGGTCGTGCTTGTATTACACATGATTTTAGTCAGTTCTGCAGGTTTCACACTCACACCAAAAGCATGCGCACTATTGATCTGTATAAGTGGCGTTCTTATAAAGCTGCATCTCAAACTGGTCTCAAGAACCAAATTTACTTTTTTTCTTGGCTTATTGCACTTAAACGTTCAAATACATACAAAATTATGTCAAAATTCCAGCCTTGCCGAGTATTCAGGTAAATACAAACAGTTTTGGAACGTAAATGGTTGAAAGAACTCTGTTGTGCAACAGTATATTTAATCTGTGCAAAAGCTCTTTAAGTGACAGCAGCCAAATAAACCTGCTGCTGTCTGTCATGTCAATCAAAGAACAAAAGACAAAGAGAAAATCACTTGCTGCTCTTGACTGAATAACTTTCATAACTTTCATTGTAAGCATTAATCTGTAATTAATTTTTACAATGAAAACAATCCCGTGTTATTTTACATTTGATTACTTTAATTTCTGTAGTATTTCTTATCTGAATACAACAGTAAGACCCACCTGAAAAACTTAAAGCCAGTTAATTGCATTTGTCTCTTTATTCTATTGAATTTATTTGTGCTATTGTTTACAATTTGTTTATTTGTTCATATTTTATTACTGTTTACTACTGTCTTTTTTTTTGTAAATCTAGTTAAATGATTCAAATAAAGCCTCCCTGTGCTGTGTGTAAGATATTACCCAAACTATAAAAAAATTATGATATAATTATCTGTATGTCGGTATATGGCAGTTTTCCCCTTGGTATCGAATATCATAATATTTCAAGGTATCGTATCGAAGTTGGAAATTCCAGTATCGCGACAACACTAGTACCTTTAATTACATGTTTTATTAATGTTGAATTTGCACTTCCATTGGAAGAATCAGGTTGTCTTAAGCAAGATCTGACTGTTGAATTATTTAAAATTCGTATTACCAACCTGGGGTTTGCAACCCTCGTTTGAGGGTTTGCGCTGCTCAAACGAATAGCGCGGTTTCGTTTCACTCTTGTTTTGTTTGCCGTTTGATGTTTCTCGTATGTAACAGAAGTTGCAGCTCTTATCAATTGGACAGCGTGGTGTTCACACCAGTGCGAACTCTTGTCGCCCATTTGGTCGCACTCTGAAGCCCTACTTGCATAAACTGTGGCTCTTGTCCAGGTCCAGACCCACCCCTACTAATCAGACATACTGACCCTTGCAACAAGCTTTTCCACATTCATTCCTGCTGTTCTTTTTTTCTAGAGAGCTGGATAGAAGAGCCGCCGCCGAGAGCACAGTCATCCACACTCACTTCAAGTCTGAACAGGAGCGTGTCCGTGCAGCGATGGGCAAAAATGGGATGACTTACTCCCCAGGTGCCACTGAATCACCTCCAAGTCGAAACAAACAGCCACTTGTTGTTTATGATCTCACAGGTGAGAGACCTAACCGCTACCAGGAAGAGAACCGGCGCATTCTTCTGGAGAGCAGTGAGGTGGCTCCATTCACTGCTAAACTGGGCTCGGATAGGGAACTGCGATACACTAGAAGTCCCACATCTGCCCTTCCTTCCAAGGAGAGGGAGAACGAGATGGACAGAGAGAGAGACCAGGACAGAGAGAGAAATGTGCATGCATTCAGACATACTCTTCCTCCCGGCCACAGTCGGCCCATCCCACCCCAACCCTCACTCCGAGCAGCTACTACTCTTTGCCAGCCAGCAAAGAACTCTACGAGAGACTCAGTGCCAGCAACACAGTTGCCCCTGTCTTAACTTCTTCCAGCTCCCAGGTCTCAATGAAAGCCAGACCTCCGCCTCTCATTAAACGCCACCACGAGAAAGGAGAAGGTCTCCTGGGAAAGATCACAGAGCAACTTGCACATAAAGCATCTTCCATGATGGCAGTAGAGGTAGCGTCTGTGGAGAGAAGGGGGCCAGGCTCTTCTCTCATTGTCGGTCTCCTCTTGTCCCCGCAGCGTGCCTTTACTCCACCGTGCCCCTATTTTCCACCCTCCGGCACCAAACATTCTAGTTTCTAAAGACTCTGGAAAAGGCAGATTGTCCCCGCCTACTCTCACACCCATTCAGCCAATGAGCTTGTCTGGAAAAGGTCAGAAGCAACAGAGGCCACCCACCCTGTTACCTGAGCTCAAACATATCACCTTAGATGGGAAAAGACCTGTGCCAGAGAAAGCAACGTCATCACAAGCCTGGGATACCCAATGGGGTGGAGTCATGTTTGACAGAGAGAAAGTAGGTGGTGGGCACACAACAAATGGAGGTGGTATAGTCAAACCACAGTCGGCCACTGCGTCAGTCATTGTACATACAACAAGTCACACACATACTACTATAAATTACACGGTGTCTGACAGCTCAGTTTCCCGGGTGCAGTGCGGCCACATAAAGCCATTGGAAAGTTTGTCCAACTCACACTCTAAGGAGGGCAATGTTCAGTATAAAAGAGGTGTCCTGTGGACCCCTATGGATACTGTTCACCCCATCAACATGACAACCAAAAAGGGAGATCTCAACACACCCATAAACATGACAACTAAACCTATTAACACAGCTCAACTGAGTCACGGAGTGAAACACCCCTTAACAAATATGAATGCCACATGCTCTAGGATAGACCTAATCGCAGAACACTGCAAGAGGAGAGACGGTGGAGCCGTTCAAATGAAGATGGAGCCATCTCCCATCTCTTGTTGCACTTCTAGAGAATTCCCTCATCTGAAGAAACACAGAGCTGGACTAGCCACTGCTGAATCTAGACTTAACACACATACAATTCAGCCTCAACACACTACACATCCTTCAGATGCTTTGAATCATACCTCTTACCTCTCAAATAGTAGGTATGGGACTTACACTACACTCGCTACACATACTGCGTGTACACATGCTTCGGAAAGAGAAAAAGAGTCTGTATTCAACACTAGCACTTCTGAATGTCTCCGACTGGCATCAGGGACTTCTAGCCCTATACCAACAACCACACAAGGTTTGCTAACCAATGAGCAGATACCTGCTTTGGCCGTAACTAACCAGTCAACTCAATTCAGTCAGAACAACTACCATAAATTGAAAAAAGCCTGGCTGACCCGCCATTCTGAGCAAGATAGAGAAAGTACGGCCTCCCAAACACTAGAGGGCACTAAGACAGCTGTAACTTTGACCAGCACAAGCTCCTCTGTGCCAATCAAACAGGAAGTGAATGGATTGGTGGATAATTGGTGCACTCAGGAGGACAAAGATTCCTCCTTAGACAGCAGAAAGTCCAAAATAATAGACAAGAAGCCTATTCTAGACAACCGGAAATCTAGTTTAGAAGACAGGAAGTCTAATAGTAATGCTACAAGTTTCAATTCAGAGGACAGAAAATCTGTCAAAGCCACTGAGAAACCAGTGACCGCGTCCAAGAAGTCTTCCTCGGATGATGTTAAACCTCTCTTGGACCGAAATGGAAAGCTGGAAAGTAAGGAAGCCTTTGTGGAGGACAAGAAACCTAATGAAAGACGATCAACCTCGCTACATATGAAGCCCGAGAGGGAGAAACAAGGCGAGAAACGCCCATTAGAGTCCAGCGGTGACAGCGAAAGTGGAGGAGACTCCGGCAATGAGAGTGAGAGTGGAGGATCAGGACGGAGGTTTAAACGGCAGTCTAAGTCCTCTTTTAAAATAAATGATAACCAGAAGAGGAAAGTAGACAAGGAAGAAGAAGAGGAAGAGGCCAAACCCAATGGAACTTTGCAAAGTGCAAAGGATAAGCCTCAACAGAGGCTCGCTAACAGCAGTGAGTTTTTCCACCTGTTTAAATGCTGATGTATGTTCAGGCCTAAAGAAAATGTTAATAATTAGAACATCAAAACATTGTCATTGGTATTAAAGTGAAAATAACTTTCTTCTATAGAGAAAGTTTTTAGCATATAAACCAGTATAGACCTAGTAAATGATAAATACATGATCAAAAACTAGATTAGGTATATACTTTTATATGATATTCAAAATATATATATATATATTCTTGTTTTTGTTTTTGAAATCAAATGTTGTTGTGTTGTAAATCATCTCATACCTAATTGGTCTTTATAGAAGATTATTCTCAAATCCCTATTAAAGTAACACCAAGTAACTTTTCCTCTTCGGTCGCCCTACTGGTTGGAAACGAAATTGTCCATTGCCGCTGTCGTAAATAATTTATCCTACCGTCACACGCAACGCTCACTGTTTATCCAGCACCGGCTTCAGAATAAACGATGTCCACAGACAAGGTGAGTATGTTACATGATTTCATGAAAGGATGATGTATTGCGACATCAGAAACGAAGAAAAACGAAATAATGACTATTGTAGCGCTTGACGTAAAGCAGTCGAATTTTGTAGTTCTTTTTGTGTCGGGTTCCTACCCGAAACCCGAAGTTACATAGTGCCAGTAAAAGCGATACAGACCCCGTCAGGCTATGGCAGACGAGTCATTTAACTTATTTTAAGTCGATGTACCATCACAAGGGTCTTGGAAATATATTATGAAGGTTGAAAAACTACATAGTGTTTCTTTAAAAAAAATGAATCGGAAATGAATATACCTTTGAGTATTCAATGTTGCACTCTATAGCAGCTCTGTTTAAGATTAACTGGATGAACAATTACACATACTGTGTCTTTGAGACTCAATTTCACCATGGCATTCAGGAAAAGGAATGAAGGCCATATTCAAATTATGCATATTCAAACTGATGCTGAGAATTCAAATGTGTACTCATCTCAGCTATGTTATTTCTGTCTCAGATGGCATCCCTCGCTCTGTGCTGAAGGACTGGAGAAAGGTGAGAAAGCTCAAGCAAACTGGAGAAACTTTCTTGCAAGACGACTCATGTTCAGAGGTCGGGCCCAACGTGCAGAAGTGCCGAGAGTGTCGCTTGGACCGCTCACGTAAATCTCATGAGCCTGCCATCTCACCCGTCTTCTGCCGATTTTACTACTTCCGACGGTTTGTTTTTCTTGTTGTTGGCTTCCTGTTTCACACTGTTCTTGGACATATGTGAACTCCCAGTAATGCACTTCATTTAGGTTTTATTTGTTTCATCATTGGTGCAACATACAGTGGAATCCAACTTTAATGATAGCATACACTCAAGTTTGTATAAAACCTGATAATCATATTATTCATGATTTGTGAATTCTTAATGGAAGCAAGAATATCTGAACTTTTGTAGTGTTCACATGGTAAATGTCACAAATCTCATTATTTCATTAGTGATGTAGAATTAGTGTGTCATGTTGTCATTATTTCGTTGTTTTATTTTATTTTATTTATCCAATCAGCAGCAGTCGAACAGCACAATTGTGCTTAAAGGGCACCTATTATGGCATTTAAAATGTTCCTAATATTGTTCTGGGAGTCCCCAACAACAGTTTTACGTGCATGCAATGACAAAAAACACTTTTGTTGTCTTATAATATGCATTTATTTTTACCTGATTCGTTCAACGACTCATTTTTCCAAACCACTCCTTTGCGTGACGCTAATCTGCGGTGATTGGTCAGATGACCCAGTCAGTTATTTTTTGCGTTAGCCCAAAGCTTAAACATATTGATAAAGCACTGCAGTACTACAATACGCTCTATTCTTTATGACAACTCCAATAACAACGATAAACATTTCACACATTTAAAAAAAAAAAGACATTGGAGACCTAGAAGCTGCGCTGAGCGTAACTTACACACACACACACACACACACCACTTATTGAGCATGCTACAAAACCCATAAAAGCAACAATTATTAATAATACTTACAGGTTGTGATTCGAAGGAGGAAGCTGATCCAAATAAACTTGGTACTGAACCTTCCTTCAGTATCAGCCGGCTCGCGAATCCACACTTGAAAGCATTTGTGTTTGTAAAGGAATCGTCATTAAAATGACGCGAACACAGCTCAAGGTTCGGCTATACTTGTGTGGTAGAGTTGTAAATATAAACTCTAGCCACTGATTCTTCACATGCTCGTCTCTGGGCAGTGAAAAAAAAGTTCGCTCGTCGACATGATGTTCTCAAGTTTGACTGGTGTCTGCGGCGCGCGCAATGAGTGGGCGTATCTTATTCAAATAACTTGTCGAGGAGACGTCATATAGATAGAGAAAAAGCATCGTTCGTCTTCGATTCATATCAGCGACTCGGAGTCGACTCTTACTTTTGAGAGACAATAACTTTGTATACGGTGAACTTTCATATTTAAAACTTTGCAGAATGTTTTGTTCACTTAGATCTATGTTACACACTACATGAAAGGTAATTTTCAAAATTCCATAATAGGTGCCCTTTAACATTAATTCTTCCCATTCTCTCTTCAGTCTATCGTTCAGTAGGAATGGCGTTGTCCGTGCGGATGGGTTTTCGGTGTCTGAGCAGACAGATGAGGAGGCGGTTACCGTGTGGACGGGGAACTCAGAAGATGACGAGGACAAGAAGAGGAGAGAGATGGACCTTGAGATGTCAAAATCTGTCCTCGCGTTCATCGGAGACAAGTTCTGTCAGCTCATAAAGACAGAGGACATTGCTTTCACCTGGGTCAAGAAAGACAGTATGTTTGTGTGGAATGATGGATACACAAAGTCTCTCATTCCTTGTCATTTTGTCTTATTCACCTTGCCCTGCTGTCTTTTCTCTCTTTCCCTTTCTCCAGCTCAGATCATGTGGAAGCGAGCGGTGAGAGGTGTGAGGGAGATGTGTGATGCGTGTGAGGCCACTCTCTTCAACATGCACTGGGCATGTCACAAATGTGGCTTTGTGGTTTGCATGGACTGCTACAAAGCCAGGGAGGAGAAGAAATCCAAAGGTCACTTGCAAATACATCATAGATTTTACTATTGATTTTAAATCTACCTACAAGATTCCCTTTTCTTTTCACCTCTCTGTGGAAGAAACCAGCTTAGACCAGGTTTATGCTGGTTTATAGCTAGTATTACATTTCTGACTTACATGGTCTTGCTAACAGGATTCCAGTAGTCAGGGAAAACCTGAAATTTGAAGAAAAAAATTAACCCTTTTTTTAATCAAAATGTATTTATAAAATCTAATTTCAATAGTCAATCTAATTTTCTAAATATTTTTTATTTTTTTTTATTTTTAGTATATATACATTTCTCTTTGTGAGTACAATCTGTATAACATGTTTTTAAATTCCTTATCTCGAAAGAGTGGAAAACTCAAGAAAAAGTGAGGGAGAACTGTTTTCATTAGTCATGTTGACCAAAACATAACATATCCTGGTCTTTTCAGCAGGTTTCTTGGGTGTCTTTCCACACAATTTGTATATTTTTCTTATTTTTGTCATTCAGATAAGGAGATGTATGTCTGGGTCCGATGTGTGAAAAACCAGCCTCATGACCTGAAGAACCTAATGCCTACTCAGATTATACCTGAAACAGGTAAGCATTGGTGTACGTTTGTGTACTTTTTTGTATCTAAATATCACATCCTATTCTTTTTCACCTTTGACTGTAATCCTGATATTAAAAGTAGTGCATTGCCATCTTTTCGTAAGTCTTGGTGGACATGCAGAGCTCTATGCACTCGATGAAAGAAAAGTTTGGAATCTCATCACATTGTCCCTGCACTGACAACAAAACCCTCAACTCCAGCATGGCCACTACCAACGGACTCTCACCAGTAAGACTCTAACGTCACATGATGATGTATTTTATGGCAAGTCACAAAATTTGTGTAGCTCTACTTGCTTTAGATTTATATTTAGATTGATGCATTTGGCAGACACTTTTATACAAAGCAACTTAGATTTTGCACTCAAGGTAGATTTGATTAGTTCATGCATTTCCTGGGTATCAAACCCATGACCTTGGCGTTGGTCTAAAGCCATACTGTATAGCTTAAGCTACAGGACTGTCTAGATGCATATGAAGCTGTATAGTTGAATGTATCAATATTTTATGTAAATGTGTGTGTGACATCAGCTTTCAGACAGAGATCAGAGTGACTTGAAGAGCCAGCAGATCCCAGATCAGCAGAAGAACTCGCAGCATGTGACACTGAGAGCGCACACTGAGAGAAGAGGTAAGGAAGTGCCTACAAAAACACACCAAACCAAACACAGATCATTCATCCATTTTGCACTTGCAACTCTTTGAATTAAATCAGAGTTTTTTCCTAACCAGTCATGTCCACAACTAGCAATGCACAATAAGACGTTTTATTTGTTACTTTTTCACAACTTGCCTGTAGGCCAGATACATAAATAAATAAATCTTATTGGTTCAAAATTTCTCCTTCACATATTGTATTGAGCATCAAATATGTTCTGAGTGACTTTTTTTACTTTGCACAGCATTTTGTTTTCATTGAAAAGTTATTAACTTCCTGTCGCACCTGGTTTTAACACAGTTTTGACACATTCTGTGTATTTTCTGAGAAAACACTCTTGAGATGAATGTTTTTTTTAATATGTTCTTCTATTTTTCCAGAGAAGGCAGAGTGTGACAGTATGGAAGCTCACAGTAGGAAGTCCATGAGCTCCGAACAAGGATCAACATTGCGTGACCTTTTGACCTCCACAGCTGGGAAGTTACGTCTTGGGTCCGCTGGAGGTGCATTTGCACCAGTTTTCGACTTGTCGGAACAGGTTTGATATATATATATATATACATGATCGTTCAAATGAAAATATAACCTGTTGATATCTAAACTAGGTTTATCACTTGTAACGAACTCTATTTATGCTCCAATTTTTAGGTAACCCAGAAAACTCGCATGCCCAACATCCTGGATGACATCATTGCTTCAGTAGTGGAAAATAAGATTCCCGCTACAAAGATGGCCAGGACAGGGCTAAATCAGGGTTTGCTGCCAGAGGAGGACATGGGGCAGCGACCAGAGGGGGTGAAGCTTGATGAAAGCCCATTGGCTGATGCCCACACCGTTGTCCCTCACGATTGGCTAGGAAACCACCGGCTGCTTTGGCTCAAAAATCACATTCACCAAGGCAACCAAATACTGTTCAAAGAGAACTGGACACGAGAGCAGGTTTGTATATCTTGCGCTAGTGGAGTATTAACTATATCTCTATTGATACTAGGTGAGAAGGAGATTAATTTACAAGAGAAATTACAGGGAATTAGTTTTACGTTCTGTAAAAAATTGGATTAGGACATAGGATGAAACCTCTTGGGATTTAATTACTTAAAAATAACTTGCTGTGGGAATTTTGATATCGGTTGATTTTAACTGAACTTAGAAATGGCTTCTTGTATGAACTTTTCTTTTCATTCTGAAGCTGAAGTTAGTTTGATGTCTCTTTAGCCGGTGCTAGTGTCCGGATTGCACAAGAGTTTGAATGCTAATCTGTGGAAACCTGAGCACTTCAGTCATGAGTTCTCCAGCCTCCACAGTGACCTCTACAATTGCAGAGACGGGAGTGTCACAAACTCCAAGGTCAAGGAGTTCTGGGATGGTTTTGAAGATGTGTCAAGTGAGTTATCTAGTTTAGCATTCATTTCTAATTTGCTGAATTCGATTTTTGTTTGACTCTGTGGACTAAATGTTATTTGCATGCTTGTGTATGTGACCCATAGAGAGGCCTAAATCTGCTAAAGGGGAGTCAGTGGTGTATAGACTGAAGGACTGGCCATCAGGGGAGGAGTTTTTGGCACTCATGCCTGCCAGGTACTGCCACCCTTGGAAACATTTGAAGCATATGTTGTCTTTCAGACCTCACTAGTATTTGCATAAAATACCACTGTTTTTTTTTTCCCACTTTTGCTAATGTGTCCTCCGTTTGAATACACTTTAACCACTATTTGAATACACCTCTACTCAAGCTTAGAACTCAGGCATGCAGTAAGAGTGCAACAATTGGCAGAATTAAAGACGCATTAATTTTCTCTAGAGAAATAGATTTCTAGCGATAAATGACCAGCCTTCTAATTAATGGGATAGTTTACCCAAAAATAAAAAATCTGTCATCATTTTCTCACCCTCAAGTTGTCCCAAACCTGTATGAAATTTCTTTCTTCTGCTGAACACAAAAGAATATTTAAGAATATTGGTAACCAAACAGTTGACGGACCCCGTTGACTTACATAGTATGGGGAAAAAATACAATGGAAGTCAATGGGGACCATAAACTGTTTGGTTACCAACATTCTTCAAAATCTTTAATGGTGCATTGCGCAACATTTCATGTTAAAAATACCCGTTTTTCTAACCCATACATGCTTAAACAATTGCCTGATGGGCTGAATGAGCCCTTCTCTAATCACTGTGATTGCCTCTATAATCCTGTACAGTAAAATAAATAAGAGGGATTCGTGACGGAATTTGAGACTGGCCGTGACGTCATGCGCGTTCACGCTCACCTGGCTATGTCTGGCAGGTTTGTCTATCCGCCGCCATTCTCCGTATCAGCGAAGACAACTCGAGCGCAGACATCCCAAGTCTCCCGGAAGTTCCGGGAGTCTCCCGCATATTGATAGCGTCTCCCTGATGCCCGCAAATTAGTTCAAATCTCCCGGAATCTAGAACACGAATGCGAGACAAAACATACTGCGCGCATAACATACATAGCGCGCGCACGCACGGCAGAGAGGGAGAGAGCGAGAGACCTTGCGTGTGGAGGGAGAGAGCGAGAGAGAACAGTTCAACATGGAGATAGATGGAAACAAAACCCAATGTTTTCTACTACCCCCATTTCCCGTCACACATAAGTGTGTAATTTACTCAAATGCCTTTTCTTTCATATATTTAAAATGACTTGCAGATTTATACTTATTACCTCTGAAGACATTATGACTGTAAACAAAAGATTTGTGCGGCTGATGCTCCTTTGGTTATGAACAGCTCGTGCTCGTGCAAGCGTGCGTGTGCGTGTGCTTCATGAGCGTGCACATCTCTGGTTGCAGTTTCGCTTGTCGCCAGAGGGGGCATAGTTCTGCAAAAACTCAGAGACTTGCGCTATGCACCTTTTAATGAGAAATGTGGGATTGCTTTTTATTTTGCACACGTTTCCGTCAGACTCTACATTATTTCTTGATTTGACCAAAAAAGTAAAGAAATTACAATTAAAAAAGAAAAACAAACAATTACAATACAGTCTATCCCCTTCTGAGCTTAGCCCCTAATAAAGAAAAAATTAATTCACTATAAATGAGTGCTCAATGTTATTCATTATTATAAGAACAAGCAAGAAAACATTTTAATTTTATTGATTGCTAAGTTACTTAAATAGTTTTGACATACATCCTTATAAAATATATTTATTTTTTATTACATTGCTTGTGTGAACATCTCAGATATCATGATGTGATGAAGTCTTTGCCGGTACCAGAGTACACAGACCCAGAGGCTCATCTGAACCTGGCCTCACATCTGCCCTCCTTCTTCATTCGACCCGACCTTGGTCCTCGCCTCTGCTGCGCCCACGGTATTCTTTCTTTCCTGTAGTCACTGATAGTACTGTTGTGCTCTTTGTTATGCAATGGACCTTACGTTCCTGTGTTTGTTCAGGTATAACAACATGCCAGAGCAAGATTTTGGGACCAGTAATCTACATGTTGAAATCTCAGACACCATGAGTATTCTGGTATACGTAGGGGTGGCCAAAGGAAACGGAGCCCCATCCAAAGCAGGTATGACATTGTGAGACTGAATGACAGACATTTTACTCTTCAATATTGATCTGCCTTTGTAAGTTTGGATAAACATTACATATTTTACAGTAAAATGTATTGCTTTGTTTATGGGGGTCGATTTGAATGCAGAAACTTCCTGCATATGGAGTTTAAAAATAAAATGTCTCAACAGTCAATAGTTGCACATCGATACAAAATCATTCTTTGACTACCTGTAACATCATTGTTACCATAATGTATCTTTTACTGTTGATAATGTTTATAAATAAGGAATAAAAATGTTTTTTATTTAAAAGACTCAGGCTTGAGATTTTCCACTCAGGCTTAGAGCAGTATACTTGTGTGTTTACAGAGTCTTGGCAATTGCTAAAATAAATCTTTATTGGCGTCATTTAAAATACCACCATGAGAGCTTTTAAAGGAATATTGGAACCATAAAGTGTGTGTGAAAGACTGCATTAATTTGGTTGTTAACCCTTTGTGTGTTAGGTGTATTGAAGCTATTGGAGGGGGAATTTCTGGATGAGAGTGTAAAGAAACGACTGAAAGACCCTAATGAGATGCCAGGTGCTCTGTGGCACATCTACATGAGTAAAGACCTACAAAAGATCCAGGAGTTCCTACAAAAGGTATCGCACTACTTGATCATACGTATGACCTTATGTACTTGTAGATAAGGAATGAGTTGCCCGAACTAATGCAGTAAAGTATGGTGTGCCACAAGGCTCTGTCTTGGGCCCTTTGTTGTTCTCCCTCTCTATGCTCCTGAATCATGCCATTTGCTTGCATTGCTATGAAGACGACACAGCTCTGTATTTCCTCTAGATTGAATTAGCTCACTAAACACTTCATGGTTATAATGCTGCTTTAATAGACGCCCCTTCCCCAGTCAATTAGCGCGTTTCCACTGCCGGGCTAGGGCCGGCCGTGGCCCAGCTTAGCCCCGCAGCGCAGCTGCCGTAAACCCCGCCCCTAACACGCCTTTCTGGATCAAACGTCATACAACCCAATCCATTTCAGCGGGTATTATGAATTTTTATTTTTTAAGTTAGGAAGATAGCATGTATATTAACTCACCGGCCGTGGCTGCAATAGTGTCCCGACTTGTCTCGCCACTAACAGCACCGTCCATCAAGTCGAACCATGGAAACCTCCTTCTCTGAGCTCCGCTTTATCCATTGTTCGTTTGAATCGCCTTGTTCAATACTGCGCTCGCAACTTTTTTATTTTTTCCTGAACTTGAAGCGTTGCTCGCTGTATGCTTAGCTTGTTCAGCATCGATGTAGGCTTTAACGTCCTCGTTTCTTCACACACCGTCAAATTGACGTTGTACCCTTTCTTCTGCCCAAATGCTCAGAAGAACTTTGCAGTCTTCGACAGACCAGTACAGGCGATTCTCCATTTCGAGCAGCGATTATTTTGCGCAATATAAAAAAAGTGAATTGTGCATCTTGCTTCAGATCATAACGTTCCCTAACACCGATAAACTCCGCCTTTTACCTTGAGCACGCCTCTAGCCCGAGCTGGCCCGCTTTGGCCCAAGGTATTCGACGGGCCAGAAATCCTGGCCGTTGGCCCCGAGTAAGCCCCGATCAAGCCCCGGAAGTGACAGTGGAAACGCGACTGGCCCTGGCACGCACTAGCACGGCTCGGCCCTGGCCCGGCAGTGGAAACGCGGCTATTGAGGATATGATATTCATGCTCTGGTGTGTGCATGTAGGTGGGTGCTGAGCAGCAGACTGAAGCAGATCCAGGCACAGACTCAGACTCGGAGTGGGACGGTGATGCCGACCCCCTGCGTGAGGGAGGCTGGTATCTGAGCCCCAGGCTAAGACAGAAGTTACAGGAGGAATATGGCGTAGAGAGTCGCACACTCCTCCAGTTCCACGGAGATGCTGTTATCATCCCTGCTGGAGCTCTGCACCAGGTACTTTACCACACTCACATTTCCAGCTACATCCTCCTAAAGCAATCGGTCCTGTGCTCTTGGAAAGGATGGATGGTTTCTTAAAGGGTACCTATTATGGCATTTAAAATGTTCCTAATAATGTTCTGGGAGTCCCCAACAACAGTTTTACGTGCATGCAATGACAAAAAACACTTTTGTTGTCTTTTAATATGCATTTATTTTTACCTGATTTGCTCACCGACTCCCTAATGATTCGTTTGACGACTCATTTGTCCAAACCCCTCCTTTGCGTGACGCTAATCGGCGGTGATTGGTCAGATGACCCAGTCAGTTATATTTTGCGTTAGCCCAAAGCTTAAACATATTGATAAAGCACTGCAGTACTACAATACGCTTCACATAATTTCACATATTTCAAAAAACAAAAAAATGACATTGGAGACCTAGAAGCTGCTGAGCGTAACTCTCACACACACACGCGCGCACGCGCACACACACACACACACACACATAAAAGCAACAATTATTAATAGTACTTACAGGTTGTGATTCGGAGGAGAAAGCTGATCCAAATAAACTTGGTATTGAACGTTCCTTCAGTATCAGGCGACTTGCGAATCCACACGTGAAAGCATTTGTGTTTGTGAAGCGATCGTCATTAAAATAACGCGAACACAGCTCAAGGTGGCTATACTTGTGTGGTATAGTTGTAAATATAAACTCTAGCCACTGAGTCTTCTCATGCTTGTCCCTGGGCAGTGAAAAAAAAAGTTTGCTTTTGATTCGCACTTCAGAACAGAGTCTCGTCGACATGTTGTTGTCAGGTTTCTCTGTCTGCTCGGCGCGCGCACTGAGTGGGCGTGTCGAATTCAAATAACTTGTACAAGTGACGTACGAAAGCTAGAGAGAAGGCATCGTTTGTCTATCGATTCATATCAGCGACTCAGAGTCGACTCTTACTTTTGAGAGACAATAACTTTGTATACGGTGAACTTTCATATTTAAAACTTTGCAGGATGTTTTTGTTCACTTAGATCTATGTTACACACTACATGAAAGGTAATTTTCAAAATTCCATGATAGGTACCCTTTAAAGCTGTCTAACCACCAGGCATTCAGTATTAAGTATTTCACGCTGTGTCTTTGTAGGTGATGAATCTGCACAGTTGCATCCAAGTGAATGTAGACTTTGTGTCCCCTGAACACGCGCACAACTCCTATTATCTAACTCAAGAGCTCCGCCCTCTCAAGGACCAAGTGAACTATGAAGACAAACTCCAGGTACCTCCATCTTCCTAATGTGACCTTATTTTGTCGATCTTTAAATTTCTATTTATACTGCATCCAGCTGGTAATCGCACCCACTGTGAAATCATATTGTTCAGCTGTTTAGCTGTGCATTTACTGAATGAGCACTGTGCCACTGTTCGTCCGACTGTTTTTACTGTGCTTTATTTCTATTTTTTATTCTAAACAGTTTTAATTATTCTTATTTGTTTTGATTATTTTATTTTCTCCTATGTAAAGCACTTTGAATTACCATTGTGTATGAAATGTGCTATATAAATAAACTTGCCTTGCCTTGTTCCAAAATCATGCTTCGCACAACTGTATGTTAGTGGTGTTGTGCCTCACAGCATTTTCAATTTTTTTTTTTAAATTCTGACTTGAGGCTGGAATACACTATATGATTTTTGCTGCTATTTACAGTTTGAAGGAGTTGAACCAGATTTTGGTCAGTCGGAGTTGACCGATTGCACAGAATATCACAGTGTAGGATGGGCACAGACTCCTCTATTTTCTAGCTTCAGACAATTATTCCACCCAGAGGATATCAAAGATTTGATATTTAAAACGCATATTGTTATCATCTGTAATGTGTCTTCTTTCAACAATGCATATGAGTTTGAACAAGTTTAGAATCGTTTAGTGTATGATGTGCAGTTTTCCTTCTATAACCATTTACAAAGTTAGCAAGTGTATGATGCCTACTTGCCAAGTGTTTTAAAGGATTAGTTCACTTTTAAAAAAACTTTTGCTGATAATTTACTCACCCCCATGTCATCCAAGATGTCCATGTCTTTCTTTCTTCAGTCGAAAAGAAATTAATGTTTTTGATGAAAACATTCCAGGTTTTTTCTCCTTATAATGGACTTCAATAGGGACCAAAGGGTTCACGATCGGTAAACGATCGGTTATTTCAAATAGAAATAAAAAAGTTTAAGTTTTATTAGCACAAATGCTCGCCTTGCTCTGTTCTGTGATGCACGTTCATGACTCTCCTGTTCGAACTCGTTCATCAAAATGAACTAATCTTTTTTCGAGTAATTTAGTTCATTTCGTTCGTTGAATGAATGAAATGACTCGAAAAAAGATTTGTTCATTTTGATGAACGAGTTCGAACAGGAGAGTCACGAACGTGCATCACAGAACAGAGCAAGGCGAGCATTTGTGCTAATAAAACTTAAACTTTTTTATTTATTTTTGAAATGAGCGATGGTTTCGCTAGATAAGACCCTTATTCATCGTCTGGAGTTGTTTAATGCCCTTTGAAGCTGCACTGAAACTGTCTTTTGGACCTTGAACCGTTTGGTCCCCACTGAAGTCCATTATAAGGAGAAAAATCCTGCAATGTTTTCATCAAAAACATTAATTTCTTTTTGACTGAAGAAAGAAAGACATGGACATCTTGGATGACATGGGGGTGAGTAAATTATCAGCAAAAGTTTTTTTTAAAGTGAACTACTCCTTTAAATCTGTTCAGAAGTTGTATAATGTATTGCAGCCTTTAGTAATAAGAGGCATGATGTAGCCATAATTGCTATTACATTACTTACATTTTTCGTAATCCAGTCTAATTAGGCATAAGTAAAATCTGATTCCACAATATATTTTCATCCCTCTTTATTTTTCAGGTGAAGAACATCTTTTATCACTCTGTGAAGGATGCTGTGGCCACATTAGGAAGCATTTAAAGGAGAAAAACACAGAGAGGTAAAACAGGAGGAGGAGTCCTGACAATACATCTCCTCCTCTGTCCAAACACTTGGAGCATAAAGACGATACCGAGATTCTCCAGGAAAGGAAAGAACCTTTTTGCTTAGACTTGATTTCAACAAAATGGGCCACTCTGCAAGATTCTGTGACTTCCTCTATGTCACTTTCTTCTCTGATTTTATTCTCATTGTTTGACCTTCCCCGCTGTGTCTTTTTGCATGGACAGGAAGTGAGGTAAGTGGTACAGCAAACAAGATGAAAGTAGTACACTGCTCTCCAGACAGGTGCAATGAGCTTTAAAGCCCACTCGCCGCACATGCAGAAGGCCCTGGAAAACAACTAGACAGAAAAACACTGGCAAATACATGTATTTCCAAAGGTGATAACGATCCGTTACATGTTCTTCATCAGTAGTTCTTGCACATGCTGTGTTTTGGACAGCTGGAGAGAGCAGAGATTCTAACGCAATCATTGCAGCATTTCATCACATCAGCAGCTGCCAAACTGACAGGTTTTATTATGTTTGAACAACATTAAATTATTTACAGTTTGGCAAATATTCACTGTGCAGAGGGAGAATATTAAAGAAGTTGCAGTTTATTCTGTGTTTGTTTGAAAAAAGATCTTGTGAAATTTTCAGCTGAAATGTAATATGTAAATAGCAGAATATACATATATAAATATATATATATATATATTAATTATGATTTTCTATAACATGGTGTGCTTTATTTGCTGTATGTGTTGTTTGCTACTGTATGTACATTGACGTTAAAGAAATGTTTTACATTTTCCATTAAAAATGGAATAATCAAAATGAATTTGTCTTTCAACTGTTTACGTGCTCCATTAATATCAATTTTAAAAAAACAATTCGTTTTTTAGGTTTAAATTAAAGGGATAGTTCACCCAAAAATGATTTACTTATTCAGAAGTTGATTTAATGCCGTATGACTGTTTCAGTCCACAAAAAAATAACTCACGGCAATCAATAAAGTGTGTTACCAGCTTCAAGTTTTAACAAAAACAATGTTGTGAGGCTTTGGTGAAAAACAAAACCAAATTTAATTAATTATTTAAGCAAAAATCCTGACCTTGGCTGTTGGTATTCTGTGCTTGACAGCATGAGACTGTATTTGCTAATGCAAAGAACCAGATAAAAGTCAGTTTCACTTCACTGCTCTCACATACACATACGCTTTTATAACGTGAAGTGTAAAACTAAGTATAATGTAGTTTTTAGACAAATACTGCTCAATTCTGACACATATCAATAATATGGCTTAAAGTCATAAAGCATTGGCACCACATTTTAAATCTCTGATGACATTACAGATTGAATCAGGAATATTCATTGAGAAAAAGGGGTTTCCTATTTAATCAATAAGACAAGGAACATTTATCTATTAAAAAAAGTAAATAAATAGGGTCAACTTTCCCCCAATACTGACATTCTAAACAACTCTAAAGTCCATGCTTTCAGTGGCTGCTCTCACGAGTCACCACTGCTCAAAAGTGTGAGGTAGTGTAAGTGTATGCATGTCTAGCTGACGTTTGCCATCTCCAACAGCAGCTGGATCTGGTTCTGGAGGTCAGAGGGCACGTGCAGGAGCCTCATACCCAGCGGTGAGGGTTGAGCTAGAGAAGCTGTGGGGCTCTGATGCTCCTCATAAGGGTCTCTCCTCAGACTAGCATTCTCTGCCTTCAGCTTCTGGTGTTCCTCCATCAAGCGCTTGTTCTCCACGAGCAGGACAGCCATGAGCTTCCACAGGTCAGCGATGGCAGTGCTCTGCTCTTCCAGTCGAGTCTTGTCATCTTTGGCAGCCTTCCAGCCGAGCGGAGGACTTTGGACGACTGTTTGACCGGGACACTGTGTTATCGGGGATGATGAGCTGTGTTTCGAAGGGCTGACCAGGATCTTTGCTTTGAGTTTAGCCTGTTTGCAGCTCATCTTGATCTGTCGCTGCTGTTGGAGATGTCTGTCTCTCTGCAGCTCTAAAGACAGCCGGACCTTTGATATACATCAAAATATGGTTAAAATGACTGTACTTTACAACAATGTCTACACTCTAAAAAGAAAAGGTTCATAAGTGTAAAAGTAAGTATTTAAATGTAAAAGAACTTTCATTGTAGCCTTTACCTTTTGACATTTTGTACTTTTTGTACCGATGTTGTAAAAAAAAAAGACTTATTTGATTGTTCAACTTTCATTTTCCGTTATTTTCCCCATTTAGGCTTTTAAGGTCATGTTGATATCAAACCTGTCTAAAATTATGATGACAGTAGCTAAATAAAAAAATAAACTGAACAGAACAATTGCAAGTGGTTGAATGGAAGAGTTAAAATGTAAAATGTTGGTTATGATGTGGATTGTCACTGTTGCAGTACTCCAAAACAACATTTACATCTTCCCTTTTGGTACAACATTTGCACCAGGAAGTTGGTAAAAAAAAATCAAGAACTTACTTTATTCAGTAAAGAGGTATTACACTGATCCAAAGATACATTTTAACAAAACAAAATATATTCAGAATCCTGAAGAAATGTATCACAGTTTCCACAAACAACATTGAATAAATGGTGGTTAAAGAGATTCCCCCTTCCATGTAAAGCACTTTGAGGTCCCAGAAAAAGCGCTATATAAATGTAACGAATTAATTATTTGTTTCAAATCAGCATATTAGAATAATTAATGAAGGGTCATTTGACACTGAAGACTGGAGTAATGATGCTGAAAATTCATAAAATAAATATAATTTAAAAATTTTATTAAAATAGTAAAATTAAATTTTTAATAATATTTTTAATAATAATAAAATAGTTATAATTGTAATAATATTTCACAATATTAATGTGAAATATTACAGTATACAGTATTTTTTATCAAATAAATGCAGCCTGGGTGAGACTTCATTAAAACATAAAAAAATAAAACTTGTAACAGTAATGTAAATCTTTGCTAATATCTATAAGTAGGCCGACGTGGAATCTGAGACCATCTGTATCCTTTGCCCTAAAGTTGATCCAGATTCAATCTGGGTCAGTCTACAAGTTACACATTTACAAAAGAAAAGTTTGGGATTTTTGTGATATACTCAGCTATCACCATGCCTCATAAACTATATTTGAATATTATAGAATGTATTTAAAAAGTGAAAGTCAGGACAAGTAACTGTCAAAGACACTTACGTAGGTCTACGCAATGGAGAGACAGTTGGAATGGAGTCACACTTGTCATAAATCTTGTCTTACCTGTTCAGTGTGTGTCATTGACAAAGCCTCGTTCAACAGCTCTGAGCAGAGAGAGACAACACCACATTAGTTTACTCTTCATTTATCATCCTGTAACCGTGCCAGTTCTTCTTCTTCGTGTGTGGGTTATCTTGAGAACAAAGTGGGCTTCGTTACTGTACCTGCTGCTTCACTGTGGCATAAAATCGCCTCTTCATATTTTTCTTTCGCCACTAACTGATCTGCCTTTCGGCCGTAATGATGAGCCTGTAAAGACAACTGCCATGTTTTCTGAGGAAAGAGGGTTACAGGATTTAAATAATTATGTCCCACTTTATATTAGGTCTCATTAACTATTATGTTCTTATATGAAAAAAATGTTAGGCACAATGTACTTATGGTGTACATGTATTGTAAAACACTGGGATACGGACAGGTTTGGTTAAAGCTACACTGTGTGATTTTTACCCCCATCTAGCGGTGAAAAGGTATATGACCATCCAGTGAATATTAGTTTCTGTTCCTCTCAATTCCGATTTAGTTTTAACTCCTACGGTGGCCAATGTAGTCCAAGATTAACATGGCTTCCAGTTCGACCTCGTCCATGAGTGTTCCTTCAAGTGATACACGAAAGGCGAAGCTTGAATTAACCGGTATGTCCCTCTTTGGCTAATGTACTTTCAAGATGGAGGGGCAACATGGCGACCGACATTAGAACCCCTTACCCGTATGTATTTTCAATGGCATATTATACACTCACGAGAATACTTTATTACTTGAACGAAGTAAATATACATGAATGAGCACATATACACTACCGTTCAAAAGTTTGGGGTCAATACGATTTTTTATTTTTTTTAAAGAAATTAATACTTTTCTTCAGAAAGGACTCATTAAATTGATCAAAAGTGACAGTAAAGACATTTATAATAATGCAAAATATGTACTTTTTAATTGAATGCTTTTCTCTTGAACTTTCAAATAATCCTGAAAAAAAGGAATCACGGTTTGCACAAAAATATGAAGCAGCAAAACTGTGATAATAATCATAAATGTTTCTTGATCATCATATTATAGTGATTTCTGAAGGATCATGTGACACTGAAGACTGGAGTAATGATGCTGAAAATTCAGCTTTGATCACAGGAATAAATTACACTTTACTATATATTCACATAGAAAACAGCTGATTTACATTAGAATAATATTTCACAATATTACTGTTTTTTCTGTATTTTTAATCAAATAAACACAGCCTTGGTGAGCAGAAGAGACTTCTTTTAAACACATTAAAAATCTTACCGACCCCAAACTTTTGAACGGTAGTGTATTTTTGAAAGAACTAAGAGTTTTTAGCTAAGAATAAACTAAAAAAGTTACACAGTGTAGCTTTAAGATTAAGGATGGGTTAACGTGTAAGGTAAGGTCAACAGTGTCATAGATGTACAGAAATTAACAGCTGCGATTAATAAAGTACAATATAAAAACATGTATGTACACAAGTGCATTGTATCAAATGATTAAATTAACTCTCTGATTGCGTTCAGGTCATTTTGACCAGGAGAGAATTTTCTTTTCCCTGGAAATAATGGTTAACGTCATCGCATTGGACTAAAACTTACTGATTTTACTCTCCTACTTCCCCAAAAATCTTTGATTATTTTGAGAAATACCAAAGAGTTCCAAAAAGAAATAGAAAACCATTCCTAATTTTATGAAAACAAGTTGACAAAAAGATTGAAACCAAGATTTGGTGAATGTGGTGTATTCTTAGCGCTAGTAAGTCAAGTCACCTTCCTTTATATAGCGCTTTTAACAATATAGATTGTTTCAAAGCAGATTTACAGTGATAATAGGAAATTAAAGTAACAGAGATAGTTTTGGGCTTTACAGCAGCTCTAGAATAAAGTTATTGTCCAGCTAAAGTTAGTTTTGATTGATTCACTTCCGTCGCACGATCATTAGTTATAAACTAAGGGGCCGCTAACACGACACCGTTCTAACAGAAAACCCTTAATGTGATCCGGCCGCTCATTTGCACAAAACAGTGACTGGTGGCTCGAGAACGCAAACCATGAAATAGGTTCCCAGGTACAAGCCTTGAAAAATGTATAATACTGTATTTTTTTATCGCTTCCGCATAGTCATGCGAACTAGAATTATCCCGACAACGTTTTATCTGTACAGAGGTAAAGGGAAGGAGGCCTTCACAGGGGAGAGACTAGTTCACAATTCAGGACTGCGTTGTCGTCATGTCCAGGCGCAGGTCCTTCATCAGATCCGGATACGGCCTGTGTCTGCTTCCCGGACAATGTTAGGAAGACTGTTCCAAAGTTTTGGTGCTAAATAGGAAAAGGATCTACCGCCCGCAGTCGATTTAGAAATTCTAGGTATTATCAACTGGCCGGAATTTTGAGATCGCAATAGACGTGCAGGACTATAATGCGTTAAGAGCTCGCTCAAGTACTCGGGAGCTAAACCATTTAGTGCTTTGTAAGTAATCAGCAATATTTTAAAGTAACACCAAGTAGCTTTTCCTCTTCGGTCGCCCTACTGGTTGGAAACGAAATTGTCCATTGCCGCTGTCGTAAATAATTTATCCTACCGTCGCACGCACGCTCACTGTTTACCCAGCACCGGCTTTAGAATGAACGATGTCCACAGACAAGGTAGAGTATGATACATGATTTCATGAAAGGATGATGTATTGCGACATCAGAAACGAAATAATGACTATTGAGTATGGGATGATTATAGTATCAAAATGATTAACACGTACAAGAGCACTTATCAATGAACTTGATACATGTTGCAGAAATGTTTTATCCATGCCTTTCAACTTGCGTGTGTAAAATTCAAAATTGAATGAATGTGAAGCAATTTGTACAAATAGAGACATTTTTGTGAATACAAATGTTTTCCTTTGTATTAGTGTATCATAATTTGCACATACAACACAGAAGATGTGCATGTGTGGATCAGGTGACACGCGTGCATTCATTGACTCGTTTCTGAGTCGATCCTATTTTGATTCATTTGGATTTTGAGACTTTCATTTCGCGGGTTTCGCCTTGCACGATCCACACACAGCTGTCTGAGAAAACCTGCTACCACTAGATGGCAGTATTCTGCTAAAACAGACAACGGCAGCATAATCAGGCGTTCTTCCGCATTTAAGACGCTTAATGAGAGTGATATTGAAGCACCAAATTTAGTACACAATAATATAGGCCTACCCTATTAATAAAGCATACGTTATAGAGGCAAACATTAGATCAGATTATGAACAACACCCATAGAAAACCATTATAAAACGCTTAACGTGCAATCGCGCGTTGCATGTTCAGGAAGGTGTATTGGCTACTGAGTTTAAATATCACCGTCTTACTGCATTGACGTTAAGCTTTTTCTTTATAATATGCTCTATGGGAGGAAAACTATATAGCCTACAGACATGATTCATTTGAGTGAATTTGAGCACGGTGTTTCAAGTTAATACAATTTTCCTTCCTGTTAAAAAAAAGGGTAAAATTTGGCAGTTGCGTTCATATTATATGCTTATTTTTTATCTGACTACACATTGTATACATAGTATACAAGCTTTGGAATTTGAAAATGTCTGTTTTTAAATATTAAAGACGATTTTCGCAGTAGGCCTACATTTGTTTTCCCTTGACCCTTAAGCCACTGTTATAGGCTATAGTATAGCACGATGAGTTTTAACAATATGCAACCATTGTATATCGACATGAAATATTAATTAAATCAACTGGCCTGTAGCTGCAATTTTACAATTTTAAAATTCTAAAATTGTATTAACTTGAAACGCCGTGCGTTGCGTTCATAGTCTCTTGTCTGTAGGCTATATAGTTTTCCTCCCATAGAGCATATTATAAAGAAAAAGCTTAACGTCAATGCAGTAAGACGGTGATATTTAAACTCAGTAGCCAATACACCTTCCTGAACATGCAACGCGCGATTGCACGTTAAGCGTTTTATAATGGTTTTCTATGGGTGTTGTTCATAATCTGATCTAATGTTTGCCTCTATAACGTATGCTTTATTAATAGGGTAGGCCTATATTATTGTGTACTAAATTTGGTGCTTCAATATCACTCTCATTAAGCGTCTTAAATGCGGAAGAACGCCTGATTATGCTGCCGTTGTCTGTTTTAGCAGAATACTGCCATCTAGTGGTAGCAGGTTTTCTCAGACAGCTGTGTGTGGATCGTGCAAGGCGAAACCCGCGAAATGAAAGTCTCAAAATCCAAATGAATCAAAATAGGATCGACTCAGAAACGAGTCAATGAATGCACGCGTGTCACCTGATCCACACATGCACATCTTCTGTGTTGTATGTGCAAATTATGATACACTAATACAAAGGAAAACATTTGTATTCACAAAAATGTCTCTATTTGTACAAATTGCTTCACATTCATTCAATTTTGAATTTTACACACGCAAGTTGAAAGGCATGGATAAAACATTTCTGCAACATGTATCAAGTTCATTGATAAGTGCGCTTGTACGTGTTAATCATTTTGATACTATAATCATCCCATAATTGAGTGCTTGACGTAAAGCAGTCGAGTTTTGTAGTTCTTTTTGTGCACGGGTTCCTACCCGAAACCCGAAGTTACATAGTGCCAGTAAAAGCGATACAGACCCCGTCAGGCTATGGCAGAAGTGTCATTTAACTTATTTTAAGTCGATGTACCATCACAAGGGTCTTGGAAATATATTATGAAGGTTGAAAAACCACATAGTGTTACTTTAATATGTATACGATGTTTAATAGGGAGCCAATGCATTGTTGACAGAACCGGGCTAATATGGTCATTCCTGGATTAAGAACTCTAGCGGCTGCGTTTTGGACCAGTTGTAGTTTGTTTATTAAGCGTGCAGGGCAACCACCCATAATAGCATTACAATAATCTAGCCTTGATGTCATGAACGCATGAACTAACTATTCCGCATTTGTCATTGTTGTGGTCAATGGTATCAAATGCAGCACTAAGATAAAATAACACTAATAGAGAGATACAACCCCGATCGGATGATAAGAGCAAATTATTTGTGACTCTAATGAGAGCAGTCTCAGTATGGTACGGTCTAAATCCTGACTGAAAATCCTCGCAGATACCATTTCTTTCTAGAAAGGAACACAGTTGTGAGGATACTGCTTTTTCTAGTATCTTTGACAGAAAAGGCAGATTCGAGATCGGCCTGTAATTGACTAATTCTGTAGGATCAAGTTGCGTTTTTTTAACAAGCGGTTTAATCAAAGCCAGCTTAAAAGTTGTTGGTATGTATCCTAATGAAAAAGATGAATTAATGATATTAAGAAGAAGATCTATGACCTCTGGAAGCATCGCTAACATACATGTTGTTGATTTAGATGATTTAACGAGTTTAGAAAATTCTTCCTCTCCTATAGCAATGAAGGAAGTCATGTGAATCGTGATGATGTTCACCTGTGATGTGACGCGTGTTTGAACCTGAGTATCAGTAAAGTGTGCCTGAAGGCATTTGTTGGTTGTTTGCCTCGTTAACACACAATAGTGAATATGAGTGATTTACAAGCAAATTTTAAAAGGCCGGTTATTTTGACCAGGAACACAAAAGATGTAACAGGGTTTTCAACAAAGCACAAGGGTTAAATGTTATAGTTGTAAAAGTGTTCAATAATTAAGTAAATGCTTGAGTCTTTAAACAGTGACTATATGGAATTAAGCCAAGTGTCAGTCAAAACATTTCAGTTATGATTTTGGAAATATTGAACAATTGTCACAATATTTAGCTTTTTTTTATTTTGTTTATTTACCTAGTTATTTATTTACTCGGTCTAAATAAGCTATTGACAAGGCTCTTACAAATTAACACTTGTTAATCACATTAAAGGCTTGAAGTGGGACATATTGTGCGTATTTAAAACTTTAAACACGTATTTTTGTTTTGTTTGTTTTTGTATTTTATCTTTATTAACTCCAGTTACCACAAGTTGTCAGAACATTTTATAGAGTTATACAGTGATACATATCACTTACACGATTTAGAGGGCTGTCCATTACTTCCATTTCTGTTTCATCCCCTGGTTTGACCGATTTAACAATGTTTAATTCCTTAATTTTACTGCGAGAACAACAGTTACGGTAAGTGGACTGACACTTGCGCAACTTCACGCGCGTGTTTGTTTGTAGTGACCTTTACGGTCTATGGTAGTGACGTCAGAACAGAAGCCTGACACCACAGTGTATGACGCCATCTCCTGGACAACACCGGTGCATCACTAATATCAGACATACTGATGAGAAATAATTACTATTGCGTGCTAAAATATTGTGGAATGTTTGGGTTTTAGATGAGCAGCGGTGCATTACAAGGCTTTGCGTCACATGTAGGCTGTAAATGGATCGTTCTCACGACATAACTAACAAGAAAAATCACAGATGCTACTGTACTCAATATCACAATATTTTATAGGCTACATCTCTATGGCCCAGTTTCACAGACAGGGTTTAGACTAAGGCAGAATTAGGCCTTAGTTTATTTTGGACATTTAAGTTGCTTTTATAAAAGTGTCTTAGAAAAAAAAAACATTACTGCATCTTGAGACAACAATGGCAGTGACTGACAAATGTTATCAGTGCAAGTTGCTTTGAGTTAAAACAGCTCAAACATTCATTTTAGTCTGGGACTAGACTTAAAACGTGTCTGTGCAATAGTAAGTGCTATACAAAATAGTATTTTTTTACATTGTGTTTTCATCAGCCAATTTGCATGTTATAGTGACATTCAAACATTACATTTAAAGCTCAGTATTTTAATTTGAGTGAAAATGCAGTGATCAGTTGTTTGCAGATTTTCTTGGGACTAAATTTTGTCACAACTGACCTATTCAGAATTCCAAACATACTGTAACAAGGCTGAAATAATGTAACGTTAGGACTAGAGATAATAATAATTACTTAGCTGTAATCTGTTCCAGGGGTCTATTTTCGGTAGCACTTTAATTTAAAATTAAGAGGTCAGAGGTCACTCTTCACCGGAACTTGACTCGCGTACGGCCATAATCAGAAGCCAGCGATTTGGTTAATAAAGTTATAAATATAAAAATGAGTCTTTAAATAGCCATTTTTCTTACAAAAACGCATCGCTTCACTTCGGAAGGTGTTTATTAACCCCCTAGAGCCGCATGAATTACATTTTATGGATGGATACACTTTTTGGGGGGTTCAAAATCTTAGGTACCTTTCACTCCCATTATAAAGTTTAGAAGAGCAAGGATAATTTTTAATAGAACTCGATTGTGTTTGACTGAAAGAAGAAAATCATATACACCTATGACTTGAGGGAGAGCAAATTATGGGATAATTGTACTAACCCTTTAATGTGATGTAGTTACACGTTACTACATGTGCTTACTATAGTACCAGTAGCCTATATCATGCAAAATTACAAGCAGCTAACCCTAAACCAAATCGTAACTATAATAAGTACATGTAGTTAATCCATATGACTCGGTACTTATCTGTAGTAAGTAACTACAGATGTAACTATCAGCCTAAATTAAAGTGTAAGCCTATTTTCTGTTTAGTCTCTTTTCATCAGATATCATTGATTTTGTAATTCAGTGTAACACATTGTGATAGGTTGATGTGGATGTTTTATTGGATATGTAGGCTGGTGTACTCCAGCATATGTGCACATTGGGGGTGGATGTTTTGTCTTTAACCATTCAAAGAGTCATCTGTGCAATATCTGCTGGCAGAACAGCTGAAATAAGACATAACATGAACAATAACATCGAATCAGTTCAAGTCCCGTCATTTGTTCTAATACTCAAATGCACACCAGCATCTTCACACAGATGAAGCGCATAAAGAAATGGAAAATGAGAGCGATGTTGGTATTTCAGCTGGCCCATGTTGATTTTCCATCTAATGATCCACGCTCCCCATCCTCTCCCTGCTGCTGCTTTCTGTCTTTGTTTCTTGGTGATGACATGGGCAATACCATCAAACTATAGGGGCTTGGTCATCCATCTTCCTGCTCCTTCCTCCTACGCACGGGGAATTTTGCGTGATGGGGGTTCACTGATCCCTGTGAAAAAACACAACTGGAGCTTCATATCTAGGAATACTTGGCTTGGGTTATTATTGCATGCTATATATCTGCTTAGAAGTTCTTGAAATTACTCGTCCGTTAATCTGATATAACTGTAAAATTGCATTTACTGAATACCTATATTAATAAAAAAAAATAAATATTTAACATGCATATTACATTTATTTAAAATACTTACATTTTAAAATAAAAAAATGTTTTCTTGGTAACTTACTGAAATATACTTTAAGTTCTAAAATACTGAAACTAATATTAAAATAAATTAAAGTTAAATAGTAAAAATAAAATGTCTAAAACTGCTAATTCAAATATAATAAAAATACAATAGTATAAAAATACTACACTGAATGATTATTCTTTATATACATATACTTTCTTGTTATTATTATTTTGTGTATGAACATTAATATAAATATTAATAAAATAATAACATACTGTATGTTACAGCACCCGTGACCATTTATTTTTTATGACACAACTGTTATGCGGCCTCGAGATCTTATGCCAAGTTCTATTATTTTAAATAAACATGTTCTAACTACCTGCATAATCACATTTTCCTAATTAAACGTTTAAATAGACTAATATAAATTTGAACTAAAGTATTTTACTGTATGTTGAGCATCTGTGCGACACTTACTTTATACTTTATACAGCTTCACACTATTGCACACCCATAAACAACTAATGATTCTTGTATAGTTTTATAACAGACAATAATGTATACGGCTTAATTTCCTAATTGTTAATTACAGACTGTGGCTTGTTCTCCGGCAGTGGATTAAACAGTAGTTGAGTTGCTGTATCATCTTGAGTTGTAGTGCATGCGGGCAAATCTTTGCTTTTGCTGGACGGCGATTCTGAAACATCAGCCAAAATCTTAATGACCTGCAGTGAGGCTATTTGTGTAATGTTCTGCCCTGGCAATGTTATACCTAAATAAATTGCACTGTCTGCTATTAAATAGCTTGATAACTGAAAATAAGCTTCCATTCAAAAAATGGAGGTGTAAATCAAGTAAGAATAACATCTTATTACATTTCGAAAAAGAATGAATTGGAGGTTTTGTATTAATCAATTATTAGAAATCTAACCATCTCCTACCTAGACTATTAATGATGTCCAATGGATTTGAAAGAGTTAGACCAAAGAAAGGCTAAATATTAAATTTTTGTGTACTCATATTACTTATGAATGGGAGAAAATGCAACGCGCAATATGGCGGAATAAGTCCCGCATTCTAAATAAAAGAGCCAATCGCTGAATGATAAAGTCAGGCATGACATCACTTTTTGGACCAATAGGCATCCATTAGCAGCATAACACAGTTCCCTCGACAAAAACCCAATAAAATATTTCCATAGACTTTTAGGTTATCGCAAAAAAAAAAAAAAAGTAAAGTAAGTAAAAAGCTAAAGGTAGGTATCAACGATAACGTTAACCCACGGTCACACGACCTCAACGTCACCACCACTAAGCTTCCGACAACTCTTTCGGTTTTAATCATAGGTTTTAATCTAAAAACATTTAGATTACCCAGAAAGTTTGACAAATAGATTATATGAGCACAATTATATAAGCATAACGAGGCTGTTAAAGCGGACTGCGGTTACCTGTTTGGTGGACGTCGTTTAACCTCCCCGCGCGTTTAGGACTGCACATGCGCATTGGCTCGTCTAGCCTGAAAAAATAAGCTTTTTAACGCTATTTGAGAAAACGAAAACAACATTTATGGGCCAGCTCAGAATTTGTTACTGACTTTTAATATGTTACTTAATTGTGCGTTTGGTGTTCGGTTTTTGAGATTTCAAAGATTCCCTTATGGGCTTGGTCTTGGATGCCAGAAATAGCTGCCCGGAGGCGTTGCAAGACTTCATTTACTGTACTGAAGTGAACAGACTTTACTTAAAAGGGACTTTGGTTAGACAAAGCTCTCCAGTCAGGTGTTTGATGGAGATGGCCAGCGTTGGGGAAAGTTACTGTTAAAATTAACGTGTTGCAATTGTTATAGAGAGTAATGTTACGTTACTTTTGTGTTACTTTTTTTTCTCGCCTGGGCTGAACTTGCTTGTGAAATGAATAAGCCTCAGGCTGAAGTCAGTCAATAAATGAGAAAGCAAACTTAGCAAAGTAACTTGCTTTACTTATTTGATCAGATATTTAGTTATAAATTGAAAAGTAATATGAGTAACACTTTATTTTACAGTGTCCTTCTTACACGTTACATGTAGTTACTTTAGTAATTACTATAAACTGCACGATTAGGCCTACATAATAATAATACATTTTATTTATAATGCACTTTTCGTTAACACTTTATTTTACGGTGTCCTTGTTACATATGTTACATGTACTTACCGTAGTAATAACAGTAAATTATGCACAATTACATGCAACTAACCCTCAACCAAACCCTAATCCTACCCTAACCCTATAGTAAGTAGATGTAGTTAACTATTATTACTCAGTACTTAAATATATAATTACACTGTAACACGAACACCTTAAAATAAAGTGTAACTGTATGTTACTTTAAAAGTAATCTGATTACTTGTAATGCATTACTCCAAGACTGGAGGGCGTTACACATTACTACATCAAAAGTCTCAAAAAGTGATAAAAACTGAAACGTAAGACATTTTTGCCGTTATCCGAGATGGACCCCCATCACTAGAGGGTCAGCTGTTCGGGAAGCCACGCCTTTAGAGTAACGCTTAAACCACAACCCTCACACCTACTCAAAGAGACGCTCTGTGGGCCAATCTGCTGGCCTCCCCAAATCCCACCAAATACCAGCTTCAGTTTGTGAGGATGCGTTTGGAGGTGGGAACAAGTGCATTGTCCAGGGTTTCTGAATGAATAGAAAAGCATATGAAGAGATGTAGAGGACCATATCTGATCAGTGTTGGTAGTGTTTGGGTCAAACAGCAGAAGAAAGCCGTGGAGGACCTGGACGAGAGGAAAGATCTACGGTGATATTTCATTAAATCAAATCACGTCTTCAGCAGAATGCAGCCATCAAGAATGGTAAGTGTAAAACTTACAATTTCCAGTGTTTTAGAGGAATACATGAGTGTGAAAAGAGTTGAAAATTATGATTAAATATTTAGATTTCATCACATTTGTAAAAAGATATAGGCCTCTTCAAATGTTTGGGGGTCAGTAAGATTTTATTTGAAAGAAATTAATACTTGTATTCAGCCAGAATGCATTCAATTGATCAAAAGTGACGGTAAAGACTTTTTTTTTTTTTTTACAAAATATTTCAATTTCAATATTGTTATTTTGATCTTTTAATTCATCAAATACTGAAAAAAAATTAATTCGTATTACATTGATAATAAGACATATTTCTTGAGCACCAAATCAGCATATTAAAATGATTTCTGAAGGATTTTAAGCTTTGCTATCACATAATTTTATGTTAAATAGTTAAAATGGGAAAGGTTTTTTTTTTTAGATTGAAATAATTTATCACAATATTTACTATAAAACCCTACCAACCCCACACTTTTTATATTCATTTTGTGATTTCTCCTAAACTTATTCATAAACTTTCAAATTTGAAAACTTGTACCTCTATATTACTATTTCTAGTGATATATCTATAATTTATTTTAAATAAATCATTTTATTCTGTTTCATTGTGAATAAAAAAACTGACAATGTAAATAAGCAGTTATCGAAACTTGATGAATTAATTCTTTGACTAAATTACACGAGTAAAAAGATTCAGATGGAAGTGTGTATAGGCCTAAAGGGGTGATTTATCAAAAAACTGCATTTACCAGAGGCGTGTTGTGTTATAAAAAAAGAATAATGAGTTTTGGAGAAATCAGATAGTGACGTTTGATTAATCGTCGTGTGCAGGGGTCACCAAACCCCCACGCAACACCAAAGCCAACGCAAACAAAATGGGCTGTGAACCCGTCCCAACATGGCGCTGTGTGGGCGAGTGAGGCATAAAGGGCATAAGAGGGGCACAAGGGAGGGGGGGGGGGGGGGTACCAAACAACCCGCCGAAATAATCTACCATCTGCTATGAAGAATACACTTTATTTAAAACATATATTTTTTTTAAATAATATTCAATTTTCTATTACCACCAGTCATTTTTAATATTTTCGCTATCATTTTTGGTCATATTTCTGCTATAACTAGTCTTGTGAGTCATATAAGTCTTCTGTCTTTTACAACTGCAATTAACTTTTCCTGGTGAATAGCAGCACTGACACAATAGCAAGACATTTTTGTGTCTGTAGGCGTAAGACAAAGGAAGCAAACATTTGCGCTGCCCCCAACAATTTTGAGGATGAATAGATGTTTGGCTTTTGTGAGAAACATGTATTCATTTAACAAGACACCTGAACTCACAGATCATAATAACAGACTGAGCTGTCCAACCCAAGGCACTTCAGTTATACCCAATTGAAATTTGGAACTAGAAGGCAACAGATTTTGAACCGGTTTTCGCAGACGGCAAACATCTGAGTCTCTGAATGACAGCAAGCTGTTAAGAATCACTCAGACTTACTGAGGATGTAGAGCTGATCACACACACGCTATCAAACACCACATCAGAGATGACAGGAAGGGAAGTGTGTGTTTAATACTGTAGACCTGAATTCTCATTAATGAGACGTAAACGACAGAATGACCGGCTTTCGTGTAACTCCAATTCTAGGTATAAAAACTCTTTATTACAAGTTTTTTTTAGGGTTCTTTACTCAACTCCAAAAAACTGCTCATGCCAAAAAGGGTCTAAATAAGTACTAACCTTTTGGCCAAAACGTTCCTGAGACAAATACACACACACACAAACATACAGTTAACTTTTTTGGCACAAAAAGTTCCTGAGGTTAAAAATTAAATTATATTAAATAAATAAATGAACAAGCGGTGGAGTGAGAAAAAAAAAACACCTAAAAAAGCATCCATTAAATTAAATAAGCAAATGAGGGGAAAATAGCAAAAAATGCACCTAAAATTAAATTTAAAAAAATAAATGAACTTTTTGGCAAAAAATAGTCAGACAGACAGACAAAGTTCCTGAGTTAACTAACTAAAATATTCCAGATTTACAAATCAAAATACACACTCTAAAAAATGCGGGTTGTTTTAACCCAATTTTGGGTCAAATATGGACAAACCATTGGGTTACATTTTTAAATTAAATTTTTTACCCAATGTTTGAGTTTGTCCATATTTGACCCAAAATTATGTTAAAACAACCCAGCATTTTTTTAGAGTGCATTACTTTCGATTGTTTCAGTCTTCTGGTGATAAATTATGAATTGATCTGAACAGTTTAATTCACTTTTGCATGATGTTTCGAAATGTTCAGGCAATAAATAAGGCATTAACACGTTATGATTCCGTTTGGAAGCACGGTTTTGCCATACATCAGTACATGAATAAAAATGTTTATGGCTTAATCTTTTCATATTAAATCTGCCTCTGATCCGTCAAATGCGATCTTGAGAGCTGTGTTTGCTGGATGCACAGAAGCTCAGTCAGCATGCAGAGCCTGTACCTGTGGGCGTGTGAATGGGAACAGAGGCTGGGGGAGCCTGTACAGAAGCAGATGCAGATCTATTCACAGAGGCTTCACTTGCGCTCGGACTCCATGGAGAAGGGGCTGTTCCATAGTGTGGGTGGCTGTGAATTAGGCCTCAGTCGCGCATACAGCAAACGCTCTGTTGCTCATGCTGCCACCGATCAAAATAGAACATGGTGGCAGGAAAACAAAAAGTGACGAGAGGGATGATGAAGAGCCGAGGACGGCCTTGCATGTGTCAGTCATACTGAGGGAGAACATATAAGAATAAGAGCTTTACTGTGAAAAAAAAGTTGCTGCCTTAAAATGTTAAGCGTTTAAACTGACTTTAAAATAGAGTGGAATCTTGTATAAATTAAAAAAGTTGAAAATTGCTTAACTTTGATGACATTACCTTTAAAGCAATGTAAAAATATATGTTGTCAATGTCATAACTTAGTGATCATATAATTTTTTACAGTGTAGGGTTATTTTATAAATATATTGTATGCTATAACTATCCACACACACACACACACACACACACACACACACACACACACACACACACACACACACACACACACACACACACACACACACATATATATATATATAGGCCTATAAAGTGACATTTGGAGACCAAATAAAAACTAAAAGTGCTTGCAATGAGATTGAGAGTTTTTGAAATCCTTCAAAATGCTGTAAAAGACGAAAATATAGTTAAATAGTAAAATTGTTTGCAACCCCTTACAACTTACAAAGCTGAATACATCTAGCTATACCTAAAGATGTTTAATCACAATAGTCTTGACTTGTTATAGAGGAAAAAAACGTTCTGTATATGAATACATATGTTTCCTTAACACTCTAGAAACTAGAATAACTTTCCAACATATTCAAATATCACTTTCCTGAATCTCGTTTTATTGCGGTTGCTCTGTGGGACGTGAGCTCGGCGCGGCTCGTTATTTTCCGTGTCGAGTTTCCCGGATGCGTCCCATATAAGGCAAAAGGGGCGTGTCTGAGATTACCGGATGATAACCATTTATGGGATGCGCCGTAACCGGAATTCCTGATAACAACATAGACCAAAAGTTAATATAAAAACATCTAATTGTTCCCACAGACCACAAATATATTTAAATATAACATCAACATATCCAGAACCTTTCAATCCATTTTTTTTAAAATAAGAATAGAATAGTAGGCTAATGTCAGATTCAGAGATATTATGTCTAAAAAGAGAGGTCGTGTCATCACATGGCCAAAAGCAGAAAAAAAGAAAAAAAAGAAAAGGAAGAAGCCCAACCCGTTTTTCTGTCCTTGTATGGTTAGTGACGTCACTGGACATTGACAGGCTCTTCATAAATGCATTCTACTACGAGATAAAGTTTCACTTATTGCCGCGGCATATATGAAGGGAGCTGATGAGCTCTAACAAGCCCGATGCGTGCGTTTATGATGAAGTGAGCACGTTTATAACACATCAACTAGATCATAAACGCTCTGAGAACAACTTAATAAAATTAACCTGCTTTGTTTTAAAAACAACACCGAGGATCAAAATGACAGCAACAGCTAGCAGAGATAAAATTAACGCGTCGCTACATGATTTAATGCGCTGTCTGCCATCACACATCTACTCTCTGGATGAGATCCCCTCATCAGTGCCGATGGGATTCTCTGAGGTTTGTTCTGCGCAGTTCAGTGAGGCGTCGGGAGGTAAGAATACTGTAGAGATGCTTAAATATTAAAATTAATAGACACAATGGGCTGTTGCTCAATAAAAAAAATTTGGGAGAAAATTATTGTTTGATTTAGCAGTGCTTTGTAAGTTAAATTCAAACAACTTGTTCAAAACTTAGGGTTATTATTTTTGGTATATTGGTAAATATTTACAAAATATTTAAAATACATTTACAAAATATAAATAAAACAATATGCTACTCATTTAGGCTGCTCTTTCTGAATGCCATGTTTTACTTATATTTTGTAAATGTATGCTGTCAAAACAATCGCGAATAATCGCATCTAACATAAAAGTTTTTGTTTACATATTATGTGTGTGTGTGTATATATATATATATATATGTGTGTGTGTTAGTGTATACTGTATACACATACATGTATACATATATCACTATAAAAAGTTCCTGTACATTTTTTAAGTACAATTAACTTGGATGTTTAAGTAATTTCAACTTAAATATGTTAAAATGAGTGAAATCTTGTATAACTTATTAAAAAAAGTTGAAAATTGCTCATTTTGATGAGTTAAAGCAATGGGAAAACATGTCATAACTTGTGTTAGATATATATACACACACAGACATATAATATATAAAAAAATATATATACATATATAAACAAAAACTTTTGTTTGATGCAATTAATCGATTTGACAGCACTAAAATGTATACAATTTATTATTGATTACAATTTGTTGTCCAATACAATAGTTCGATCTTATGTATATTTTACTTTTTTGTTGCTTTTATTGCTTGTTTATTTTTTACTGTTTATATTGCGATGAAAAGTCTATAATAGTCTGTTTATATCGGGTCATGTTTTCACAAAAAGTGAACGGAAATATTCAATAACATTTACTTGGGTATAAACTGACTTTCAAAAATGTACTCAGAAACAATGGAGAAAAAAATCAGTGATTAGGCTATAGCCCCTTATAATAGGTCTATTAGTTTAAAAAAGTCTCCAAAAATTTCTTAGAAAAAAATATAGATTTGCAGTAGCCTGTATAGACGTGTGTATATATATGCGGCATATAGTAAACGAAGAATGACGTTAAGTTCACTTAAAGAAAACCTAAGTATACTTGTATTAAAATTATTACTGGTATATTTACTGAAAGTCTTTAAAGTTTACTTTCATAAACAAAAATGGGTTAGAAGTATCGAACTAAATTAACTAAATTAAGTATATTTAGTATATTTTACTGCGATCTGTCCAATCAGAATACAGAGAAATTCCACATATACTTTGCCACCTACACACCAACAATCTTTTAGAGTAGATCCCACGTATGTTTCTCCTATAGCGCAATAAGAAGGAATTGCTCAATCTAAAGGTTTTGCTTTGACTTTTCCAGGTTGCTTGAGCACAGACTGCTTCGGAGTTGAAAAAACGGGGCCTTGATCTGACAGACCCGAGCAAGTTTTCTCCTGTCGCCTACACTGGAAAGATATCCATTGACGCACAAGGAAGTTGGAACCAAGAAGGAATAATCAACTTTCTCAGTGCAGGAGTACAAGATAGGCCTCCTTCCTCGGGATCATTCCACACGGGCTCTCCCGCAGGTCCCACTCCAGACTGCTCCAACATAGGCCAAACTCTTCCCACCATGGAGCATTTATACACCGGCCCGCCCCCCTACACCTGTAGTGCCGATGGATACCAGGACCCCTCGGGCTACCTATCGACCACCACGTGCCCCATAACATACGCCACTCCGTCATACTCAGCCCCAAAGTCAACCATAGACGGGGCGCTTTTCTCCATCATTCCCGACTACGGAGGTTTCTATCAGACCAGCAACAGCCAAAGGGACAACATGGCTGCATTTCAGGACATTAAGCCATTTTCGTGCTCTTTGGAGTCTATTAGAGTCCCACCACCTCTGACTCCCTTGAACACCATTAGGAACTTTACTCTGGCGTGTCCGGTTGACGGGTCAAGGCCGCCTTTAGAGGGTCACGGCACCAATCCACAAAACGTCCCACTCAGGCCAATATTGCGGCCACGGAAATACCCGAACCGCCCGTGCAAGACGCCGGTCCACGAGCGCCCGTATCCCTGTCCGGCGGAGGGATGCGACCGGAGGTTCTCGCGCTCGGACGAGCTCACGCGTCACGTCCGCATCCACACCGGACACAAGCCGTTTCAGTGCCGCATCTGTATGCGCAGCTTCAGCCGGAGCGACCACCTCACGACTCACATACGCACACACACGGGCGAGAAGCCCTTCTCCTGTGACTTCTGTGGCAGAAGGTTCGCGAGGAGTGACGAGAGAAGGAGGCACACAAAAATCCACCAGAGACAGAAAGATAAAAAGGTGTCAGCGCCCCCTCACAGCTCTGATGCTACAGCGATGTGAACTAACAGTACAATAAGCTCTGACTGCTGGGTTAGTCATTGCCCCGATTAAACCTGGAACTATCGCTCTGTTAGTGTGCGCACAGAGATACGAAGGCAGCTTAAGTGTTGAATGTGGTTTGTTGTAGGCTAGCTAGACAACGGAATATTTCATGTCACAGAATATTTCATGTGGTTCAAAATGCAGTTGTTCTGAGATAGTGTTTACAGTGAGTATTTTTATTACTGTTATGTGTCTTAATAAATTGTAATAAACACAAAGTCTATTTTTTGAGAATCAGCTTTCCAGTGAGAGTGACAAGTGCCGCATGGCATTGCAAGGTTTGAACACTAGAGGTCGCGATCGAGAAACAAATGTGTGCGACTATCCGATCCAGGCTAGTAAAATAGATCTATATACACTACTGTTCAAACAGTGAGATTTTTTAAAGAAATTAATACTTTTATTCAGCAGAGATGCATTAAATTGATCCAAAATTAATAAGAAGAAATGTTTCATGAGCAGCAAATCATATTAGAATAATTTCTGATGGATCATGTGACACTGAAGACTGGAGTAATCATGCTGAAAATTCAGCTTTGCATCACAGGAATAAATTACATTTTAAAATATATTAAAATAGAAAACAGATATTTTAAAATGTAATAATATTTCACAATATTATACTGCATTTGTGATTGAATAAAAGCCGCCGTGGTGCCCTTAAGAGACTTCTTTCAAAAACGACTGTTGGTTATTATAACATCCTTTTTTTAAAAATTAAATAATCTAAAATGTAATTAAATAATTGACAAGACCAGTTACCATAGCATCTTTTTTAAAGTTTATTGGAGAGGAAACAGAACTTTAGTTCCTTATGTAAAATCAATGTTACAATCTTCATAATACTTTAAATGCTTCATTTTTTCATTATTAAATTTTTTTTTTTTTACTTGCATCTTGGCTAAGTGCTTTACTGTCATAATTCCCAGGTGTGATCAAAATAGTATCCAGTGCCAAGTGAGAGTTGCTAAACATTTCTGAGTCTGATTGTAGTTCTGATTGCATAATGCATTAAAACAATATCCGGCAATGGAAACAAGATGATCAGATTCAAGCTCTGTTCGACTATTGTGAAGCCTTTGTTAAACTAAATCTAACATCTGCTGCAAATATTTAAATATTTATCACATGCTCCAGGCAACAGACCAGTAGAGAACAAAGACTTGATCTTTAGTTAAATCTGCACAAAAATAATAACCAAAAGATAACTAAATCAGCAGCAGTGATTCAAATAACCATACTCTTAACAAAGCAGCCATTCTGACGTATTAAAGGGACAGTTCATCCAAAAATTAAACTTTTGTCATACCTTACTCAGCCTCATGTTCCAAACCTGTACTAGTTTCTTTCTTCAACACAAAAGACAATATTTTAGAAGAATGTTAACTAGACAGTTGATGACACCCATTGACTTCCATATTGTTTTTTTCCCTACAATAGAAGTCACCAACATTCTTCAAAATATCATATTTTGTGTTGAACTGAAGAAACTCATACAGGTTTGGAACAACATGAGGCGGAGTAAGTTATGACAAAAGTTTCATTTTCAGGTAAACTATCCCTTTAAAGAAAATAATAACATACAATCTCTTGAATCAACAAGAACCCAATAGTGCTTCAGAGGGACACTTTAGGCCCAGGGTAAGGCTCTCCACCACACCAGAATTCACTAGGCTGTGGTATTTCCATAAGCCACAGATCACCCTGTTGCCGGGCTTCACTGTTTCTATCTCCAGCCTCTGAGTGAGCATGTAAAACTTTATAATAGTGGCAGTCTCTCCCTTTGTCCGGCTCATATGGCGGCGCTAAGATGTCAAGGAAAGCGGTGGGTCCGTCAACAGCGTCTATCTGGTGGATATTGTCCTTTTGTGGCGACAGCACACACGGGCCGCTGTCCTCCGTGTATTCCCCCACAGACCTCAGCACTGAAGGCCGTAAAGAGCTCCTCTGGAAGGGCATCAGTGGAGGGTTGAACTGCACACCGCTGGTTCCCTCTCTGGGTTGATCCAGTCTGTCGAAACAGTGGATTCGTACCTTTCCGTAGAGCACTTTCAGCATGCCGTACATTCCCGGGTGATCATGCAGGGGTATAGAAGCACCAGTTTTTAATAGAAACACCCCCATGCTGAAGGTGTCGGTCTCGTAGATGTGCATGTATGTGACGGGAGGCGCGAGACGCTGAGGCGGCATCATCGACGCGCTCTCGACGCTCCGCGGTACAATCTTCAAATCGGCCGCTCTGACCTCCGCTAAAAGGTTTTTCAGCTTGCTCTGGTTTTCCAAGAACACTTTATTGTGTTCTCCGACAATATAGGGGTTTCGGAAAGTCGTAAGGGCCTGTTTGGCGATTTTCTGGACAGTGGAAGTCATATTGTCTCGTGGCATCATAACGCAAGTGTCCAGCGTCAACTTGCCTTTCAACTTCACGCGTCGCTTTTCACGCGCTACAACTCGTAATTCAGAGATTACCTTCTTATTTGGACCGTCAATGCGTAAAAGCTTAAGAGGACCTCCAGAATACCGTTAGGATCAAGCCATTACTGGCCGTGGCCATGACTACTCCATATACAGGCATCCGATTCACACGTACGCAATGCCAACACTGCTATACGTCACACAGAGAATTATGGGAAATGCAGTGTTTTACTATTGTGTAGCTGGGGAGATAATGCTAAACGAAGCATTTTAGAAACTTTTGCTTTTTATAGTTGTAAACTTTAATCAATCTGGTCTGTCACGAATAAAGATATCTTTGTAAAGACCTATATGGACGTTATAAGAGACATTACACTTAAACCGGTTACTACAACTCCCATAACACTTGCTCTTCAAGGGGCAATGACACTTCGGTGCTTCACCACCACTCAGAGAAAACTCACGCTTTGAAAATAACGTAAGTGTGTTTAGGCTACTCCTCCAAAAAGTATTTTGACACATAAAAGTATAAATATCATTCCATTACATACAATATATCAAACCAAATGAAATTTATTTTAATGAAAGAGAGCGGTTATCTTACAGGTTATCTTGAAGAGGTTTGTAATATGCTAACCTATAGAAATAGTAAGGAATGCCATAGATGTAGTTCAACTTAAGACAAAAAATATTTAGACACTTTTTGGCCATCAAACATTAATAGTTAATGTGATTAATTACACGTGGTTACACTACTGACACTTGTGTGAACTTGAGAGGAACTGACTTCATGTGTGAGCGAGAGAGAGAGACGGGGAGGGAAGTACCGTTCAGTTAAAAATAGTTAGCTTGTTCTATATCAAGTGCAAGTTACAGCATAAATAACTTGTTTATTTTCCAAGTATGATTGTATTATCAAAATACCTGGAGTTCACAGTCTGAAAACAAGTAGGCTATGGCCCACAGAAATTCCCTCGTTCCCCCAGACTTTGATAGACTTTTTGCTTTCTGGCTCAAACATTAGAGCACATGATAATACTGATTAGTATGACATAAAACACAATGGGCTCCAATGCTGTCTGGTTACACCGTTCTTCAAAATATCTCCTTGTGTGTTCTATAGAAGAAAGAAAGTCAGGTTTGGAATGACATTAGGGTGAGAAATAGAATTAACATAATAATTAGCTGATAAAAGAATTTATATCCCTTTAGGTTCCATATTTTCTAGGGTCTCAATAATACATTTACAAAGGGAGACCTATATATATTTTCATACAATACATTGTTAAAGGAATAACATCCATTTGAACACTATATATACTAACACTATCACTATATACTCAGTCTTTAATGGAAATGTGTCCGCACAATGAGCTGTTTTTCTCATAATGAAATCCACACTGACACAATTTACTCATTTGTAATTTAATTTGATGTTACTCAAATCAAATTCCAAATTATGCAAGAAATCAATGAATGATTGACTGCAACAGCAAATGATGAAGCAATGATCTCATTATCAGTGCAAAAAACAGACGGTTGATATTCTGGCTGTTTCCCAACCAATCATGACTCACAAACATGTTCATATGACATTGTTTTAAAATATATATTTATAGAGAAAGAGACATGTGGACAGTTTAGTCATACGTGGTCATTTTGTTATTCCCAAATACTTTGACTAATCATTTGTTGGCATACACTTAAAAACAGAGTATCTATAAAAAGCGAACGCAATGGAACAGGATGCAACACCACCGCCTACTCCGGTCTTCACACACACACCCCACACACATGCGTGTGAATCACAATATGACTGAGAAAAACATTTTGATGACATCATGATGCTCTATGTCATCTTAATTCACACCAGACATTAATAAATGCATAAACTCTCTTCCTCCTCGTTATATTATGATACATATCATGACCGAATAACACATTTAGCTACGTAAACAAGTCTAATAATATTAGTCTGCTTATTCATTATTTTCCTCTCCTCCTAATATGTGGCTTGTAAACTTGCTTCATAGCCAACTCAAACAAGTAGAGGCCCCTCAGTCAGTTTATTTATCTTTGCAGAAAACTTCTGACTAAACTTTTAACATTTTTGTAGAAATGAACACCAGCAAAACAGCTGTGAATCCCAGCGAGAGATATGTTACCAGTTTTGCTTAGCACTCCTCTATGTAACATCACACAAAAGTGTCAAGATAGTCTTCAGTAACAATGGCATTGTAGAAATGTGCTTTTTTATTCACAGTCAGCCATGGTTAATTTAATAATAAAAGAGGGATTACTGAGATAAAGCTAGTCATGTGATCTCAACATGTCTGCTCTCACGAGGAGACCCACTCCATGTAAAATAAAAAAATTGTTTGTGTACAGGATTCTGTATTTGGTAAAACGTATTTCATTAATGGAAAAAAATGTTATGAGTCTATCTTTAAAGGTCCCATATTGTACAACTTTATTTTAGTTTTTATGATGTTATTATGTATATTATGATAGTTATTATGATGTCCTTAATAATATATATTTGTGGTATAAGTACTAAAAACCATGTCAATATATTTGTACAGCTCCTTTCTCAGGAGCTCTGCTAAGAACAGCCTGTCTACTTAATATTCAAGAGCCTCTCTTCTGATTGGCCTGTTGTTTTCTAAGTGACCCACCATTGGTGACTGAGTAGTTGTGACATCACAAATATAAGGAAGTCCCAACAGCTTGTGAAAAAGGCACAGCTACTTTATGCAGGCTGTGTGCATTTGTCTGTGGATCGACTGTTTTGAAACTTACATGGTAGTTTCATAGTCCCTAGATCTCTGTTATCATGAAAAAAGGCCAGGAAATTTCAGTTTTGACAATATGGGACCTTTAAAGCTACACTGTGTGATTTTTACCCCCATCTAGAGGTGAAAAGGTATATGACCATCCAGTGAATATTAGTTTCTGTTCCTCTCAATTCCGATTTCGTTTTAACTCCTACGGTGGCCAATGTAGTCCAAGATTAACATGGCTTCCAGTTCAACCTCGTCCACATTCGACACGGTGCCATCGAGTGTTAAAACGCGAAAGGCGAAGCTTGAATTAACGGGGTATGTCCCTCTTTGGCTAATGTACTTTCAAGATGGAGGGGCAACATGGCGACCGACATTAGAACCCCTTACCTGTATGTATTTTCAATGGCATATTATACACTCACGAGAATACTTTATTACTTGAACGAAGTAAATATACATTAATGAGCACATATATTTTTGAAAGAACTAAGTGTTTTTAGCTAAGAATAAACTAAAAAAGTGACACAGTGTAGCTTTAAGGAAAGAAAAAAAAACAATGCAAATCGGTTCACAAATAGGCCTTAAAGGGTTAGTTCACCCAAAAGTCACTCAACATCATGTCATTCCAAATCCATAAGACTTTCGTTCATCTTCAGAACACAAATAAAAATCTTTTTGATGAAATCTATGGGCTTTCTGTCCCTCAGCTGACAGCAACGCAACTACCACTTTGAAGCTTCAAAAAGTGATTGTAAAAGTAATACATATGAATATGTATTTTAGTCTAAATTTTATGAAGACACTAAACCACTTTATATGATGGATAGATTTAATTTAGGCTTTTCTTCACATATAAACATTCATCAGCTCACACATTAGATCTGGCAAACAGAAGCTCAAGCATGTTGTAACGGTCACCAGAGGTAGCCTACTCCACATGAGACTATTGTCATTCCCTCACAAACTACATCTCCCATAACTCACTGCCCGGACTCTTCATCCATTATCACATTCACCTGTGTCTCATTATCTTTAGCTCACCCCATATAATCCTGGTTTTCTCATTCATTATCTGTGAAGTCTTGTTTAGTGTTACACTGCAATTCTGAGCATTCTCCCTTGTTTCATGTCTCTTCTTTTTTGGATTATCTGATTACCTTATGACCTTTGCCTGTTTTTGACTACGATTGTGAATTACCCTTTCAAATAAACTGCATTTGGATCCTCATGTTCATTTGACGTGTGAAAACCAACGAGGTTCATTCTCGTGTTACACAGCACGATTGATCTTCAGGGGTTGAACGACATGAGGGTAAATAAATGAATACAGAATTTTCATTTTTATGTGAACTATCCCTTTAAAGGAGCAGTAAGTGATTTATGAGAAACACTGTTGAAAGTGGATCGGACCAAGCAGCACAACAAACTTGTAGCCAATCCGCAGTGGGGGGCGTGTCCTCTCATGATGGAGGAGAGAGAGATTTGAAGAGACTGTAGAAAGAGAAATGGCTGAGAGACATTACAAAAGAGAAAAGTCAGAGGAATATCACTAGAAAAAGAAAAAGGATTATGATCAAACAAGAGCTTTGGGACCAGCGTTAATATTTCCAGCACTGGAGAGACGTTAGAGAGCAGGAAGACCTGAAAACGGATGGCAAGGTTGCGTCTGCTGCATACGTGAGTGACATTGGTTTTGCTCTGTTTCAAAGAATGAAATGGCCATGAATGGCCTCCATCAGACATGAACCTTCTGAAAAATGTAAATTGGAGAGATCGTGACCTCAGCATACTAAATGTAATGAGTGACGTCAGTACGAGCCTTAGAGGCTGCAGCCATTAAAGACCCTCAAAGACAACAATGAGAGCGAACCAATCAGAAACACTACAAAGCGATTCTTTGATCTTCATGTTAATATGAACCATCTTCTCAATTCAGCTAGTACCAGTAAAGCTCCTTACTACAAGTTTGACTAATTTTCTTTCTCTGTTCCTAGATGACAGCTTTGGTTAATGTAGCAGAGAGGTTTTCGTTGTTTGGCTATAGATATACTGTCTGGGTCATGTGTGTTTCCGTTCTGGAGGTTTATTTTCCCGAACATCTTATTTTGCACCAAAATGAAAATTTAATTTACTCACCCTCAAGTCATTACAGAACCACACATTTTGTTCTTCCACTGAACACAAAAGAAAAAGTTTGTCAGGATGTTCAAGCTTTTTTTTATACAATAAAAATGACTTGTGGCATGACAAAAAACATTCTGTGCTTTACAGAAAGCTATCGTATTGCTTCAGAAGACTTAGGGCCAGATTTACGTACAGCTTGCACCAGCGCAAACCCTCTTTTGACTTTAAAAAAACACTGTCAGGATATACTAAAGAGACGCAGTGAAAAATTTCTGCTGAAAAGAATTGAACAGGGTAATTTTTGCTGCAGACGCAAAATTTATGGGAGGAGAATATTTAAATGAATTATGCAAGGTGATTTACTAAGGTTTGCACTAGTCAATTTACTGGTATTTGCATGTCTTAAAACACCCCCTAATTTGCGCTGCTCTTGGTAGATTGCATTGGTCAACATGGAAATGATCTGCGTCTGTGTTCTTTAATGTGTGTCGTCAGTAGATCACACGCAGAACTCTCCAATCCCGTCGCTGCTTTAATGGGATTGTGCTCTCATGCTAATTTGCCCAGTTTAGTAAATCTGGCACTTAGTATACACTGTAAACAATAAAGCCGTAATTTTTACGGTAAAAAACCGGCAGCTGTGGTTGCCAGAACTTTACCGTCAAAAATACGGTAGCAATGTTATTGGTTTAACAGACTTAACTTAAAATTTACAGTAATAAACCGTATTTTTTATTATCTGATATAATGTTAATTTACCGGCCTATTGAAGTATTGATATCTGTTTTGTACCAATGTAATATACTGACAACCAACAATCATCACAGCAGTGATGAAAGACACATGATGAATCAAAGCTCATCACAAGCAGCTCTTCTCCAATAAAGTTAACACTAATATATAGAAGCTGCACAGTCTCATTCACACAAACACTAAACACCATCATGGTAACACACATGAAATTTAAAAAATGCAATAAACATTAATTTAACAACATTAAATGTAACATAAAACCCTAATGTACATAACTGATTAGAAAATAACTAAGAAAACGATGAAGAAACAGTTATTTCAACAAAAAATACATAAAATGTGAAGTGTCACGCAGGGAATTGTGGGAATGTCAATTTACGGGTTTTCACTGTAAATTATACAATGAGTTGTTCTTTTTCACTTTCAAAAACTGTAAATTTAACGGTATTTTACAGTAAAATTACATTAAATGTACCATTAAATATAATCACAGTTATTTACCGTATATAGTACGGAAACTTTCTGTTAACCAATTAACAGTTTTGCACTGTAGCATTTTTACAGTTTTTTACTGTTAAAATCACGGATATTTTTTACAGTGTAGTGCACAAGTTCACTATAAAAAAGTTTTTTTAAGTTGTAAATACCGGTAGAACAAAGAATTTCAGTCTTTCTATTTCAACATTTCATGTTTAATTCAATGTGTTTTTTGCCATTTCTTTGTAACTGTTTGTAAAATTCACTAGCAATTTTAGTAAATCCTAACCTAAAAACCATCTTATGGAACAGAGCAGCATTAACATTCTTTTAAACATCTCATTTTATGTTTCACAAAAGAAAGAAAATCACGCAGGTTTGGAATGACACGCAAGTGAGTAAATGGCAAAATTTTCATTTCTTTCAGTCTTTTTTTAATGTAGAATTGATGGCTTGATTTACAAAACAAGTCATAATGTCCAACATATAACATACAGAAAAGTTCCTCCAGGGTTAGAGTTGTAACATGATTTCTCGAATGAAGTATAACATAGATCTTTGAGATCTGTAGGTGGAGAACAATTAATTGTCTTCTGATTTACAAAGTAAAAATATCATCAGATAATTTGCAAAGAAAATGGTGCTACCAGTAGCTGAACTGAACATGTTATCAAACATTCATGTCTTGGGGTGTGTTTACCAAAACCATTGTTAGCCAATAATGGTCATTAGCTACTTTAAGTCATTTCTGTCGTTACCAACGCGATTTGGCATTTCCCGAAACTATAGTTCCAACGAACTTTCGCAAACAGTGTCACAAACTTCTGTGGTTGGATCGTATTGTGAAACGCAGCCCTGGAATCTACATCTGATCTTCCAAAGTTGATACCAATTTTAAAATGTCACGAGCATTTTCTTCAAAATAGAAGAGCGTGTGTTGAATTATAAAACTATTTCATACATTGCTGTTTAAGGATGCAGCCAGTTTGATCCTACTGGCCTTTAACTTCTAATTCAGGGTTTTTCATAATTGCACAAATACAAGAAGCTCTTCACGGAGATCCAGGATTCCCTCTAGTGCTCGTCCACTGCATTACAGTGATGAATAAGTAGTGAATTAAACATTTTTGAAGACATGTAAAGGCGGACTTTTGATTGTAGTGAGTAAGATGAGATGTTCAAGTTGAAGTATATGAATTTAAATTCATATGTAAAACTACAACATCATAAGAAGAAAAAAAAAGTGCGTCTCATCAAACGAGTGACCATTCAGTTGCCACAAGAGATGGATAACAGACATAGCATTAACAAATCAGTCTTTAATGATCAATTCTAGTCACATTTATTATTCAGAATATCACGTACAGCAGCAAAGATAGCGCGAGACTTCAAATCTCACAGTATCACATGTGTAATACAGACAATGTTCTGAGAGAAAGGCACAAACATTAAGATAAGTCTAGAGAAAACATTAAAACATCAGCTCAAATTATACTCATTATTATCAAGAAACACCAAACAATAGAACCAAAAAAAGTTGTTGTTTTTTAGCTTTGCTCTACTTCTGATTGTCATCTTTAATGGCATACCTACACTTCTAGAGCCCAACCTAATTCACAGAAAAATAAATTCACACAGGTATTAATATTAGAGATGCATCAGTATACAATTTTTTGGTGAAACAACGGCTGAATGACCTAATCAAACTGATACTGACCAAAAAAAGCCACTTATGACTGAATTTGAAACCTGATATTGACTAAATATTGACATTATTATTGAGTCAATAGTATTGAAATACGGTAGATAAGCAACTAATGCTATACTAATCTTATTTTTAGCATTATCCTTATTAATGTTTTCAGCAAAATAATGGTTTGAATCAGTGTTGTGGACACTGTGCTCGGTATCCATAATATTAGTTGGGAGATGGGACTAATAATGAGACAATAAAATACATTGTAGGAAACAGATCACAACTATAATGCTGATCCTTTAGAAAATAAAAAATAAGAAAAACACAAGTGAATTTGGTCAAGCCCTATGATGTCTAGTTTGACCCTAGTGTCCTCCAATGTTTTCTGTACATTAAACCGTTTCTTTTCCTCCCATCATTAAAGTATTGTCACATATTGCACAAGCCACTGAATAAAGCATTATAGCATGCTCACTCACAATAAAATACTGATGGATGTGAATGATCTCATGCTCACACAGCACTACAGTACTTCAGATCTCCGTCTACGTAAACACAACATATCAATAATACAGAAACTTGAAGGAAGAACAAAATAAGATTCTAATCACAGTGTCAGAACTGAGCACACAATGGAGTGGATGACATCGCCACCGCTGAACTAAACATCACAAACAGAGGTTAAAGGTGCTCTATGCCTTTTTTTTACTGTACCAAAGCATAAAAATACCATGTTTGCAGAGATGTAGGAAACATGCTAAGTTCAAATACTTGTTTCTTTAAGAAACAATCCTACAGCCAGTTATTCTACTTTGAAATGTGCGTTCTGTGTCAGAATGTCTGCCAATTTACCCAATAATATTTTGACACCCCGGGTTGCCAGTTGATAGAAAACTCAGCGATGGAAGCCAGCAAACGAACTGGGTCAGAGATTGTAAAATCTACCCGACCTAAAAAGCCTTGGCAATAAAAACATTGCAAACGTATACATTAGCTGATCAACTTATACAGTAAAGCTCATCGCTTCCTATTGTCAATTATGCACGTTTTTGTTGCCTGTCCTCAATCTGGCAACCCATGTGAGAGTGGCGTCTGAGAAGGACAGGGCAGAAGAAACAACCCTCTCCAATATTTGCAGTGCCCAGTTCAACTGCTAGCAGTCAATATTACAGAGTGCACCTTTAAAACAAGAATTATAACTAGCTGTTTTTATACTTTCATCTTCTGAACTCAAAATTTTGTTTGTTTTTTGTATATTTTTAAGGTAAAAGTCTCACACACAAAGTTCAGAGGTCCTGTTTAGCTGGTCACGTGCAACTGGTACAATAATATGTGGAAAAACATTGGAGCCTAAACTGGACAGAACAAGTAGCCTGAGCTAAAATGTTAGCAAATGCCCTCATTTTGCTTTTCCCCTCAAAACAGACGGTTTTCATATGAAGACTTAAGGTGCTGTGGGTAAGATCTACCCTGCATCTGAAACACTACTTACTAGTATTTAAAAAAAATTTATCAATTTTGAAGTCGAAGTCAAATGAAGGGTCGACCCAAATACATGCATGTAGTGGTCCTTTATCAATAAACACTGCATCAAACTTTACCAAAAGCACTACCCTGTTCCTCCAATCGGTTTTATGGACACTACCCTCATCATACCATACAATTATATTTCACATGTTATACCGTAAATGTCAGTGTTTCTTGTACATTGCCATAACAATGACATCAGGACTTTGGTAATTACTTAAAGTATCTATAATCCCATTCTCTGAATTGTTTCACAGCTCTGCCAAAGACGAGAATAAGTGCTACTGCTCCAGTTATACTGAGCCAAGAATGATCCGACTGGGAATTATTAAATACAATGTTCAATTTTAAGCTCTATGAACAAGTTAAAGGGGTCATGACGAGAAATCAAATTTTCATTGATCTTTTGACATGTATGGGCAAAAAAAAAGAAACTCTGAAACATTTCTCAAAATATCTTTGAACGGTATTAGAGCAAGTAACCGAATTTTCCTTTTGGGTGAACTAACCCTTTAAATCAAAGTACATTGTTTCACAGTTCAGTCAAAGTGCTATTGCTCCACAGAATAGCAAAAAGGATCTTTTTTCAAACTACTTGGCAATAAATTTAAGAACACTTAAGAACATCTACATATTTCAATAGCTGCATGTTTTAAAACAAAAGAAAACTTTCTCTATTAAAGGGATACTCCACTTTTTTTGGAAATAGGCTCATTTTACAATTCCCCCATGGTTAAACAGTTGAGTTTTACCGTTTTCGAATCCATTCAGCCGATTTTCTGATATTTAGAAGAATCAGTAACCAGACAATTTCTGGTCCCATTGACTTCCATAGTAGGAAAAAAATATACTATGGGAGTCAATGAGACCAGAAACTGTCTGCTTACTGATATTCTTCTAAATATCAGAAAATCGGCAAAACCCAACTGTTTAACCCAAAAATCCAACCCAACGGTAAAACCCAACTGTTTAACCATGGGGGAGTTGTAAAATAAGCCTATTTCCAAAAAAAGTGGAGTATCCCTTTAAATTTTCCTTTTTCTCTCCTGTTTTAAGTTTCTAATGAGGCCGGCTAACAAGCAGGGAAACATTTTCATCCCTTTGAAATGTAGCACCACTATTTCAAATACACAACGGTACCTTCAAAAAAAGACCCAAGTAAATGATTTAGATTTGCTACATACATTTGCTTCTTGCTGAAACAGTGCATTTTCTATGAGAGAAAGTTTGTGAACAAACTACAAGCTTAAAGTGGCGTAACATCCGACCTGTGCGACAGGTTTTGTTTTAACATCATCCTCCATTTAGATAATATAACTACATTCATTTTCCTGAACAGTAGTTTCAGTGAGAAAACAAGCTTGTAACATTACTAGGTTATAGCTCCACTTTATGTAAGCAGCCTGTAATAACAGCTTTATCTATTTAAATTAAAGGCCAGTTTCACCATGTGTTCATACTAGAGCCAATCTTATTAAAATATTTCACCGATGGACCATAATCACATTTAAGAATCAAATAACTAATCTGCCAACTGTAGTCGGACATCGCTGATGTTCATTGGTGTTTTGTCTAACTAATAATTGTATACAGTGGAGTCCAAAAGTCATACCAAAAGTGGCATGTTTTTTTGTTTTTGTTTTAAAAGAGGCATTACATGCTTTTATTTGATATATATTATATATATATATATATATATATATATATATATATATATATATATATATATAAACAATATTGTTAAATGTTATTACCATTTGTAATGTATTTTATTCCTGTGATGCAAACCTGAATTTTCAGTATCAGTGTCACATGATCCTTCAGAATATATAAATGTCTTAACAGTTACTTTTGATCAATGTATCCTTGCTAAATAAAAGCATTAATTTCTTTAAAAACAATCTTACCCCAAACGTTTGATTGGTAGTGTATTTTAATAAACCAAAAAAAAGAGAAGATTTTGAATCCCAGATTTTCAATGTGGTCTCAGACCTTTGGACCCCACTGAATAATTGTTAATACATTCAACATATTCACTTCAATATTACTCATTGCTAAGCTCCACCTCTGTCCCTAAACCTCATACCCATCTGACCTCCTCTGCTGGGACCAGCTGTCGTAACCCAGTCTCCCAGCAGAACCTTCCAACACTTCCCATCCAGACTGAAGTAACCGCTGCTCTTCATCCTGCTCAAGACGCTCTCCTGAAGACCTGATGCCAAACAGAAAAATAAGGTGGACAGGTGCTCAGTTAAAAAAGTCAAAAAGAAAGAAATGAAAAAAAAAGATAATAACACACTGACTGCTTTATCTGCTCCCATAAAACCAATATAGATTGCAACGTTTTGAACAATCAAGGTCTTTCTCAGGCAATAGGAACAACTAAAAAGGGATTTCATATTCACATATATAATAAACACACACCAGATAAAACTAACCAATTATCCAATAAGCAAAAAGAAAATATCAAACAATTATTGAGAAGGGAGACATCACCTGACGAACACACTGACCTAGCAAATTATTAAAATTTCATGGGAGCAGATAAAGCTGTGAGCTGTACACACTTTAAGGCTAATTAAATGGAAAATAACACAGAAGGGTAATTTATGGAAGGGGCAACATGATCTTCAACTGTCTTGATAAGATCACATTAATTAGTGAGAGGGGACAACCTGTCTGCTTACAAGCCAAATGAGTCAAATAAGGACATGATTTATATTGAAGTGCTCTGAAAAAATATGGTAACCTAAGGCTATGTTTACACGGAAACGATTTGAAGAGAAAACGCAAAAGTGGCGTTGCGGTATTATTTTTTATTCTGCGTTTAGACGAGCGTTATGGTTGGGAAATCCGCGTGCATACGGTGACGCAAAAGTGTGTGAAATTCGATGTACTATGCACTCCAGGCGGCTAGGCGGCAATGCGAAACACTGCCACACAACAACACCAATATCTGAGAATATTTTGTACAACTGCTGAAAAGACTCTTGTATGTTTTTCAGAGCTTCTAGAGCAACATTTGAAGGTCCGATGTATGGAAATAATCCGACGTTTTGGTTGTTATTTTCCTGTACTGGCCCATGCCTGTGACGTAAACGCGTACGCGACAAGAGCCAACGTGAGCAGATTTGCGTTTTTACCATTTTTAGACGGGAACGCGACGGTGGAGCGTTTTTCAGATTTCCACTCTGGAGGGTGGTTTCACTTTTTTGCGTTTTTAAGCCCCCAAAACGCCGTCGCGGTGTAAACGAAATGCACATGTTTTCACCCGGAATCGTTCTCGTGTAAACAGGGCCTAAATAATGGTAACATCTAAATTAAAGGTACAGTAAGCGATTTCTGAGAATCATTGTTTAACACTGTTGATATTCGAAATCAACCCAAACAAACACACCCCTCCCTTCATTGCTCCGCCCACAAATCGGATGTCTCTCTATCATAGCAGAAGCGAAGCAAAATAAAGCTTCACGATAAATAAAGCGAAGATGGCGAACGAACGACAAGGAAGAGCAAAAAATGAACATACAGTACACAAGAGTATATACAAGCAAGAGTTGGTTGTTAGTCGCCAGCAGGCAGAGCCGATCCGCCCTATACGCTCACTACGCAAGCTGCGTAGGGCCCCGCAAATTACTCAAGGCCCCGCCTCCCCCTCGTGTCATAGCGCGTCAATTAATGTTTACAACATCAATGACAAAATTAAGCGAAACTATCCTTCTGGTCACAAAAAGAGAGAGAGAAAAAAAGAGTGAATTGCGGGAACAACAATCAGGTAAACTTGTGTTCTAAACTTGTGTTCACAAGTTTGATGTCAGCAAAGTAAAGTTAAGTTTATGTGCATTTCTATTGTGTTTTTTAAAGTGCAACGGCTCGGAAAAGATAACCGCGTCGCGTGTGTTATCATGCGTTCATATGCGCGTGCACGAAATGAAACGCGCATTTTTCAAGCAGAAATATATGTGGAGACCAGACATACTGTACAATATATGGGCGTGAATGATGGCACTCCTCATCAAAGTACACATTATACACACTTTTAAAACAAGACACTGATTATAGTCTCAGTTAATGTGTAGCAAAAACTCTAAACAACTGCACTAATTATGCAAGATGAAAAGCAATGTATTGACAATTTGACATTGATTGACTTTGATTTATAGGCTATATTGAATTTAAAATGTTGATTAGCTGGACATACTGGTCAATATGGATGCACATCCCTCAGTAAATAATAACCATAAATCAAGAATTGCTTCAACATACACAATAAAAAAACTTTAACATGCTATGGCAAGCCATTTTAGCTTTTATTCATTCACAGTTTATGCATTTTTGATATCAATAATTCATTTTTTTTTTTTTACTATTTGCAATGTGAATTCTTGATTATTTTTACTAGTAGGGCCCCTTAGTTACATTTTTATCTACCAATGTCTATTTTTGATATCAGGAATTACATGTTCACTTGTACAAAAGTTAATTCTTGATATCAATGATGTCATTCACTCACAGGGATTATTGATATCTGCATCACAATATTCACTTGTTATCTTAATATTCTATAGAAAATACTTCAGTAAATATCATTCTGTTCTATATTGTTGTACTCATTCTTTGACTGTTTTGTTTAAAGGAGGGAGGATTGTATTGGGAGCACTGAAGTGTCAGGTGTGACTGTGGCAATGGCAAATGGTTTATATATCTCACGGCGTCACGGGTCAGATAGAGGGCCCCTTAGCAGAATTTTGCTTAGGGCCCCAGGGAGGTCAGGATCGGCACTGCCAGCAGGCCTTCCTGCTCTAACGTCTCTCCACTGGAAATCTTTTATAATATTAACACGGGTGCTAAAGCTCTTACCTGATCATAACCCTTCTTTTCATAACCTGATCATAACCCAGTATCCCCCCCATCCCCCCCGGCGTCATGAGTGGACACATGATTCACTTTCAACAGTGTTTCTCAGAAATAGTGTACTGCACCTTTAACTGGTTTTATTCAAGTCAAAAATATATAATTTCATATTACTTAAACTAAATACTTTAATTTAAATCAACAAAATTCATTTTAATGGGTTAAATCAATTAAAAAAAACAGCTCTTTAAGTTAACAATTGCAAGTTACCAGAGTTTACAGCTTAAAAAGTTAAATGGTTACATGAATTACTCATTACTGGGTTAAGGTGACGTTTCTTCTAAAAGTGAAAGCAATAATGAAATACCTGCTTTGTGTTATTCTATGTGGACCGAACTCTGATGGCACCTGAAATAATGAGAAATTAGAGAAAACCAATAAGGCTGACATATTTCTGAAATAAAAGTTCATTACTGCGATCCTTAAGTAGGTCATGTGATGTCACGTGATCCATTATCAGTGGGAATATCTTTTGTATAACAGTACAGGGTCAATCACTGGATGCTCTGGCATTTAAAATTACCTATGAAATTCATTTAAAAGTAAAAAATAGTGATGTAACGTTCTGGAGAACTTAAAAAACAAATGATTTCATTATTAAAACACTGTGAATCTTGCAATACTCAGGCATAGTCTTTGGTAACACTTTACTTGAAGGGGTGTGCATAAGACTGACATTACACCTTCATAATCATGACATGACATATGTTATGAATATGAAGTAGGGTTTATGCATGTTTATGAGAACTGTCATTAAGTGTCATTCGCTCAATAATGACATTTTGAATGCAAATATGACATTGTTTGAGATGGCTTTGTTTGTGACATCTTGACATAAACCAATACATCATAACCTGTCAGTGTCTTTGTCATGACAACTTGACATTAAATGAAGTTAAACTGTCGTGTGGTTGGTTTTGACATTGGCTGTCATGAGGCCATTATAACTGTGTCATTAATATTTTTCGTGACCTCAACTACAGTGGTACAAATTGAATTTGTCATTAAAAAGCTATAATGGCTTCATGACAGCCGATGTCAAAACCAACCACATGACAGTTTAATGTAATGTTAACCAATAAAGCTAAGTGGTTTCTTAAGTTTGATAATTGTCATGTTTATGACAGGTTGTGTTGTCTTAGTAATGTCAAGTTGTCATGACAAAGACACTGACAGGTTATGATGTATTGGTTTATGTCAAGATGTCATAACAAAGACATCTCAAACAATGTCATATTTGCATTAAAAATGTCATAATTGAGCGAATGACACTTAATGACAGTTGTCACAAACATGCATAAAACTTCCTTCATATTCATAACATGTGTCATGTCATGATTATGAAGGTGTCGTGTTAGACACCCCTTCAAGTAAAGTGTTACCTAGTCTTTTATTATAATTTCTTTTGAAAAGCCATGGAGCAAAAATAATAGTATTTTAAAATACTGTTATTTAAAATGTTTTGAGGCAAATCACAATGTGATATAACTAACATGAAAACAATAAAAACAGAGGACCCCTGTTTTTTTTTAAACTTTCTAAAACCCTTTTTAAAATCAATAATTGAGTCATGAGATATACAGAACAGTGTTATGATGATGCATATTTGGGTAACATACAGAGTGAGCCGTGCAGAAATGCCTGTGAGGGACGCTCTGATAATACTCCAGTAGTCTCTCGGCCAGGGAAATCCGCCGCAAGAGGCTTTCAATGAACCGGCGCAAACGAACCTTCCCACACATCTCATGCTGCGCCGCTGCTTCCAGAAACTTCTGGATGGTGACAACCTCCCTGCGATACAGTCAAATGTAGTTACTGAAGAACAGCGTTATGAAACATTAGGCTCTCATCACAAAATCTAAAAGGATTAAAGGGGTCCAATCATATTTCATTTTTTTCTTCAAAGTCCATAACATAGTACTGTTTCTTGCTGCTGCACTTTTAAGAAAAAAATCTTTTTTGTGTAAAAATAAGCCAGAGTTATCATTTACACACCCTCTTGTCATTCCAACCCTATATAACTTAATTTTATTTGTGAAACACAAAAGAAGAATGTTCTTTATTAGAGGTCAGAGGTCACTCTTCCGCCAGAACTCGACTTTACCAGAAGCCAGTGATTATAGTTTATAATTATGGTTATAAATATGGATATTTTTCATACAAAAACGCATCGCTTTGCTTCAGAAGGCCTTTATTACCCCCAGGAAACATATGAATTACTTTTACGATGGATGGATGTGCTTTTTTTGGGCTTCAAAATCTAAGGTACCATTCACTCCCATTATAAAGCTTGGAAGAGCCAGGATATTTTTTAATATAACGGCGATTGTGTTTGGCTGAAAGAAGAAAATCATATAGGATGGCTTGTGGGAGAGTAAATTATTGGATAATTTTCATTTTTGGGTGAACTAACCCTTTAAGGGTATAGGGGGCGATTTTGGACATAGCCTTGGATTAACCATTTATATGTATTTCTAGATGCGTTCACACCATTCTGACTAGTAAAAAGCCTTACATTCTCAGACAACTCATAATTACAACTTGTAAACTCAAGACTCTTTCTCAAAGAGCCAACTTGTACCACCCAACAGGCTGTCATCTCATAATTATGGTAATTACGACATGTATCTCTTTATGAAAGTTCCAAAGCGTCAAGAGATTTGGGTGAGTAGACTTTTAAAGTAACACTATGTAGTTTTTCAACCTTCATAATATATTTCCAAGACCCTTGTGATGGTACATCGACTTAAAATAAGTTAAATGACTCGTCTGCCATAGCCTGACGGGGTCTGTATCGCTTTTACTGGCACTATGTAACTTCGGGTTTCGGCTAGGAACCCGTGCACAAAAAGAACTACAAAATTAGTCATTATTTCGTTTTACTTCGTTTCTGATGTCGCAATACATCGTCCTTTCATGAAATCATGTAACATACTCTACCTTGTCTGTGGACATCGTTCAATCTAAAGCCGGTGCTGGGAAAACAGCGAGCGTGCGTGCGACGGTAGGCGTAGGCTAAACTATTTACGACAGCGGCAATGGACAATTTCGTTTCCAACCAGTAGGGCGACCGAAGAGGAAAAGTTACTTGGTGTTACTTTAATGGAAGGACAGAAATCTCTCATGTTTCATTAAAAATATCTTAATTTGTGTCCGAAGATAAACGAAAGGTTTGGAACGACACGACGGTGAGTAAACGAGGTAGCGGACTAACCCTTTAAATCTTTCACTCACTGTTCTCTCCGCTCCAGCTCGTGCTCCGAGATGCTGAGCTGCTGCCTCAGTGTGGCGATAACCATCACAGCGGCGTCCACCTGTCGGCTGAGCGCTCGCTCTCGCTCCAGCACTACCTGTTTCTCCTGGGCCAGGTGATGCGAGTGAGCGCGCTCACACAGGATCGCCGTATCTGTCTGCGCTAGCTCTGAGCTCAGCCGTAGCAGACGCCTCTCCATGCTGCTATTAGCTGTCCTCATCATCCCCTCCAGCCTCTTCTCCACGGACGCCACCGGAGCCGAGAGCGGTCCGGCACCAGCTGATGCGTCCCCAGCGCTGAGGCTCCTCTCGGGGGCCGTGAGCTTCTGGGATGGAGCTTGGTCAGCGGCGAATATGTTTGTGCGATCTCCTCTCGTAGTTGAGCTAGTATTGGTGCCGGCATCACATACTTTATGCATGTCGGAATTGGAGATTTTGCAGCCTTTTACAACCATACGGTCTGTGTTACATAAATCCCTTGTGGATAGGAGGCTGATGTCATGTTTAGTGTGGAACGGGTGGCTGTACTCAAGGTGAGCTCTGAGGGAAGAAAGACTGTGAAAACGTTTGTGCTCTCCACATCGCGGGCAGCGGAAAGGAAGTTGAGGAGGGACCCCGGCTCCACACGCCTGACCGTTCTTCACAAACAGTGCTGTGTTGCGTGTGCACACTTTCTGCTGCATGACACAGATAACCTATCAACAAAAATATGACAAATTTGGCACCCCAGTTCTTATATATAATAATCTTAAAGCTACACTGTGTGATTTTTACCCCCATCTAGCGGTGAAACGGTATATGACCATCCAGTGAATATTAGTTTCTGTTCCTCTCAATTCCTATTTCGTTTTAACTCCTACGGTGGCCAATGTAGTCCAAGATTAACATGGCTTCCAGTTCGACCTCATCCACATTCGACACGGTGCCATCGAATGTTAAAACGCGAAAGGTGAAGCTTGAATTAACGGCCTATGTCCCTCTTTGGCTAATGTACTTTCAAGATGGAGGGGCAACATGGCGACCGACATTAGAACCCCTTAAGGCTCGTACACACCGGGACGAATATCGGCTCGCGTTATTCGTCAGCGGTTTTCAACGCGTTTTTTGTGTTCACACCCAAGCGTTTTTCGCTGATGATGAGCCGAGTGAACATGCAAATTCATTCCCTGACATTAGATGGCGCCTAATGTACAGAAATACCCCGGTCCAGGTCCACAAAGTGCTTCTGACACTCGCTTGTCACTCAGAAGAAGAGAGAAAGTTTGTCGCGTTTGTCATACAGTTCTTTATTCTCATTTGTGTCTCTTTATATTGACAACAACAAGACCGGCAGCTCTACATTCATCTGGCCTTGCATCTTCCTCGTCTTATTTCTTCCCGGCAGAGTGTAGTAGACGGACGCTCTTCTTCTTCGCCATTACGTATGTGTGTTTGCCAAGACCGTTTTGTGTTTGAGCGCCCCCAAGTTGTGTTTTACTGTAACTTCAGAAGCTCCAGACACGTGAGCAAAAGCGCCAATCTCATTGGTCGGATAGTTTTTGACGCGGCGCGTCAAACAAAAAAAACGAACCCGAGGCGTTTTTTTTAAAATGACGCTTTTATGCGTGGCGTTTTACGCGTCGGTGTGAACACTCACATTGGCGCCCTTTGTTTAGTCACGAGGCGTTAAACGTCGGCGAATAACGCGCGCGAAATTCGTCCCGGTGTGAACAGGCCTTTACCCGTATGTATTTTCAATGGCATATTATACACTCACGAGAATACTTTATTACTTGAACAAAGTAAATATACATTAATGAGCACATATATTTTAATTATAAGTGTATATATATATGTGTTTTTAGCTAAGAATAAACTAAAAAAGTTCCACAGTGTAGCTTTAAATATAATAATACCATAGAAATGTCAAAGCAGGGCCCGCAGGCCAAAGTGGGCATGTGATGACCTTTGATTTGACCCATCATATGAAAACAGGGGGGAAATTACATGTCATTGAAGCATATCTTAATTTTTAATGTATCTTTTTGTTTTAACTCTTAGTTTTAATCGTGTAGAATTTAATATAACATAGTTGGATATAACGCAACATTTACATTTGTCCCACGGCACTCCTGTTAGATGTTTGGTCCTTCTTAGTAAAAATGTTGCTAATTTCTGCCTTAGAGAATAGAAAAACCTATACAGAAAGAACAACCATTAACAGGATTCAACCTTAGTAATAGACAAATATATCAAGCAGGCTGATTAATCTGTCTATATTTGGTATATTTGTTAATGCACATTATTTGCATAATTATAATAATATTTGTAGTGATTTTTGAGTAAAATTTATAAAATTGTCTTGTCAATGCACATTATTTGAATATAATGCAAATAATTGTAATGATTTTTGAGTAATATGTCGTAAATAAATAAAAATAAATTAATCGTGAAAGCAGAATAAAACATAGCCTAAGACCTAATTAATTTACTTATAAAATGAAAGCTACACTGTAAAAAATTATTTTCATGATTTGTTATCACAACTTTTTATATTTTGTCAAATCAACTTAGATAATTAATGTAGTTCAGATAACATAATATTTTGAGTTTCTATTTATTAAACCAATCTCCTTTGTTGAATTAACTCAAAGTTTTAATTTCAATTAACTAAAAATTTTAAGGCAACAACTTACTTTTTTAAGTTAATCCAACTTTTTTTTTTACAGTGTACTGTTGTTTTATTTCATTCAGATTCATGCAGTTACAACATCCACCAGATTTGTACACATCTACAACAGATTTGTACAAGTTTTTATATTTTACACTGAAAAAATTACATGTAGTTTGTAAAAACGTGTAAAAATCTGTTCTCAGTACAGGTATTTTCATGTCAGTGTGGTGAAACTATCTGATCAAGGGTTATAGATCTGTTTGCTCCTGCTGGTGGCTGTATGTAACTGCATGAATATGAATGGAAAAAAATATTTGGAACAGTATAGCTTTCATTTTATAAGTAAATTAATTAAGTCTTATGTTTTATTCTGCTGTCACGTTTTATGTCAACATTATTGGGATGTCACAAAATGTCAACATGCATTAAATGAACTGTATCTTTTTTTCCTACAAAAACTACAACTTGCCCCAGCGGTATTATCAGTATTTTATCGCCCACCATGAGCTATTTTTAGATATCGGCATGGACTATTATAAACCCATATCGGTCGACAACTGTGGTGTGCATCCCTTGCTGTCTAACTAGTCATTTTTTTTAGAGCAAGCTTTTTTCAAAGCCTTACAAAGACAGAATAGGCTATATATAACAGTGTCATTAAAATAAAATAAAATAACTGACATCATCAACACTAATCACGACTAGGCTGCGTGCTAGATATTCATTCAGAATATAACAAGACAATTTCCATCCATTATTACTATTTAATTATGTTCTTACTTTCAGCATATCCATGGTTTAAATAGGTTAATGTAGCTGTGGCAAATCAAATGCATGCACATCGGTGGTGAGATGCATTTGCAAATGTTTTAATGTTTTACTTATATGCTTAAATCAACCAAAGATCATGCCATGATTGTTTCTATACTTACATAAAACTACCACAGAGATATTTGTGCAAATCTTCTTAGGCAAGCAGAAGGAGATCTACTGGGCACAGTCTGAAATCAGACAGGTAGTCAGCTGACATTTTCTATAACACCACAAGCATGCGATCATACCTTGATGAACGAGCTCCAGTGGGATTGTGTATTGTAAGCTTTGATCAAACTGTTGATCCTTCGGGTTATCTGTTGCTTGATATGTCAGTCCGAACCCCACTGGTAACGTTAACCCTCTCTGATTGAGATACAGTAAAAACGATATCTAGGTGTATGAAGTCATCTGGGTCAAGAATGAGCGTGACAGCAGCGACAGAGGTGACACTGATTTCTTTTCATATGATGCTGAATGCAGTTTTCGTGTGCAAAATGTCATCGCATTATGTGAAAAATTACAATCGCTGTAAAAAGATCACTGACTGAAAAGATTCGGTCAGAATATTTAGGATTCATTAGAATGCAGTGCGGCAGACCGTCAGGTCAATCTATTTAAAGACAGACGGGGGAGAAGAGCACAAAATCACAGCATTAACACAAACCCACATTATTTGAAAACGTTCATAAACTAGTTTAAAATTAAGTATACTTCACATATTCGTATGAATTTACTAAATGCATTAATAGAATCGACGTATTTAAGCACACCTATTTAGTTTTTTCGATACGCTAACCTTTCACAGTTTGAAAATGGTATCGCCCAACTGCTGTATAGGTAACGGCGAGCTTTTAAAGAAGCTGATTGGTCGATTCGCGCTTGTGTAATCCTTTGGTTTGTTGTGCGGAGAGAGGCTTGTCTTGAGGAAGAAGCCAGTATGGATCCACCGCGGGATATTCAACATTTTAAACGAAATATTGCCACTCGATCCACGGTATCATCGTGTTCCTCTCTCGCCATGGAGATCAAGAGAAAGAAAATAAGAGAAAGCATGTTTTTTCAAAATGAGGTGAGTTTGTTTATGCTGAAATTCACGATGTGATTTTTTTAAAAGTATTTTATTATTCAACACTAACCGGTAACTTCCATTGAATAACTTTCTCAGGCCAAAGACCGACATATGAAGCGATGCATAAGTGTACATGGCACGCAGCAGATAATAGAAGATATGAATTTGTTGTTCATAACTTCTAAGAAACTAAAGGTAGTCTGTGTATGAGGAGAGCGTCATGTTTCATTCATATTCCATCTACATCATGTTATGTGTTGGAATCCTCCAATGAACCAAATGAGTGAAAACATATTTTTTCTAAAACATCACACAGCTCTTAAAATTAGTCAATGTTTATATTGTTTTGCGTCTTTTTATTCACCATCTGCTTGCGATATCCGAATCCGTTTCGTGGACAAACATTTAATGTGAATCGGATCTTTTAGTGAATTTGTTTTGCGGTTTTTGATTCTGACTCGAAAGTCCGATTGTGGCCATGAGCCGAGAACCAATAATTGAGCAAATGGTAAAATCATGAAATTACTATTAATAAAGAAAACAAAAATTAAAGGGATAACTTAACGTTAGTTCAACCAAAAAAAAAAAAATATTTTATTCACCCTCATGTTGCTGCAAATCTGTATGAATTTGTAACAAAAAAGATATTTTGAAGAATATCGCTGAACAAACAGTTGATGCGACACCAGTGACTTCATAGTTTGGGAATAAAAATGTTATGGAAGTCAAAGTAGTCCAACAACTGTTTGGTAACCCATATTCGTCAAAATATCATCTTTTTTAGTTCAGCAGAAGAGAGAAATTCATACAACTTGAGGTTGTGTGATGACATCATTTTCATTTTTGGTGTTGAACTATCTCTTCAAAACCAGTGTCCGCCTCCATGTTTTATTGGGACGTTTTATAGAATGTAATATCATGCCATGGTCAATGTGATTACGGTCGGACTAAATTATTGAATTAAGTTTTAAAAGAACTTACTCCCCAAAAACGACTTGGACTTCCAATACTTTCACTCACTTTCATCGATGCATGTACCATTGTCGGTTCTACAAGACCTGCTTTCCCCTAAAGTAGAGTGAACTCCTCTTCTCTTCCAGCTATTTTTATTTGACTTCATTGGTCATTCCCATTCATTGCTGCCCAGACCATTGATTCCCAATGCCCATATTTCATCTCTCCATAAATCAGCATGCACATGCATCAGGAATATTGTAGAATAGACTGTGTGGTAGAGCTCATCGTTCCCACCTCATTCTTCCTCTTGTCTGAATTAGTTTTACCCACAACTGTTTTGAGAGCACTTGTCCATTAAGCTACTTTAATTCTCCTGATGGATTTTACCCTTCCAATAGGACCGTGATATTCAGGAGAAGTTGGAGTTTGAGATGCGAATGAGAGCCGGGGCTTACAAGATTCTGGTTGCCAGCACTAAAAAAGAGCAGGTGTTGGACGCTTCCAGGAGTCTGTTAACCTGTAATGCCAGAATTAAAGCCTACATGAGGGAAGCCCAGAGGAGGAAAGAGCACCAGGGCATCAGGAGGTTAGAACAGCAGCTGTATTGCTGGAGTATTTAGGGGAAACTTATTTTATTTTTAATGTAAATGATCAAACATGCACATAAATAATATACTTTTTTCTTTTAGATCCTCAGTCTCTCAGGATCAAATCCCTTGTAAGGGAAAGGTAGCCATATCTGGTAATGAAATCAACTTTTTTCATATAACCCCGTTTGTTATTTTGTAGTAAAAATGTCTGTTTCTTTGATTCATGTATTTTTCTTTTACTCATCCAGGCCTGCGAATTCCATTGTTTTGGAAAGATTCAGAACACTTTAACAGCAAAGGGAGTGAGTGACCGTATAAAAAGTATTGTAATTATTTATTATTAAAGGGCACCTATTATGGCATTTAAAATGTTCCTAATAATGTTCTGGGAGTCCCCAACAACAGTTTTACATGCATGCAATGACAAAAAACACTTTTGTTGTCTTATAATATGCATTTATTTTTACCTGTTTTGCTCACCGATTCCCTAATGATTCGTTTGACGACTCATTTTTCCAAACCCCTCCTTTGCGTGACGCTAATCTGCGGTGATTGGTCAGATGACCCAGTCAGTTATTGTTTGCGTTAGCCCAAAGCTTAAACATATTGATAAAGCACTGCAGTACTACAATACGCTCTATTCTTTGACAACTCCAATAACAAAAGACAAACATTTTACATATTTAAAAAAAAAAAAAAATGACATTGGAGACCTAGAAGCTGTGCTGAGCGTAACTTATACACACACACACACACAATGAGTGGCCGTATCTTATTCAAATAACTTGTCGAGGTGACATCATATAGATAGAGAAAAAGCATCGTTCATCTATTGCTTCATATCAGCGACTCAGAGTCGACTCTTACTTTTGAGAGACAATAACTTTGTATATGGTGAACTTTCATATTTAAAACTTTGCAGGATGTTTTCGTTCACTTAGATCTATGTTACACACTACATGAAATGTAATTTTCAAAATTCCATAATAGGTACCCTTAAAAAAAATCCATGTCTTTGCTAATGTTATGAATCTGTTTTGATTTTTATTAATTCAATGGTTTAGTTTACACACACACACATATTACAGTTCAAAAGTTCGGTTTGGGTCAGTAAAAAAAATTCAGCAGCAACTCAGTAAATTGATCAAATGGCAGTGAAGACATTTATAATATTACAAATGATTTCTACTTCAAATGAATGTTGTTCTTTTATATATATATATATATATACCGTTGTGCAGTTTAATATTTTTGTGAAAATTTTCTGAATATATATTAGTATATATATATATATATATATATATATATATATATATATATATATATATATATATATATATATATATATATATATAATAAATCTCAGAAAAATTTTCACAAAAATATTAAACTGCACAACGGTTTACAAAATTAATAATAAGGGTGATTTGCTGCTAAAAAAAAAACTCAACTAGAATGATTTCTGAAGGATCATGTGACACTGAAGACTGGAGTAATGAAAAAAAAGCAGCTTTGGTATTTTTAATATAATATAATTAAGGCCTTGTGAAGCAAAGCGATGAGGTTGTGTAAGAAAAATATATTTCACTGCCATTTATAAAGCTTGGAAGCGTCAGGGTGTTTATAACTCCGATTGTATTCGTCTGAAAGAAGAAAGTCATGTACACCCAGGATGGTTTGAGCGGTGATTTTCTTTTAAAGTGAACTACTCCTGTAAGTAAATGCCGCTTTGGTGAGCGCATGAGAGTTCTTTCAAAAACACTTAAAATCTTAACAACCAAACTTTTGAACAGGAGTGTGTATAATATGTATATTTTAAGAATAATATATTCATATAGTAATTTATCCTGATGCCATGTGTATCTGAACCCAACAGATGCTCAGCGGGTGGCAGTCTTCTGTTTGATAAAGATCGGCTCAGAGATTTTTGACACTGAAATGGTGATTGCAGACCCCTCAATGACCGATATTTGCTTTGAAGGCGTCAAAAATTTGTAAGTTCTCATCTTTCCATATTTCACTCTACTGCCATTTGAAAATTGTTCTTGTTTAAAAGAAAGAGAACTGCAGTCTGTAGAGTTCTGAGCTCAATTTCAATCATTTTAACAGCTCTGAAGCAAAGCCGGACTTTGAACTGACATTTGAGCTGTATAGTTGTGGACTGGAGGAGGAACCAACCTTTGTCAAAACTCCCAAAAAACTGGCAAGGAAGCTGCGCTTGTCTTTTGGCAGATCTTCAGCCAGGAAACTCTGCCCTCTTCTGGATGGAGGAGACCCAGACACTTTCCTCCAGTCCAACCCAATACCATTGTATGCAAGCATGGATATAATGTCCATTTCCTTAACAATTAAAATAATTTCTATTGTTGTACTAGAGAAATGCATGTAAAAAAAAAGTGTGTTTGTGTCAGAGGTGCACAGTACTCATTGTTGGCGTACACCACACTGGGCTTGGAGCAGGCAGAGGGATCTTTCCAGTCTCATTCTCTTATAATCATGCAAAATGGTAAGAACAAACAACCCACATTTGAATAATTGACCATCATAGTTACTCTGATTGACGACCTGCCATTGGTCTGTCAGTGGAGGCTTCATCATGGCTGCCGCTGTATGGAAACCTGTGCTGTCAGCTGGTGGCACAACCTGACTGCATGACACAAGACATGATGAGCAGTTACCTGAGCCAACAGGTAAGATATCCACTGGTGTTTTTCTAGTAAAGATTCATGTCAACATTTCTAAATGGAATGAAATGTGTAAAATCAGCATTTTATCCATTTAGCTAAGCATTGAGGGTTTGCAACGCCGCTGTAAGTTATATTGTATGCTGAAGGCTGGACAGATTTCATGCTATTACTCTCCTGAAGAGATTCAAGCTAAAGTGGAGCCCAGCCTCATTATTCCCATAAACCAGGTAAGAAACATTTCTAAAATGGCATTTTCCCCTTAAAACCTCAGAATGCAAAACTTTGTTTTTAGGAAGGAATATATAATATCAAGTGTTCTGTGTTATACAAAATACAAATTCCTGGTCTTGTGCATGATTTTATATATTTCCAAAAAGAAAAAGCTTGTGTTTAAAAACTTCACCCAAAAATTAAAAACTTGACATCAATTAACCTCTCATGTTGCTCCAAACCTGTAAGACTTTTGTCCATCTTTAGTTCACAACTACCATTTTGTTGCTTAAAAACATTCATAAAGGGAACTTAAAACTAATCCATCAATTGAGCAGTTTAGTTTTAGTTTAATTTCTGAAGAGACTCGATCGCTTTGTATGATAAACAGATTAAATTTATGCTTTTATTCACATATTAACATTGATCAGCTCACATAAACAGAAGCTCTTCCATACTTGCTTGATTGCATGAGAACAAACCTCTTTCGTTCTTCCTGAAGCTCAAATGAGCTGCGTAACCCAATAATGAACCTCATTGGTTCTTGCTGAAGCTCAAACGTGCTGCGTGACATGAGAATAAACTTCATTGGTTCTCGCACGTCAAGTGTACATGCTTGAGATATTATAAATTTGAATATCAGCCGATAATGGCTACGCTGCTATATGCAGCCTTTCTAATCTAATAAGCTTGTAGTGAACACAGTAATTTAATTGCGGTCTATGTTAAAGGTTACAGCAATAATAGCAAATGACTGACAAAGATTTACCAGTTGGGATACATTGAAGAACCATCGTAAAATAGTGTTTGTGTGTGTGTTTATGCAGGAGACCCGTATTCGTGTGGTAGAAAAGGACCACCAGAGGACTGGCTGTAAACTCAACCTGATAAACCCGGGAAATGGAGACTCCGTCAGTCATGTGTTCATTACTGACACTCCTGACATCTTACAGGATTGGCTGGATGCCCTCTGGCAGCACATTTATGACCAGGGTCAGTTCAACTAGCGTCTGTCAGAATTCAAAGCAAAAATATTTTACTATAGTTTGTATGCGTTAACAATTATTACAAACTTATTCTTAGGTCAGTGGCTACATGCATGTGACAAGCTCATGGAAATTGAGGTTTTGTCACCACGGAAACCCCCACTCTTTCTTACGAAGCAAGCTGACTCTGTTTATAATGATCTGAGTGAGTAATCAAGGATATATGTATAATTTATAATATAATATATGAGTGACTTGTTCTGCTTTTGTTAGACTAAATTAGTCCAACTTCCTGTTATTTCGGTGTTCATTATTTGGTTAATGTATTCTTTTCAGGCATCGGGTCCCCTGGGAAATTTGAGAGCTTGACTGACATAATTCACAATAAGATTGAGGAAACTGATGGGCGCTTTCTCATTGGTCAGGAGGAGGACACAGAGCCGCCTCATTGGGCAGCGTTGTTTCAAGGATCCCAGCCAATGGTGGTACACAAAACGGTTCTGTCACCAGGTAAAGAAAGCAATCAGTCTATTACGAGTCCCGTCACGAGCAGCAAAAAGAAGAGGAGAGCTCCTCCACCACCTCCTGATAAATTACCCTTCACCAGCGTCTTATCCAATCAGGAGAAGGAGAACTGTAAAGGGGCGAGGCCTCGGACAGGGCGACCCTCGCTGGATGCTAAATTCTCTGCCATCATTCAGCAGTTGCAGAAGAGTCACGCATCAACACGCAAAAACGCCCCTCTTGGACAGATCGAGCCCTGTCAGCACCCTTGTGTCCAGCAAAAAAGAGACGACGAGTCAGATATACCAGAGAATCCTGGGAAAGAATACAGTCAGGTCCCTCAGCCACCTGTGCCGGCCCCCAGGAGCAAACTGAGGATGTCATTCAGAGAGAAGAGGAACCCAAAAGCCTGGTGAATTAATGAGGCTTGAGACATCTCTTTGATTAATGATCTGTTATGGAAAGATGAAACGCCCTTGGACTCAAAAGGAGATAAACTCCCTCTCATCCTTTTCTTGATCCATATCGGGTCAGGAGAATTCTGGGAGAGAATGTATACATTGCCTCTCTTGTTCTAGCTTGAACAAACAACTATAATAAAAAAAAAGTTGTAACTTTTGGTAAACCATTTTAATCGCATTTTAAATAATCCTGTAGTTGAAACTTTACCTTTCAAGGCTAAATGACGGCCCGATTCATTTCAAATCTTGATTTACTGTTAAAAGTAGATTGTCTATCATGTTTTTGAATACTAGTTGTCTGTAATAACCACTCATGATGTAACCACTACAACTAAGCACTTTAAGATTTTGGCCCGGCTGCAGTTTAACAGTTTTCTTCTTTCATATCACAGAATAATGTCATGATACGATAGGAAATTTTGTTTGTGGTATAAAAACGGGTGCATGTTTTCTCCTGCTTCTTTTTTAAGTATCAATATGTTAAGATGCAGCAGGAACTGGATATATTTTTTGGGCTTAATGATTTTATACTTTTGAATAATTAACATTTAAAATCTTCATACTGTTGTTGAATCAAGTAGTTTAAATAGTTTAAAATGTTTTATAAGGTCTGAGCACTATGGAACACTATGTAGGGTATAGTGTGTATGAAAATGTCTTGTTGGGGTAACTTTGGGATTTTTGTTTAATATCTTTGTTCCATTTATGTACACTGTATCTGAATGTTTAAGTAGCTCACAATGCATTCCACTAAATGCTGTTGTAGATTTTTCAAGATTCATGTTATGGTATTTTTGTGCAATACATTGTTTCTTTTGAATGAAACTGTTCTTTTTTAGTTGTTTTAGAGTAATTCACTCTTCATCTGACATTACTTTTTTTCTGGGCATCAATGTAAATGGAAAAGATATTTTCGGTAATTCTGCTAAAATGAAATAGAACAACATTAAAAAGTTGTACTAAACTGATTTATTCTGTTGTCCTTATTTAGTATGTGTGCCTGTGCAATACAGAGAAGACACTTTGTTATTGCGTAGTGTTTAAATGATAAATATTTCGGTATGGAAAGAAATCATGCAATCATTGTTAAATTTCCACACTCAAAACATTGTTCACTTAACCGTAAAAACCCTTTTCATAATATCCCAAATTCTTTAGTAACTCCTGCCAAAGCTAAATATATATATATTTAAAATCTAGATTCCGTGCTTTATGCCAAGTATTACTATGTACTTTTATACTATGCCTAGCTGTATTTTTACAATATCAATTGCTTCTACTTTTTATATATTGTAATAGTCATGAGGCATCAGAAAACTCGCCTGTGGTTCTGACCAGCACCATTTTTTTTAGATGATTGCTCCAAGGCCCCATGAATTTGTTGTTCCAAATTGCGTTCCAACTCCTGCCAGTGATGTTCCTCAAGAACCTGCTGCTTGTATCATTAAATGGAGAAAAATAACAATAAACATCTGTTCTGTTATTGTGGCAAAATTTGTGACATTTGGATTGTATTCTAGTCTCGTCTCACCTTTTTGAGGTAGGTCTTCCCTGTGAGTGGAAGCACCTGTTCATTTTTCTTCATACTGTTTTTTTCAGTCTTTCTCTTCTGTCTTTCCTGTTGTTTTTGCTCCAGAGTCTTCTGTAGGGCTAGCACTCTCTCATCTCTACTGACAGCCTCCCGCAGTTCCCTTCTCATCCTTTTCTCTTCTTGACTAAAAACAGAAATCCTTCAGCACCTCTTTTCCACATATTTAACTCAACATGAATATATTCATATGTATAATTACTGTGGGGTCCAAATGTCTGAGACCACTAGGGAAAATCCATTTGCATTTTTCTAATTTAATGATTTTTTTTTATTATAAGTTATATTAGGCAGCGTAACAAGTGAAAAGTTGAATTTGGAAATTTCTTTGTATTTGGTTTCCCCCCTTTTTGCTTTAATGACAGCAACATTCAAGCTGGCATGAACTCTGTATGCTTGTGCAAAACCTGAAAGGGCAAAGGACCTAATACAGAGCCTTGTGGCACACCATAGTTTACCATTGTAAGACTGATTGCATAAACTTCTAAGACTAGTCTTGGTCATCACACTTTTTTCTTTAAGACTGTTCTTAACTGTTACAAGTCAGTTACATAAAAGGTAGATCAGGCTAATTTCATCCTGAAGAGTAAGACTGATTGCCCCTTGACTAACCGCTAGTTGGTCATACTAGTACTTAAGACATGATGTCTTAACATAATGGCTATGTTTATGCAACTTGCCCTGGTTTATGTTACACTACCCAGACAAAGTCATAGTGATCTAAGAGGGAGGATTTGAACCAGGCTAGTGCCTGTCCACAATTGCGAACCCAATTTTTAAGCCTGTCCAGAAGAATATGATGAGTGTTAATGACAGCACTTCTAGTCAAGCCGTTTTAATGGAGAAATACAACCACAGTCAGATAACATAAGTAGGTGATTTGTAAATCTGACAAGTACTATGAGCAATCTGACCTTTTGTACAAATGAGTTCACTAATGTCATACATTTACTGATTTAATTAGTGACCTAGAAATAGTGCAAACTCTTCAATGTTTATTATCATTCTCGTCTGTCTTCTTTTAAATTTTTTACAGGTTTAGATAGAAAATACAAACATTTTTAATGTCTGAAATGTTCTTTTAGACCCGACTGTAGGTTGATGCAGGGACAGGTGTGATTGGACACGTATGGTACCTGCGAGAAGGAGCCTGTTCTGCCAGACTTCTGCGTAGAGAGATATTGTCCAGCTGTTCTAGTAGTAGCTGCTCTTTGAGTTGTTTCTCCTGAAAGATCCGCTGTCTTCTGTCCTCCAGCTCACACTGTTCTGACTCTCTCAGGAGTGCCAAACGCTCCCGCAGCTCCGCCAGAGACATCTCACACAGCAAATCATGACCTGCAGTCTGAGTAACATAGCAAAACAATGGTTAGATCATAATGATGCATTCTTTTTCATCCTCATAGGCAGCTATACAAAACTTCTGACTGGTAGTGTATACCATTTTATTCTATTTTTGATTAAATTAATGTAACAATACACTAACCTCAGTGTCATTCACAAAGTTTTGTCTGATCTGAGAGACTGTCTCAAAAGCACGAATCTGACGGATGAGCTCCATCTTCCTGCTTAGCTCGGCCTGAGCTTCTTCCAGAGCCTGGCTGAGGAGTTCCCTGCTCTGCTCCGAGACTTCCTTAACTGCTCCGGAGAAAAACAGTGTTTTATCGTCATTTCATGCCTTGTGAAAATATTATGTCATGCGTATCATCTTTGTACCTATCCGTTGTTTGATTTCTTGTAGTTTAGTTTTGGCGACTTTGGAGTTCTTGTGACCATCTGCCACTTGTTGCACAAGCTCTCTCATTTCCTTTTCCTCCTTCAGACGTTTCTCTGCATACTTGCGCATGAGGTGTTCAGTCTGAACCAAATTACACATCACATCATCATAAACAAAATTCAGAGTCATGAATTGCTGCAAACACTGATGTTTGTTATGAGATCACCTCCTCTTTAGTCTGCTGAGCTTTATGGTGGTTACGCTCCAAGACACGTTCTCGCGCAAGAACGGCCTCTTCATGGCTGATCCGTCCCTCCAGTCTTCGGCGCTCCAGTTCAGCAAGTTCCTCCTGTAGATCCTTCTCCTTCATCTCCTTCTGCCACTGCAGGTACGCAGATGGCTCGCTTGCACCCTGTGACAATCGCTCGAATCTGAACACCCAAATGCAACACACAAGGACTTTTCTTAGACCACAGTGGAAAACAACCTGACTCTTATGATTGAGCTTGAAGTGTTAGCTTACCCAAAGATCTCACATCTATCTCATGATTTTATAAGTCATGCTAAAAGAGCCAAAAATGCAGTCCACATGAACCAATGATGTTTGCACCTATTGATGTTAGACTTAGACCATATTTAAATATGTCAATGATTTGATAGATTTTTGAATTTCACTTTGTTCCTTGCTCAAAACTGTTCATAATCTCTCAGAAGACTTGGCATGGGTCAAAATATTTATTATCCCATCAACCTAAACATTCATAAAATGTTATCCAAATATTTGAAATCAGTTATTTGAGCACCATAACAATAGGTGGAAATGTAAAGCATGAGTTATAAGTTTGTGCAAAATCATTTTAAAAGGTCAAAGGACCTAATACAGAACCTTGCAGAACACCATTGTTCCCTTAACCAAGGGAAATGGTAGTAAGTTTAACCAGCAAAAAAACAGCTGTTTTGTACAAATGAGCCAATGCCACAAATCTACCTATTTGATAATTAACATAGAAATAGTGCAGCATTATAAATATTTCTCATAAATTTTATGTTATATAGACTGGTGATTTTTGTCATTTTTTAAATTAAACAACATCCATTGGCATTCACTGTCGTTATATGGAAAAGAGCAGCATGAACATGGTGTTACTGTATTACATGGGAAAAAACAAGTTTTGGAAATATGTGAGTAAATGATGACAGATTTGTTTTTTGGAGAATTATTCCTTTAATATGCTATTAGTTGCTTTTCAATGCTTTGGAATAATAGTTAATAATTAGTCCAAAACAATTTAGAATTCATTTGTGTAATTGCACAGAGAAAAATAACAAAATCTGATTACCATCACCATGTGACTTTACCTTTGTAACTCTTCTTCCAGTTGGCGATTATATAAAGCTCCCTCTCGCAGTATGGCTGTTGTGTTCAGTCTGACAGGTAAGCTGTTTGTCTGTGCCATTGTAAATAAGTATACATTTGCTGTTTAACTGCACAAAGATACTCAGTAGTAGAAAATAAGTTCAAAAGCACATGTGTCAATAAACTTTTTTATCAATGAATTTTCAATCTAATCAAAATTACCTTTTGGGTGGCAGGGCTGCCAGAAGTATAAAGCTGGTCAAATTTGAGTTCTGCGTCATTGTTTTGAAGAATCTGGGATATTAAGTTCTATTCATCAGAAAATATAAAAAAAAATGATTAGCTTTCAAATTCTGTGATGATGCTTAAGAAAAAACATAGTTGATAAATTCAATTGTGCTGTAAGACACTAACTTGAGTTTTCTCAGACTTCTGTGGGTTTGCACAGCTGAATTGCTGAGAGTTTGCTTCATTCAGGACTTTCTAATGGAGTAAATGAGGTACACCATGAGGTAAAGTCTGAACACAAAGTAAATAATGATAAACAAAATTAAAAGCAATTTCCCAGTATGTCTCTGTTTGGGCTTACTAAAGCTTTTTGTCGGTTTCTCTGCCTCATCTCATCCAGAATCTCTGGTTCCTTTGGAGATCTGTGAGTTGTGACTGGTACCTGGGGGAGGGGATGCCACAATAAGCATTATTTTACAATCTAAAGTGAACAGTGTCTGCATGCCATAACGCAGTAGTTCTCAGCCTTTTTGACTCAAAGGCCACCCCTCCCACTATTAAGGCTAAAATATTTCTGATATTTCTGCCATAATTATGACAAAGTTGCAAATCATTTTGTGATTAAAGAAGTTTCAGAAACTGCATGTTTTTCGATAAAAACAATAGTTTTTTTGTTAATTATTGATTTAATAGTTACTGATAGTTTGTGTTTTTTTAGCATTTTAATTTAGATTAGAGTGAGATTATTTATAGGTTATATATTATATATGTATATATATATATATATATATATATATGTAATATATATATATATATATATATATATATATATATACGTATATGTTTTAGACTTTTATCAAACAACCAATGCAATAATAAAATGATAATTGAATGAAAGGAGTTTATATATTATTATAATAATATATTTTAAAAAATAACTGATTCAAAAAACACATACTCCATTATTTCAAGTATTTATTTTGATACTTGCCGGCTTGAACTTGTCTTGCTGTGGAATGACTTCAGGAGCAGGAGCGGTCGAGCTTTGGGCCGGGTCAGATCAAATTCCCTGGGTTCTGTGTTTTTCCTGGGAGACTTTTTCGGCAGATTTCCTCTGCCCATTTTTCTGACAAGCTGATCCAGCAGCACCTCGATCTCACTGCACCATCTAAGAAGAACAATACAGATATCTGCACAATGCTTGCTAGCAACCCTCAATAAATAACAGAACTAAACGTGCAAATGCTGTCTTGTTTAGAGCAAGATATATTAGTTACATGTTCTGGCATCAGGCAAAACTGTGCCACTGCTCTTCAACCCTCCAGCGATGGTGGATAGAATTCATACTCTCATTAAAAATTTAATGACTCCTAACAACATCCACCTAATTTAATATACCTAATTCAGTTAATGACTTACAAACACTTTTCACAATTCAGTAATGGGATACATATTTCTTTTGTGATTTAATTTTCAAAGCATTTACATTTCTAAATGCCACACCATCGGCTAACAGTATGTGCATATGCTTTATAATGTGACGTACAGCTCTTTTCCTGTTATTATTATTATTATCATTTTACCTCAGCAGTGGGGTGATCCAGTTATTATCTACGACAGCAGCATCATAGATGTGACTCCATTCCCTCTGGATATTTGTTGTGAGGTTATTGACGTTAAAGAAAAAACTCAGGAACTGAGGGACCGGACAGGGCATTTGCACCAGACGGAAAGCAAATAATGAGGAAATATATAATACAATGTTGAAATACTTTAGTTATGAATCAGTTCCAATGTAATACAAATGTTTAATAGCTCAAAATCATATTCTTGAATCTCAATATGTATGTGTTTTGCTTACTTTGTGCATTTTTGAGATGTCTAGAGACTTGATAATTTTACTGAAATGCTCCAGGCCAAGATCATCGAGATGGAACATGGCAAGATAACAGACAACTGATAAAACCAAACAAGACCAAAGAAGATCTGTTACCTTTTTGAATTTGAATGTCTGACATTAAGTAACTCTGTTAATATAGTATAGATTTAGCAAAAAGAAATGGCAAGTAATATTAACCGTAATATAGCAAGATTAACAGTAGTTTGAGCTTGGAAATTACAGTATTTGTACTAGCTAAGTTACATCAACAAAATACACGTAGCAAGTTACCAATGAACAGGTTTCGGTCCACTCTGAATAGAATTTGTCCATGGTGCATGTAAAAGATGTTGACTACAACATCCAAAAGCTTTTTTCGCATGATACATCCATACAAAGTATCAATAATAAACTTCTGGTCAGCAGAGGAATGATTCTAAAAGACATAAGACATGAAAATATTATGGTTTGTCTCTAATGAAATAGTCATTGTGTTAAACAGATATATGGAGGAAAACAGACAAATTGTGTGTACCTTAAGATCCTTGGCAGCATCCTGTGTAAAATTGTCAATGCATTGCTTGTCTTCTTGAAACTCGTCCAGGAGCCTTGTTACTTCGTTGACAAGTTCCCTGTAGTTCTTCATCCTCGCTGGATTTCTCAGCCAAGCCATAGACCAATAGATAGCAGTTCGATAATGCGGATAATTGTATGATTATTGGAGCATCTTAATAAAAATTTATCAGTATAGAACAACAATTTTATATTGGAGCATATAAATAGGTTTACATGTATGATAATATCCTATGGAAAAACATTTACCTGGCAACGACAGTGTTTTGTTGTTGCCTGGAAACAGCGAGGCGGTCCGACTTTTCCTGAGAGGACGTCATTCTCCAGCGCTATTCCTTTTGTTCTCTTTTGTCCAAAAAAATAACATTTAGTGAAAAATATAATATTGATCAAAAGAGCATTTTGGTACCTTAAAGTGATTTACAAAAAAAATTAAAGTTAAACAAAATGTGTGCAAAATAAAAAGAATGTTGACAATAATATTTTCCATATATTTGCTTATTTATGTCAACTAAACGCAAGAGCGATAAAACAACTGTGCTAAAACATTTAGAATAAAAAAGCGGATTGTTTGGCAACCCGAGTGTAATCAGTCAAGCAGCGCGAGCGCAACTTCCGTAACGTTAACGTTAGTCAGACTGAGCTCGAGCTCAAAAGCTTAGTCATGAGCAGCCTGTGTGTTTGGGGACAAAGACAACCGCTCGACTGCTGAAAATAGGGGCAGAGTCCGTGCCCGCGATTAATTAATAGTGGATTTAGACTGTCCGTGTGTGTTTTTTGGCTTCTACTTAACACTGTCATCACGGCATTGTTGAAGAGAAGGCGCTAGCTTAGCTCGCTAGCTGTGTGTTTGTGTTCGGGTTTAAAGGTCCGGTTCGGGTTTGGTACGGAGCTGTCGCTAAACTGGCGAGGTGACCAATGATGAATCGGTTCCGAAAGTGGCTTTATAAGCCAAAGGTAAGCTTGCCATCAGTTCAATTAATAAATACTCATCAAATAGCTTTATTATTAAGTGAATGTGTTTTAAAACCTAGTGAGTCTACTTCGGCAGTATTTGGGGCATCATATGATGTGGGCAGCCTAAGTTACCTAGACAGCATTTTGGGGCGTCGTATAATGCAAGCTGTCTACAGAAATATCTTGTTAGCATCACATAATGTGAGCTGCCTACCTAGACAGCTTTTTTGGGGGTATCATTTACCAATATTTCTAGGAATGGTTGTCTGGTCGTTTTGAATCACAACCCTTTATTGTTTATTCAGATGACTGTCCGTTCATAATGAAGGGACACAGTCATCATGTTCTCAGCTGTTGTATTTGCTTTCAAATATAATATTTATATTCAGTTTTTATTAATTTTCCATTAGTAATTTTAGTGCTTCGACTTGTACATTTCAGTTAGTTGACAAAGCAACATTTTTCATTTTAGTTTGGTTTTCATCTAATATTTTTATTTTATTCAAACTTTATTTCAATTATTGTTTTGTAGTTGACAGCGAGCAATAACCCGGAAAACGTATATTAATACGATTAGATTGGATGAGATATATTTCTGTACATTGACAAAGCAACATTTCTCATGTTAGTTTGCATTTAATCTCATATTTTTATTTAATTTAAACTTTTTCAATTAATGTAAATGTTTTTTAGCTGACAACAATAACCCTGAAATTGTATATCAATACGATTAGATTAGATGAGATATATTTCTATACATTGGCTGCTTACAGTCTTCTGATTTGTATTTCCACAACATGAAGGTAAGATCATACGGATTTGCGAATGAACGGCTCATCTTCAAATCTTCCTATTCTACTGACATCCGCTTCAAACATTTCAATGCTCATGCTAACTTTCATTAACTCTACAGTTAGTAAATCCACTTCACCAGCTAATAATTCTTCGACAGAGATGCAATATAATTATACAGAGCTACTGCAAAACAGAAGTTCAAAGTCAAAATTCAAAAGATTGCTGCATGCTTGTTTCTCTGGAGCATACGGTCTATAGGTTTATAAGTCTATAGGTCGTTGCCTTTGCTGAGGTTTAATGCCCCTTTGTGTGGCCCCAAACTTTGTTGCTGTCATCAATTTGTATTTAACACATCAAAAACCACATTTCACCACAGCTCACAATGGCTTTAGCTATGAAATACTTTTGCAATCCACACCTTGGCAACTAATGCAATTGTGGTTTGCTACAATTTTCTTGTCAACCGGTTTTTAACCAGTTTCTATGAGAGATTAGGGTCACTTGTTAGTCTAATACATTTTTGGAAACGTCTTAAAATTCTTAATAATCTTACAACAGGATGTTAGAGCAGGGAAGTGTTTTGTTGAAAGTAACCTGCGATATCCCTTGAGATGTACAAACACTCATTGTCAAAGCATTGGCCCATGGGTGCAGTTCTGACTCTGACTGTGACTCACTTGGATATATTCTTCACAAACATGCGTGTTGTTGTCATTGGGAGTGAACCGGTATCAGACGCTCAAATTATTGGATTGTAAGTGTACAGAATCAGTAAAAAAGAAAGGCATGTCACTGTTAGTGCATTACATGATGCAGTTCCTTTTTTATTTTAGTGTTGCTGTAATTTTATAACAGGGCATTTTCATCACTTTGAGTTCTGTTGAAATGCACAACCAAAATTGTCACACAAAGTTAAACACTATTGATTTCCTATATATTTGTATAGGCCTTCCGCATCGTTTAGTTCCCTATGCAACGCTTTCTATGTTGATTTGGGAGTCTCTAGTGGTTTGATTGCACTTGCGTGGCATCATAGGGCGGCTGACCGGTTCAAATCAGCTTATACTCAGCTCTGGTTCATGTTCCAGCCACGTGCCACATCCCAGGCAAATTCATGTGCAGATTACAAACAGCCACAGTCCAGGAAACATAGATGTCCCAATTGGGAAACACTCCAAATCACAACTTGCAGATAACACTCAACACTTTAACTAGGCTACATTTTACATGTTAGTTATGCTTGCTAAGGCAAACTTTGCTATTATTAATCTTTCTGTTTAAGGTTAAGGAATTGAACAAAACTTGGTTGTATAATTCATCCTGCACAGCTTGCGATATGGTAATGATATGGTAACCTACATATGACCATTGTTCTTCTGATATTGTGTATAAATGATATTATGATAACGTGTGAAATAAACTGGCCTAAAACAAAACGATATGGTAATGAATGTTATAGTATGTAGCTTGGAGAATTGACTTTTACAATAAAAAAAAAAGACTTTCAGCATTGAAATAGAGACCGAGCTATATTAAAGGACCAAAATATCATATCAAGTCTAGACTAGCAGCACTAAATTAATTTTTTGTTGTTGTTGTTTTTTCATTAAGTGCGCTGGCTGTCTTGGCCAGGAATCAGGACCCTCTTTTAAAAGAGATTTTAAATCTTAAGAGTTTTATTTTCTGTTTAAATAATGCTAAATATAAATTAACATACATGTATTATGTGCGTTTAAGCAATTGACAGCACTTAATTATATATAATATATATATATATATATATATATATATATATATATATTATATATAATATATTATATATATATATATATATATATTCCATTAAAATAGCCCTTTTGGTAAGAAAAACGACAACATATTGTCATTATATTCTGTTTTTGATAGGAGTGTGTGTGTGTGTGTGTATGTATGTATAATATATATATATATATATATATATATATATATATATATATATATAATTCCATTAAAAAATTGTTTTCCAATTCTTTGTGAGACACCAAGATCTTTGAAATACACCTTGGAATATATTCACTGTCCAGTCTATGACGCAAGAGAATGTTTTCTGTTGAGTGCCCAATGGAGCAGAAGGGGTCCAAAGGTCTAAATCCTCATCAGTGCCCCTGACATCTATCATTACATTACATTACATGCTCTTCTGGTGTGTGGGAATGGCTGTTTTTGCAAGATATGCGTCTTTAAAAAAAGTTAATATTTTTACACACAGTGCCAGAAACACACCATACTGCAGGACTCTGATACTTGCTTGCTTTAGCACCAGTTTGTTTGATCATCTGGTACTTGATTAGATCATTCAGACCATCTGTTTACATTTGCTTTCTTTTTTCATACAGAGGTCAGATCCGCAGCTGCTGGCCCAGTTCTACTATGCAGATGAAGAGCTGAACCAGGTGGCCACTGAGCTGGACAGTCTGGACGGCAGAAAGGACCCTCAGAGGTGTACCCTGCTGGTCAACCAGTTCCGCTCCTGCCAGGTTAATCACTTAATGGCCTCACAGTACAGCGCTTAGTCTTGTTTGCACAGTTTTATCAAGTGTTTGTTTTCCATTCCATCCAGTCTTTTACCTCACTTTTCTTGCAATGACAAATGACCAAGGCTGCATTTATTTGATAAAAAAAATACAGTAAAAAATGGTAATATTATGAACATTTCAATTAAAATTATATTTTAAAAATGTTGAAAAGCTGAATTTTCTTTATCATTACTTCAGTGTTACATGATCCTTCAGAAATCATTCTAATATGCTGATTTGAAAATTTCTTATCAATATTAAAAACGGTTGTGTTGCTTAATATTTTTGGGAAACTGTGACATTTATTTCAGGATTCTTTGACAAATAGAACATGGAAGTCTTCACTGTCGCTTTTTATCAATCTAATACATCCTTGCTGAAGAAAATTAATTCCTTTTAGTTTTTTTATTATTTAAAATTGTAATAAAATCTTACTGACCCCAAACTTTTGAATTGTGGTGGATAGTGGAATTAATTTTCTAATAAATACACAAAATACCTTGAAACGATTTGCAGGATTTCCACAGTCATATAAAACCCAGGATTATCAGAGATTTTTAAAATCATTATTTCCTGGTAAAGTATGGAAATTGAAAATAAATCGTGGGAATTTTTATAGTGAATATAATTATTATTAATTATTTTTTAAAGTGATTCTCAGTTTTTGAGTGCAGTCTCTAATGATTTTCTTAAAAATCCATATCCGGAAAAGTGGAAACATTGAAATTATGATCTCCCTTAAACCCTTTAAGTGAATGTTCTAACCCTGCATGTTGTGTATCTTCTCAATAAATGTGTAGGACAATGTGTTAAACATCATAAATCAAATTATGGATGAATGCATACCTGAAGACCGAGCCAACAGAGACTTCTGTGTGAAGTTCCCAGAAGAGATCCGCCATGACAACCTTGCCGGGCAGCTGTGGTTTGGGGCAGAGGTAGTGCTTTCCTTCAGAACAAGATCTTCCCTAGAGATCTTTCTTGTTAACTTTCAAAAGAACATGAATATAAAGAACTTCAGAACATCAGTGTATCATAGCTGTCATTTGTGGCCATGAATCAGGGCGGTGTAACCCATTAGAAGCAGAGACTATATTTTCACTCCTCTCTCTCTCTCTAGTGCCTGGCAGCAGGATCGATCATCATGAATCGTGAAATCGAGAGCATGGCCATGAGACCTCTGGCTAAAGACCTCACCCGTAGCCTGGAGGAAGTACGCAACATCACCCGAGACCAAGCACTACGAGATCTCAACAACTACACAGACCGCATGAAGGAAGCGTTACGTCAGTTTGATGTCCTCTTCGCTGAGTTTGAGCTCAGGTACCTTTAAAATATGTACAGCTGTTTTGATTTTTGCATCCACTTATGATGATATATTTATGAGGATGACTAGACTGCATTTATGCTTTTGGACAGTTCATAAATCATTACGAGGTATCTTTATTGGTACTAATGTTATCATACACAAGCAGGTTATCTTTACAAACATGTCACTTCAGCAGACAATTAAAAGTATTATTACAAAACGTGAAAGTAATGTAATCTTATCATGGATCTGTCTGTTTCCTATTGTAGCTACGTGTCAGCCATGGTGCCTGTGAAGTCCCCTAAAGAGTATTACATCCAGCAGGAGTGATTGTGCTCTTCTGTGAGACCGTTGAAAGGTGAATATTCAGGGCTTGGAACTACCTTGCAATATAATACTCATCATGATGTATTGCATTATCAGTTTAAAAGAAAGGAGAAGAACCATGATTAATATCATTTTAAAGTGACACATTAATTAAATGTGTATATTATTATTATTAATATTAATTATATTCATATATACTGTATTAATGTTTTCCAATCTCAAGGGCCCTGAAGCTTGATTATCTTACACAAGACATGATTGACGACTACGAACCAGCTCTTATGTTTACAATTCCTAGACTTGCCATTGTCTGGTAAGTGATATGTCATTGTAATTATCTGTTTTCCTCATGTCAAGCACCTCCAAATCCCTCTTTAAGTATTCATTTTCCTCACACTGTATGGGTCATCCTCTTTTCTTTCATATGTACGTTTACTCACCTGGTAATGGTATCATGTGTAATGTTATCTCTTATTAGTGGCCTTGTTATCTACTCTGAAGGGCCTCTTAACCTCGACCGCAAACCAGAGGACATGTCTGAACTCTTCCGGCCCTTCCGCACTTTGCTGAGAAAAATAAGGTAAAGTTTGTGTTCACAATAGTTAGTCACGGACGCCTCTGATTTGGTCATCTGATGCAGATATAGCTTTTGTTTTCAGGTTTTTCAATGCTTTTATGGTAAGGCTTTATACATTTCCATTTAATGGTGCCTGCATTGGTTTTGCTGGATTGCTTTTTTGTTTGGCATTTTTCTTCAGTTAGGTTTTATTTGTTTTTTGATTTGTTTTATTTTTGTTGTTTTATTTATTTATTTTGTTTGATTAGTTGATATTTGTACTCAATGTCTACACCACACCGCAACATCTTGAGTCTGTGAACACCAAACGTACTGTTGTCTGAAGTAGCAAAAGTGCGTGAAGTATGTCAGAAATCAAACTGCATTAATTAACTGTCGGTGTCTCGTTGAGTCAAGCCATGCCACATCCAGTCTAGACGGTATCACAGCTTTTAATGGATTGCTTTTATTTTGTTGCACCACTCACGTATGATGTACATTGTTTTCCAATTCTAATATAGATTTATAATATCTGCCTTTGTATTGGTTGTCAGCCATAACATGAATACAATTTAATTTATTTCTGTGAGAATTGAGTGTGTCCTCCTTATAACTATAATGAAGTTTAAGTGCTTTACTATTGCCGCCTGCTTATTCAAAAAGATGGAGATAAAATTTGCACTCTTACAATAATCTACAACGCATATTACATTATAAGCATCATAAAGTAAACACTGTCATCAGCAGTAGATCATAAGCAATTGTTTGGAATAAATGTGTGGTATTCATTGATTGCAAACTGCTCTGAAACCACAAGCCTTTGAACGAGCAAGAAAGAAGCGCCACGTATTCTTTTGCAGCACTTATTTTTGTTTTTGATGTTTAATCACATTAGGCTGTATCTAACAATCTAATTTAATGATTTTGTTCTTTCCTAAATTTAAGACTTCTTAAGGTGATCATTAAAATGTTTTATTATACAATTTAAGATATTTAAGGATTTTTATGATCTTACATTTCATGAAACTACGGGGAAAAGGACCTAGGTTTTTTTTTTTATTTGCACACATCAAAATATATTTTACAATTCGCACACATCTATTTTTGGTTGCGAAAGTAAGTGTCGAGCCCTGGAATAGCTTTAAATATGCTTACTCGGGTGGGAAACGATTGAATCTCACAGAAAAAAACGAATCGCCTTGCCTACAGTCTTTGTTAGATGGGTAGAAGTGGCATTCATGACTTTTTAATTGAATTAAAGCAGCACTGAGATTTAAAATTTAAACCATATTAACTTTTTATGTAGCAACTGAAGAACATGGCTGGTTTCTGAATCATATAATTGTTCTTCACATCAGGGATCTGCTACAGACTCTAACAGAAGAAGAGCTCATGACGCTGGAGCGTAGCCTCTGCATCTCCCAGGATGGAGATTTCCCTGCAGGTTCCAGCATATCATCGACCAATGACCCAGCCGCTTCCACCGGTCCTGAGAGCCATCTAGAGCCATTGGAAAAGGACGACAGAGTTGAGGAGATGGTGGATCTCACACTTTGTGTAGCCCAGGAAGAAGATTCTGTATGGAAGGAGGATGAGGAGAAGATGGGGCAGCCCGAGACCTCCAGTGAGAGTGAGGAAGAGGAGGCCACAGATGTAGACTTGGCTTGCTCCATGCAGTATGATGAAGAAGAGATAGAGCAACTTAATATGATGGTGCATCAAGTGGGGGACGAAATGTCTACGCTTCTTTCCCCTCCAAGTCAGAATCAGTCCCCAGCCCGCCAGCCTCGACCCTTTAGAGGAAGTAGCCTCGACGGTTCCAGTGCCACCTCCAGCCAGCAGGCATCTCCGCGGAGAGTCCCGGGTTCCTACCATGATGACGATAGAGTTTTCTTTATGGACGACCTGGAGTCTGGTATAACTAGCGAACTGTGTCGCGGACAACTTCCCCTTCCTACCATATGCCTCAGATCTCCTGACCACAGTAGACCCACCCCGTTGGCCGACTCCTCATGTAATGGTTGGTTGACAATCTGCCAATCAAGCAACACCACCAATCTGGAATGTCAGCGCAAATTGAGCCAATCGGATGAGTCCTTGGGGAACTCCGACAGGTCGCCCATGGTGAATGGCTGGGAAGGGTTACAGGAGGAAGATAGTGTACAGACTGCGGAGGAAATCGCCAATCGTACCGGAGGAATGAAGCTTTCCGCCACAGTTATTTTTAACCCTCATTCCCCAAGCTTGACCGACTTGGCCGTTGTCTTGCCTCATTCAGCCGATGCTTCTGAACCCGGTGAAGGTGGGGCTTTAATTGCCACTCAGTGCCTGCTTAACTCCTGTGTGTGCTGTGCTGGCGGATGCGTCGACAACCACGAGGAAGCCATGGATCCTGCTGGCCGGGGCATGGCGCTGGGATTTGAGAAGCACAAGCTCACTATCACAAGCTCTGTCATCAAATCGGCAGTAGCTGCTGCCAGCCCAGGGAAGGGAAATGGACATTTACCGCTCACCCTGCCCCCTTCACAGGGCCACCTCACCCCTTCTGTACCGCACTGTTCCTTGCAGAACCAATCGAGAGATGAGGAGGGCAGTCAGGACTGTACCCACTATTCCTGCTGTGAGAAATGCACCTCAGGGGTTCTTCTTGCTCAGGATAGAGGCTCGGGACAAGGGGAGGGAGGACCTAGTTGCACTCATCAGGACACAGGATGCCGGACACAGACTAACACAGTAAAAGGGAAATTGGAAGGTTTTGGAAAACAGTCCAAAGAAGATAACAGAAAGATATCTAGGTTTGTTTATTTGTGTCAAGCATGCATTAAGGTTTTCTTGATTTGCCTATTTTGAAAATGTTTTGTTTTTTATACGTTTTGATTTCATTATGAAGGTTGCCATTCTTTTCAGTTCTCATATTTCATCTGTTGCCCCCCTCCCCCACATGTTTTTCAAAATGGTCTGCAGCAGTTCTCTGGAGTCCCCCCTCAGTTCTGTCCCCAGCAGTGACATTGATGGTGTTTCTGTCACTACATGCAGTTTGACAAGTTCATACACACCCAGGTAAACTTTTATCTGATGGGCAATGGTGGTATATTTCAGCACTGTTGCTATAGAGTGCTGCAGGGAGGATGAGTTTTCATAGGCCAACCCGGAAGTTAGCAATAATCTTCACATCTGAACACAGGGTTCATGAATCTTAAGCTCTGAAGCTTAAATACAATCACTAGAAGTAAAAAGGGAAAGTTAGGTTGCAAGACTTCAACTTCACCACCACTAAGCTTCTAACAACTAAGAAAAAAAACACACCCACTTTTATTTAAAATCTACAAGTTGGGAAGTTCATGGAAGTTCATGTTCAAATAGCACAAGGCTGTAAAAGCGGACTAGTTGGTAGATGAATTTTCCTGTTAGGTGTGATAACATTTAATGTCCACGACAATCTCTCTAGCCACTTGTGAGTGAGCAACTACCTTTTTCAAGACATAATTTTAAATCTTTAAAAATGATATGTATAAACTATCTCGGACTTGTATTTTTTAAGGAAGGAGGCTTGTTTCAACTGTGGCATTTTACCAAAAAACCCATTTAAAAAAACAATTGACTTGGGACGATGGAACGGAAGTGCAAAAATGCCAACTTAATTCTGGGTTTTAGGACTCATACCTGAAGCACTCTGTAGTTTATGTTTAGTTTTTGTAGTGGTACTAGCTAAGAAAAAAAGTGTGTAATTTTGGTTTTGTCAAACAGGTTTTTAAACACTCACCTCTTTCGTCATTGGTACTTACTCCCAAAAGCCAGTGGTTAAGTCAATGGTGCTGGCTGAGGCATACTACCCTAGGCATAGAGTATGATGTTAGCAATGCCAAGGTGCTGGGTTCATTTCTCAGGAAATGCTAGAACTGATTATTTAATCATTAAACATAATGAATGCAGTGTAAGTTGCTTTGGAGACATTAGGGACTCTAGCAGTGTGTTCTTTTGACTATTTTTGTCAGCCACCCAACCTGGTGACGATACGGGTCGGGCAGCAGAGTTCTGAACCAATTGAAGTTTATGTATAGATTTGAGAGGAAGTCCAACAAGAAGAGAATTACAATAATCAATACGGGATGTGACCAGTGTGTGAACGAGAATGGCTGTACTAGTGGGTGTGAGAGACGGTCGGAGGCAATTAATGTTACGTAAATGGAAGTATGCAGAACGAGTGACATTATTAATGTGAGCTTGGAATGAAAGTGTGCTATCGAGGATCACTCTTGACCTGAGGGGAGGGGGAAACTGTGGAGTTGTCAATGGTAAGAGAAAAACTGTCAAATGTAGTCAATGTGGATTTGCTGCCAATGTGGAGAACCTCGGTTTTGTCACTGTTAAGTTTGAAGAAGTTGCAAGAGAATCAGGATTTTGATTTAGGCAATCAGAGAGGGAGGTAGGTGGGAGAGATGTGGTAGGTTTGGTGGACAGGTAGAGCTGGGTGTCATCCGCATAGCAGTGAAAATGGATGTTAAATTTATGAAAGATATGGCCAAGAGGAAGCAGATAGATGATGAACAGAAAGGGCCCCAGGCAGTGATGCCGGTAACGCGTTACTTAGTAACGCGTTACTCTAATTTTACCACTTTTTTCAGTAACGAGTAATCTAACGCGTTACTATTTCAAAACCAGTAATCAGATTAAAGTTACTTATCCAAGTCACTGTGCGTTACTATTTTTGTCATTTTCCTTAGTAAAAATATATATTTATTTCTTCTTGCATCTCGGGGAGTGTGCGCGACAAGTCACGTTTTCAGCATGAGGTTCACGTCACGTGTATGTACCACGCAGCGACACAAACGTAAACAACAATGGAGGGAGGAGAGAGATGCGCTTTTTCTAGCTGGAAATACAGTCACTATTTTGAGTTTGTGTCTGTCAGCTAAAGATGGCAACATTAAGGTCCGTTGTAAACTCGGTGCTGGTGGCGACAAAGTGTTATCTACCTACAGAAACACTTCGTCGAATTTGAAAAAAACATATGGAGTCGCAGCACCGCACAGTCAAACTTACGCCCGTTTCACACATACTTGTCTCCGTCTGCAGTGCGTATGCGGTGTGTATTTTTTCCCGTACCCATGTTAACAGGTTTTCACACTGCACGCGGGTGCGGTCCGTCGATCCGTTCCAGGTGCGTGAGTATACAGCAGTGCAGAGATCGTTTCCGCACCGAGTCTATTTTTGCTGTGCTGCACCGTGCTGAATTAAAGTGGCAGCGCATTGTTTACATTAAAATAGACATAGATTGACAAGAAACTGTATTAATTTCATCATATACACAAAATTACAGTTAACGTGTTCTACAGTTACTAAATTACAGGGTCAAGAAAAACAAAAAAACAATATATATTTATAAAAACAAGTATTTATATTAAGTGAAGTCAAGAAAGACTGTTTTTTCAGGAAATAGTTTTTAAGTTCAACTTTAAATGTCAGGAGATAGATTGTTGATGTTACTGTTAAAAATAGGCCTACACTTCCAATAAAGTGAGTGTTGGCAAAACCGGTTGTCATTTTTATGTTGAGGTGGCGGGGGTGTTGTCGGCAACTGCTGAATGTAACTAATAAAAGTAACTTGTAAAGTAACTTAGTTACTTTTAAAATCAAGTAACTTGTAAAGTAACTTAGTTACTTTTAAAATCAAGTAACTTGTAAAGTAACTTAGTTACTTTTTCAAAGTAACTGTGGCAACACTGGCCCCAGGACAGAGCCCTGGGGAACACCAGTAGTGATAGCTCTGTAGGGGATAGCTCTGATTTGAAATGTTTGAGCTGGATAAACTGAGTGCCAGAGAGATATGATTTAAACCACTCCACGGGTGTATCAGTGAAACCAATAGAGACTAATCTGTCAAGGAGGATGTTATGAGAAATGGTGTCAAAGGCTGCATTCAGATCAACGAGGATGAGAATAGTTAGTAGTCCGGAATCCGCTGCCATGAGAAGATCATTGGAGATTTTTATCAGAGCTGTTTCTGTGTGACATGACAATGCTTTGAACAATCTCTCAGAATATCTTGTTGCATCTAGCAATGCCCTGGCTACCACCCTAGCAATCACATAACGCCTTGACAAGCAATATTTTAACTCTTTTTTTAAACTTTTTTTTTTAAAGAAATATTTATTTTAATGCCTATGTGAAAATTAAGTCCTAAAACTTGCTCTGTGATTCCAGCAAGGTATTACACAAAACCCACAGTGTTCCTCTGCCATAGGGTCACACTTTCTGGATTAACTTGATTATGTGAATTTCTCCCTTGAGGAAGGCCAGCAATCTCAAACCAGTTTCGACCCATTAGTCATACTTCATTGACTTTTATTTTATTTTAAATCACTGTTATAAATTATATTTTATTAAAGTTTTATTTTTATCATTATTATGTGTATGATTTTTCATTTTAAGTCTAATATTCTTCTCTTTCAGCCCTGTCAGTAGCCTGACAACCAGCTCGGATATGTCTGAGGATCTGGATCACCAGGAAATTCAAGTAGCTTTGCAAGCTGCCAAACTTGCTGCTCACAACAAAATTCGCTCACGTTTCCATAGCAGTAGTGACCTCATCCATCGTCTTTTTGTCTGCATATCAGGTGGGTTACCTAATAACATTGAATTAACATGGATTTGTAGCCTGTGAAGCTTTTGTGATGTGGACTGGTAAAGCCATGTTTGAATGGTAAAGAATATTTGATGCCTTGTTTTCAAATATCTGTAGGTGTGGCCGATCAGTTGCAAACAAATTATGCAAGTGACCTGCGAAGCATCTTAAAGACTCTATTTGAGGTCATGGCTACAAAAGCTGACCAAGGGGACAATGAGAATCCCAAAAAAGGTGAGTGAGGCACGCTTCTGAAAGATAATGGAAACTATAACAGCATGTTTTCATCATTCAATGCCCGACATCATTAGTTTAATGTGCTGTTTGATATGCAACGCAGGTCCGTGTCTGGGCAGTGCGGTTCTGGAAGATTGTGTTCTCTGTCAAGAGACGATCTCTTCATCAGAGCTTGCTGCCAAAGCCCGAGAGGGACAGTTTGAAGGTTAGTTCAGTACAACACCTTTATGCTCACAATATGAAGAGAATTTTATTTTGATGTTCTGATTCAAAACCTAGGATGCATCTGAAATCGCATACTTTAGTAGGTAATTCTTTTGAACTTGTGTTCTTCTGTGCATATTTGCCAGTAGGTGGCGGTAGAGGTTTGTGATGTGTATATTGAGAATAGAAGAATAAGAGAATTTGAAGCGTTGCACCAGCTGCTATCTGCGCTGTACTATTTTGCTACTTATATTGTTCATTAAAGAATTCCTTATTTAAGAATGCCCTTCATTCCTTCTTACTAAGGACATAACATAACTACTAAAGTACTGTTACTGTTAAAGTAGGTTCTGTCAATATGAATATGTGAAGTTTCAATGCAATGTGGAAGTACTACATCCACCATGTTGGCACTGTCATGTGACCTAATACGAGAGTTGCGTCTTTCACCCACCATTTACAAATCCTGTCCCGTGTCGTTTATGGGATAGTAAAGAATCTTGTATGCACATTTCAGATTCTCGACGGAAGTAGTTGGTCATCCGCTTTCTGCCTACTGTTTTATGAAGCTGTGTGTGTTTATGAATTTGGACTTACTACTCTTTTCACATGCTTTTTTGGCCTACTTGATTTTGTAGGGAAGTTGGCATATTTGTGATTTAGCCCCAGTGAGCTGCCATCTAGACAACATTTTAAACCATCATAGGCTTGCTTTTTATCAGAAGGTTTTAAGATATGCTATTTGGCCAAAGTATGTGGACTTCAGGTTAACATGTTTGACTATTTTAGAAATTTCAGTGAGGACGAATCCTAATGTTGGACCACACAATGACATTCTAGAGAATTGTGGGATTTTAAACAATAGCATCATCGAAATCAGGCTCTGAGGCCCTGTTTACACCTGGTCTTAAGAAGGCACATACCCGTTTACACTTGGTGTCCTTTTTTTCTGAGTCCTTTTGTTCTGATTTCTGAAGGGCGGGTTGTTCGAAGTTGAATGTGTTTTTCGACTACCCCCAGAAGTGGTTGAAATTGGACAAGCTCAAATTAGCTTGAACCCTGTTTACACCTTTATTTAGCATCTATTGTAGTATCATTGAGATGCTAATATAATTTTTATTTTATTAAATTTAGTACATTTGTTGAGTTTAATAGTACCTTTAATTAGTACATTTCATCGTTTTTTTTATTATTTTTTTTATTATTTATTTTATGATATGTGATATGAGGATAAACGGCTGCTAATTACAACACCTGCAGACCTTTATCAGTGTTTTCAACCCTTTCTCTGTTCTTCTTTCAACATCAGACCCTCCTGAATGGGTGCCAGATGAGGCCTGCAATTCCTGCATTGCCTGTGAAGCGCCATTTACAGTCATCAGAAGAAAACATCACTGCAGGAGCTGTGGAAAGGTACAGCAATCTTCAAACCCTTGCCAGAATAGAGTGCAATAAACTGATCCAGATGTAATAAAAAAAAAAATTGAGCTTATAAACTTACAAATTGTCTCCCTAAACTCTCAAACTTCTTCATATAAATATATTTTTTTAAGTGAGCATTACATTTTACCAAAGGTTATCTAAATATATAGGTTATACATACATTATATGTAAGCGCTTTATGTTTCTTCTCATCATGTAAGTGCATGTAATCACTGTGAGAAAACCAATAAAAAAAACGGAGAAAATATTATACCAAGTATAATGCTGTATGAACCATAATATGGTCTGAAAAATCTGGAAAAGAATGGAATTTTGAAATTCAAAATTTTAGATCCACTGAAGTTTTAATCTCAAAAGTTAAACGCTCACCAGACATGCCCACACTGACATAATTGAAAAAACTCTACATATGCAGATCAACCTTTGCTTAAACTGCATGAGCAGTTTAATAACTATCAGGTTATTACGTTGATCTATGTAAGATTGTGAATTTAAAACACTCACTCACTCATTCTTGCTCTCTATAGCATCAGCGAAAGAACATTGTTTGTAACAATAATTTCACCTGATTCAAACTCTAATAAGATGATTTATATTTATTGCAGATCTTCTGTTCCCGCTGCTCTTCACACTCAGCCCCGTTGCCTAGATACGGTCAGATGAAGCCAGTGAGGGTTTGCACTCACTGCTACATGTTCCACGTAACTCCTTTCTACAGCGACAGGACTGGTATCTGACCACACCGTACACTCACACACACACACACATAACACACACACACACACACAGAGACATGAGCACACTACAAGAAGTTTTACTGATGTTTGATACTTCAGCAAGAACAGACATGCACATCATTATTCAAATTGTAAATATGAACACTAAATGCAATCACTTCAAAGCGAAAGAAAAAGCCTTGACCAGGGAACAAAGCGAGAAGGACTAAAATGGACGGTTGCGAAGGACTCAAGCACATAAAGGAAGAAACCCATTGCTATGGGAGCCAAAGTATTTATTTAGGGCTTTGCTTTTGAATAATGAGCTTAATTACAAATTTGCTTTAATCAAGCATGGAACAAACAGGCTATTCTGTGAAACAGAAGTGCACCCGAACAACACATACAAGGATTTTGTCTGGCAGTAATTGTGGATTTATTAGCGCCAGAGGTTCTATGGGCTCAGTTTCTAGAATGAATGTAAACTGTGAGCACATTATAAATATGAGAATAACAAACTGTGACTTATGAAGACAATAATACTAACACTAACTGCACCATCAGTGACCCTTTTGTGGAACAATATAGCACAGATGTCCCCCAGCCCCCCCCCCCCCCCTTTTTTTTGTTTTGAAAATAATGCTGCTTTCTGTAAAACAGAAGTGATATTTGGGGATTTAGTTGAATGGCCAAAAAAAAATGTGTATATATGCTTGAAAGTTTGAGATGGATTTAATGCATCTTTCAAAAGAGAAGATTCTCTCATATTCCTCATGCAAATGAATGTGCAACATTTGGATGTTCTTTTTCTTTTTCTGTAACTGTACAGTTATTGCCTTTTACAGCAGTTTAGGAGCCTTCTGCTCTTCCCTCTGGTACAAAAGAACACTACACCCCCTACCTCATCCCTGTTGACCCCTCTCACACGCTCCCATCCCGTTACAGTATGCCTACGCTACCCAATCAGTCAACCATGACTGTCTTCTACACAGATGCAAATGCCTTTCTTTGTCTTTGCACATTTTTTTAGGAACACATATATAGTGTGACCAACCACTACTTTTTGTTTGCAATTGTCGAAAGTTAATCATATTTAAATCTCGTGAAACCTGTCAAGAATTATATTATACTGCAAAATGAAAAATATAAAATTGAATTAATGTCACTTCAAAAAAATGAAGCGGATTAGTAATATTGACATATTTATGCGTTAATATTAGGATAATTTAGCACCCCCTGCCAATTCCCATTGTGATTTGTAAAATAAATATTCATATATTTATTTAAAATTGTGACATATTCACAATAATTGTGCTAAATTAAATTTATTCTGATTTAAATTTAGAAAAATCACATTTTTAATCTACATAAAATATGCTTATTTTTTTCTTTATTCTTTCTTTGTTTTTTATTCTTTCCAATTGAAATTAGGGTGAAGTATGACCTTGAAATCTGATCCTCCTTTTGACATTCAACAATGAAAGAAATACTTTAGCTTTTCTTATCAAGATGCTGTGTTGGTTTAAGATCTCAATATGATCAGGAAAAAAAGCTTTAGTTTTTCTCACTGCTTTTGAAACCTCAATCTTTGCCTGTATTAACTGCAAAACATCTGCTTTTATAACTTTTATCAGAAATCAAACTGATGGTTATTTTAATATATAAACAGGCAATATCTGTAGTTGCTGTATAAGTTTACGCAGGAGCCGTGTAAAACTGCACCAGTTGTTACAGTCAAGCTGCTCTGATAATGAGCATGTCGATATTGTGCTGCAAAACAGTTTTGGCCAAAACATGTTATCTGAAATTGCGTGATATGACAAACACTACTGGCTAACATGTTATGCACTTTTTTTATGGCAAATAGAGGAGCATTTAAAGTCGGCTACAGCTTGTGTAATGACCTCAAATCATTTTATAGTACCAGTTATCTTAAACCATACACCTGATTTCAGATGTTACTTAGACAAGTGTTAAACATGCTCAGTAGATACTTTATTACATACTGTTTTCCAACACTAATTAATATGAATTACATAATCTATTACGTCATATATTTACTTTGCCACATTAATCAGTTCAGAACACATTAATTTTTGCCAAAGTTGTTGTTGTAAGTCACAAGCAGCCACATACAAAAGGTGTCTAGTAAGATAAAGGTCTAATATGTTTGCATGCATCTTGTTAAGTTGCATTTATTGAGTTGAGTATGACCAGTTCTAGCAATATTGTAAGCTACATCACACTTGAGGCAGATTGATTCTGCTGGTTGACGGTTAATACTTTACCTCTTTCTGCCTCATTACCTTTGACAGAGTGTTAAAGGGATACTCCACTTTTTTTGGAAATAGGCTCATTTTACAACTCCCCCAGAGTTAAACTGTTGCGTTTTACCGTTTTTGAATCCATTCAGCCGATCTCCGGTTCTGGCGGTACCACTTTTAGCATAGCTTAGCATACATCATTGAAGTGGACAAGACCATTAGCATTTCTCAAAAAAAAAAAATGACCAAAGAGTTTCGATATTTTTCCTATTTAAAACTTGACTCTTCTGTAGTTACATCGTGCACCTGATGTGGTTAGGAACTATACTCTCATTTCTGCGTAACAATCAAGAAACTTAAGTAAAGAAAAATAGTTCCGTTATGTTGACGGAAGGTAGCCTATTTTCAGGCGCTGCGTCATATCATTACGCCTGCTGCACTCATGGTACGGCAGTAAAGTTTCTAGATTATTACGCAGGAATGAGAGTATATAGTTCCTAGCCATACCAGCCTAGAATATCGCAACTTTAATTTTCCATCGGTCTTTGTGCACGATGTAACTACAGAAGAGTCAAGTTTAAAATAGGAAAAATATCGAAACACTTTGGTCATTTTTTTTTAGAAATGCTAATGGTCTTGTCCACTTCAATTATGTGTGCTAAAAGTGGTACCGCCAGAACCGGAGATCGGCTGAATGGATTCAAAAACGGTAAAATCAACAGTTTAACTCTGGGGGAGTTGTAAAATGAGCCTATTTCCAAAAAAAGTGGAGTATCCCTTTAAAGCGAATCATTCCCGTATTCAAACCTGTCCTTATATCCCGTTTCCGCAATTTGCTGGATGTTCACAACAATGTCTACAGACATACAGCTTTAAAACGTACTGTAATTCTGCAAAACTAAAATCTTGTGTTCCAAGGTATTTGCATTTATACATATTCAAAGGTTTATATTGATAAATGGCATTTATGTTTCCAGGCAGGGTATATTTTGTCCAGACTTTGCAATTCCTCTTTTTCTTAACCGTAAGGTGATTTGATTATCTCCTGATTTACCACTAAGAAGATTTAAAAGTACCTCTTGATTGTTTTGCCTTTATATTGCTATGGAAGCTTGTTTCCGCCACGGAATAAAAAAGATATTTGTGACTTTTTATCTCACAATTCATGCTTTTTTTTCCTTTTTTTTTTTGCAATTCCACTATTACTCACAATTGCAAATTTATATTGTGATTCTGAGCAAAAAAAAAAAGTCAGATAAAAATTTACTTTTTATTCACTGGCTGAAACAAGCTTCCATATATTACTCTCTTATATAGTCCACTGAATATATTGCTATGAAAGCTCGTTTCTGCCATGGAATAAAACAATTTAAAAGATAATTGTGATGTTTTATCTCACAATTCTGACCTTTTTTTTTCTTGCAAATTTGGACTTTCGGCCAGTTACGAGGTTATCTCTTTATAATTAGCAATTGTGTGTTTATAAAGTCAGAATTGTGAGATAAATGACCTTTATTTTTTATTCATTGGCAGAAAGATGCTTCCATAGATTGTAGTTTGGTCAGTATTGGCATAGACCGCTTCACCTGACACTGGAATCAATTTGCAGTTGCACACTAAGCCAGATATAGCTTTAGGATCACTTTGGGTAAATACGATATAGTCTTGAATACAGATTTTCATCTTTACTGAGCGGTACGATCAAGTTGACATTTGAGTGGAACGATTGTCATTTTTCTCGTTGCTTCCTGTTTTGATATCATGACTTTTCCTCAGGAATGTCTTGATTGTACATCGGCATGATGCTGAAGGATTGATTTTTACAGCTACTTTTGGAGTGTTTTTATGATTTGAAGTGAGATTGTGAATCAGCCAAAGCCCGTCTGCAGACTCGACTTCCAGCCTGTCACGTGATAAGCTCAGTTTCTGATTTGTGCCCTCTTCTGATTCTCATTCTGTTTTTTTGTTTTGTTGTTTTTTTGTATTGAAAATAAGATGAGTCTTTAAAATTATACAGATGTTTTATTTTACAGAGAACAAAAATAATGAAATTATATATGTACAAAATTACTTTTTTCTGTATAAAGAGAATCATAATGAGAGAATTTGCTCTATTTATTCAAAGCTTGTTCTTATTTTGTAATGGCAGGCTCAGTCTAATAAGATGTAAAGAAGAACTTTTCAAAGTCTACTAAGTATTTATGTCATGCAATGAAAGTAATAAATGAAGTTTTCTTTACATAACTGGAGGCCTCTGCTATTTTCTTGTGTCTGTGTATCTGTTTATTCAAGGATGGCTAAAATTACAGTAAAGACATGAATCATGTTACTAAATATTTATGTTTCAAATAAATCCTGTTCTTCTGAACTTTCTATTCACTAAAGAATAAAAAGCACCACAACTGTTTTTAATATTGATGATAATAAATGTCTTCTTGAATCACCAAATCAACGTATTACAATGATTTCTGAAAGATCATAAAGTAATGCTACTTATGGCTGCTGGAAATTTAGCTTTGCCATCAGTCATAAATTTCATTTTAACATGTATATTAAAATAGAAAGCAGTTATTTAAAATGGTAGCCTAAGGTTTATTTATTTATTTATTTATTTATGGTAGCCTAATGTTTCACAGCATTACCATTTTTACTGTATTTGATTAAACAACCTTTTCCTTATTTTGAGCCTTATGAATAATACAATGCACACATGTGTTTGGAGTCATTATGAAGTGCTCTTATGCATTAGTGCTAATCATGCAGTTTTCCCCCTTTCAAGTGTGTCTTATAGGTGCCTCGTAACACCAGCAGTTAATGGAAACATCCCAGAATACATTTCCTCCATTTGCACAGATGATGTAAACACACTGTTGCACACCCACGTCCACGGCCGAGTCCATGCCACAGGGAGATCCTCCATCACTGATCCCTGGAAGGAGCCGGAAGATGATGATGATGGAGATGTGATGGTGAGGATGAATGCAGTGTGTGCTGTCAGGAGGGGATGTGACTGCTCAGTGTGTGTGGGTCATACAGGACAGGGCTCTTCTGACCATCAGTCTCTCAGCTTATCATGAATAAACCACTGATGAAAGAGATGCAGACTTTTTGGGAGAGGAAGGAGAACCAATCGAGCCCTAGCAAGAAACCTAAACCGGTAAATATGTTTTAAAGTTCCTTATAATACACCAACATAGCACCTATAGTCGTGATGGAAAACGTTGTTTTGATCTCACCAGGGTAATCTGCATTTGATATTGCCTCTAAAAATACACGCGCGCCTGCAGCGAGACATTAAACAGACGCGCGCGCGGACACGATGGCGCGAGCGCGTTTGGTGCAGCAGTGATGCGATCATGCCATTGAGGAAAACACAGCCTGTATCAACAAACAAAATAGCAAGGCAGCTAACAGAAGCAGTGGCGATTCTAGGGGGTGGCCTGGGGTGGCCAGGGCCACCCCTGAAAGCTCATTGGCCACCCCTGTGGCCACCCCAGATCTGATAGGTAGTTGGAAAAGTTCGTCAACACAAGAAACAAGAGAAATGCTGTCAATCAATGATGACAGCTGATCAACTGATTTAGGGCCAGTTTTACATTTTTAACGAACACCGTAATGGTCGTACTGAGGCTGTGAGAGCTGATTTCTGCTCAGCGGACGTGTGACCATGCAGGTCAGGTGACCCACGAGATGAGCGCGCTGGCTGCTGCTGCTCCGTGAAACAGGAGGACGGTCACAGTTACAACAGCAACAATACAACAACGATAAAAACACTGGAATCTGTAGATTGAGAGGTATGGTAATTTAATGTTTAGTTATATCGTAGTTCCCTCTGAATGTGTAGGAAAACTGAAAAGTCGAACTACACGGTACTAGCTAGCTTAGCAGCCTGCAAACCAAGTTAAGAGTGCAGACAGTTGAAGAGGGCGCGCGCAGCTCTTAAAGGGGCCACACCTTATTTCCACTCGTTACACCGCCATGAACACTATTTTCTGGACTGAAGACTGAGGGTGTTTTTTTGCAGATGTGTGTGTGTTCAATAGAGCTAATGTTGTTATATTTTTGGCCAACCAGTGAGTGAAATATAGTGTGAAAGTCTAGATTTAAGTTATAACACAAGGACAAGCTGTGACTTATTTATTTCCTCTGTGATTTAAGGGCTGTTTAAAAAGGATTTTTGTTTGTATCAATTAAATCATCTTCACACACAGTCCACATATTTTGTTAGACGTATAAATAGGCAGAGCAAATTGCATTCAAAAAATGGCAAGTTAATTTATGAAGAAGCATCTTGACCATTTATGATTCTAAGTCTTAACTGTTTGATTTAAATAATGTATGCTGAATCAAAGCCAACGTTTCAATTTATACCTTCATCAGGGCCTTGGACATGAATACTGTCTGGGTTAAAAAACACTTTTTGCACATTTTCATACATCACAAGACATCCAAATGACATTATTCAGTCATCAGGCCATCATCTGGGTTACCTGTATTGTTACCCATGTTTGCTTTACTAGTTTAAGTCCCCTTTTGTGGTTAAATAAAAACACACCTGGCAAAGAACAAACTAAGAAATTCAAATTAAAAATCTCTAACAAATTATATCTAAGCTAAATAATAACAAACTAAGCATGTAAAGAACAACAAATATTTATGTTTTTTCCTTACAAGCTTAGTTTTTCTTTTGCTTTTACAGATACACTTTTTAATAAGGTCCTATCTTTAAGCATTTTGGTTTATCCTGATGGATTTCTGTGTTTTTATGTAACCACAAGATGGTGCCTTAATTAGTTAAGCAAACACAGGTAACAATAGAGGTGACACAGATGATGAGCTGATGACTGATACATGTTATTCTATAGGATGAGTTAAGAGCAGTTTAATTTTGCTACTCTAACTTTAATCAAACGAGACAAGGATTTTAATTCACTACAAGAAAATAGCTCTTAGAAAATGTTTACCCTATCCTGACCATAATTACTGATTAAAAATAGACATGTAAAAATAACCAGAGATACTTGAGGACTGTGATAGGTGGTTAGGATTGTTTTTAACAGGATAGACACTTTTATTTGACAGTTATGAGACAGGAAATCATGGGAGAGAGAGAGGATGTGACATGCAGCAAAGGACCAGGATTCGAACCATGGTCGGCTGCGTACGTATACGCATTAAACTTCGCTATGCCATGGCCACCCCAAACTAGCTTTGTGTCCCATCTTGGCCACCCCCCAAAAAATGTCCTGGATACGCCACTGAACAGAAGGGGACTATGATCCGAGATAAAATCGTAACGCAGAGCTTGGTAGGAACCATTGAAAAAGCGATTTGAACAAACGCTTTGGACCAGTTGCTGTCATACTCGGCGTGGTTTGATTACTGTTGCAACAACGCAGATTACGCAGCGACTGACGACTAAAAAAGTTAATTTTGAAGACGTTTTTAAGTCAAGTCACTTGTTGGCATTATTGCACTGAATTTTTTTATTTTTTTTATTTCCACAGAGTGTGGAAAGTTATGTATTTATTTATCTAACATGTTATGTTGTTACTGGCAATTTTATGGTCTTATTGCAAATTATTTATTTCAATAACTTTTTTATGTTGACGGCAATTTTTGGGACTTTATTTGTTTGTTTGTGTAATTAACATTTTAATATCTCTCTGTTTGTCTAAAATGCACTGTTATTTATTTATTTATTTATTTATTTAAATAAATAACATTTGATGTTAATGGTAATTGTTTGGTCTTTATTTGCATGTTTGTTTGTTTGTTTGTTTGTTTAAATAACATTTAAACATCTTTTTGTCTAAAAACTGATTATTCAGTTTATTAAAGGGTACCTATTATGGCATTTAAAATGTTCCTAATAATGTTCTGGGAGTCCCCAACAACAGTTTTACATGCATGCAATGACAAAAAACACTTTTGTTGTCTTATAATATGCATTTATTTTTACCTGATTTGCTCACCGACTCCCATATGATTCGTTTGACGACTCATTTGTCCAAACCCCTCCTTTGCGTGACTCTAATCGGCGGTGATTGGTCAGATGACCCAGTCAGTTATATTTTGCGTTAGCCCAAAGCTTAAACATATTGATAAAGCAATGCAGTACTACAATACGCTTCACATAATTTCACATATTTCAAAAAACAAAATAAAATGACATTGGAGACCTAGAAGCTGCTGAGCATAACTCTCTCTCTCACGCACGCACGCATGCACGCACACAGACACACACACACACACACACACACACATAAAAGCAACAATTATTAATAGTACTTACAGGTTGTGATTCGGAGGAGGAAGCTGATCCAAATAAAATTGGTATTGAACGTTCCTTCAGTATCAGACGACTCGCGAATACACCATAATCCACACAGCATTTGTGTTTGTGAAGCAATCGTCATTAAAATAACGCGAACACAGCTCAAGGTGGCTATACTTGTGTGGTATAGTTGTAAATATAAACTCTAGCCACCGAGTCTTCACATGCTTGTCCCTGGGCAGTGAAAAAAAAAAAGTTTGCTTTTGATTCGCACTTCAGAACAGAGTCTCGTCGACATGTTGTTGTCAGGTTTCTCTGTCTGCTCGGTGCGCGCAATGAGTGGGCGTGTCGAATTCAAATAACTTGTACAAGTGACGTACGAAAGTGCATCGTTTTTCTATCGATTCATATCAGCGACTCAGAGTCGACTCTTACTTTTGAGAGACAATAACTTTGTATACGGTGAACTTTCATATTTAAAACTTTGCAGGATGTTTTTGTTCACTTAGATCTATGTTACACACTACACGAAAGGTAATTTTCAAAATTCCATGATAGGTGCCCTTTAAGTACTGAACTATTCAGTGGTTATATCGAAACTGGTTATTGACATTTTTCGTTTTATTGCACTGCTATTTATTAATTTATATATGTAAATACGTTTGATGTTGTTATTGCAGTTTTTGGTCTTATTGCAGTCTTTATTTATTTAATATTTGATGTTGTTAATGGTAACTGTTTGGTCTTTGTTTATTTTTTATATCTGTTTATCTAAAAACATCCAAAATTAGTTATTGACTTTTTGTCTGCATGTTTTATTTATTTATTTATTTTATGAACAATTTATGGTCTTATTGTACATCATCCATCCATCCATATACATTTGAAATTGGTTCCTGACCAATGTTTCACTTATTTATCCATTTATTTAAAATTGGTTGTTGACAATGTTGTCTTTATTGCATCAGCTGTAAATGGATAGGCTAATTTATTTACTTACTGCAAAATTTAAAATTTATTTGGAATAACACTCAAATAGTAATCAAAAATATGTGTCCTTCTTTCAATACTGCCATATTATGTTTATTCAGCCAAAGCCTCAGAATGCCATCACGATTGCGGTGTCCTCCCGCGCCCTCTTCAATATGGATCAGGAGCAGGACATTTATGAGCAACAGGGAATGGAGGATTACCTGAACTATCAGATCCAACATGAGAACGAGCCATTCACACCCGGACCTGCTTTCCCCTTCGTTAAGGTCAAACCTGTTCGAATGTACTTACACACAGCAATGATATAATGAGAAAAATATGACTCCGTTTAAAATGATCTCAACTTAAGGCAGATAATTACTGAATTCTCACTCTTCTATGTATATAGAAGGAATGAGTGAAATGCTTTTTCTGTCCTGTGTAGGCAGTGGAGGCAGTGAATGCTCGACTCTGAGATCTGTATCCAGACAGTGAAGAACTCTTTGATGTGGTTCTTCTGATGACCAGCAATCATGCTCATGTGGGACTTCGGCTCATAAATTCAATTAATCATCACCGTAGGTCAAAAGATCTTTGACTAACTGCTTTGCACTGGATAAACATCAGGAATTTGTGTCCCTTTGAAACATGGCAAACTCTACTATGTTTTAATGCCACGATGGCCCGTGAAACATAAGGACACATCCATGCGAGACTCCATTCCTGATGTATAAAAGCAGCGGTATATTTGCATACATAATGGCCCATTTGTACTGTGAGAAAATATTAACAGTTTCTTCCTGAATTAAACAATTGGCTTTTATACCGGCAGTTATTAAAATATTTAGAAACACTTTACAATAAGATTTAATTTATGTACATTAGATAAGATGAACAATACTTCTACAGCATTTATTAATTACTTTATTGAAGTTAACTTCAACATTTACTAATACATTTTTTAAATCATATGCTATATCTGTTAACATTAACGCACTGAATTAACATGAACAAACAATACACAATTGTATTTTTATTAACTATCATTAACAAAGGTTAATAAATGCTGTAAAAAACATTGCTGGTTAGTTTAACTAATGCATTAACTAATGTAAACAAATGATACCTTATTGTATATATATAGTTTTTTAATTAATGACAATATAAAAGCCAATTATATTTTTTTTAATATAATATTTGTATTAAGTTGTTAGCGTATATGTAAAATAATTATTTATATAATTATTTCTTTAAAGCTATATATAAAAAAAATAACTGCAATTAATCTAATGACTGATTTTGTAGAGTCTTTAGAAAGCAGAATGAAACTACTATCATGAAAATGGGTAAATAGGTAAAAAATAAGTGCATTAAATGTATTAAGGGATAGTCCGCCAAAAAATGAATATTCTGTCGTCATTTTCTCTCCTGTGTGAATTGTGGAACATAAAAGAAGATATTTTGAAGAATGTTGGTAACCAAACATTTTCGATTCCCATTTACTTCCATTATGTGGAAAAAAAATAAGGTCTGTGGCAACCTAAATTGTGTTGTTCCCTTAATTCTTTAAAATATTGTCTTATAAAGTCATGCAGGTTTGGAATGACATGGGGGTAAATAAACCATGACAGAATTTTCAATTTTGGATGAACAATCCAAAAACCATCCAAGTGCACATGTTAGATTTGACATAGTTTAAAAAGCTTTTTAAGGTAGAGAAATTAACATTCAATTCACGGGCAACAGCTCTGGTGGACATTCCCGCAGTCAGCATGCCAATTGCACACTCCCTCAAAACTTGTGACATCTGTGGCATTGTGCTGTGTTATTAAAGGTGGGGTATGTGATTTGGAAAACGGCCGGCAGATTTTGAAAATATACAATTCAAATGGTCCTACCTTCTTTCCTCCAACGCTGGCCCTGACTCCACCCATTCGAAGAACATGGACGCGCAATCATGCACGAGCAAAAACTCAGATGCGCGAGAGATCGTAATGACGATTTACTACTAATCATGGAACCGGCTTTACTGACGAGATGCGCGTCACAAGCTTTGAGTATGCGCACGACGGGGGTCACGCGCGCTGGGGGGAGGGGGGTATGGTACAACCTTTTGATTGACGAACTGACTGTCCAGTGATTCTAGGTGGTCTTGGAAATGATTGGCTGGAGTTTTTCGAGTCCTGCCCGTTCCACAGATGATTAAATTGCTTAATTTTCATTTCAGTGCTTCTAACTCAGTGGCTATAAGTGGGTTAGGAACAGGATTTCAAGTTATTTTGAAAAAATGGACAAAAAAGAGAATCACATACCCCACCTTTAAACTGCACATTTTATTGTGGCCTTTTATTGTGGCCAGCCTAAGGCACACCTGTGCAATAATCATGCTGTCTAATCAGCATCTTGATATGCCACACCTTATGCCACATTTGTGAACAATATTTGTACATAGAAAAAGTCTTAGATCTTTGAGTTCAGCTCATGAAAAATGGAGGCAAAAACAAAAGTGTTGTGTTTTATAATTTTGTTCAGTATATCTAAAAGTGTAAATAATGTCTTTTGTTGCCAGAGCTGTTTATAGAGCGCTTTTGCATGACTGGAGGCAACAGCCCTATTGGTTATCTGAAAGCGTACCACACCAACCTTTATCTGTCAGCGGATTCACTGAAAGTTAGAGAAGCCATTAAAGAAGGTGAGTGGAGTGTTTGGGGATTTCATTATCTTAGAACGGTAGAATCATTAATATACTAATATTGTTTTAATGTGAAATTCTTTTTTGTCAGGAATTGCAGCAGCTACAGTATTCTCACAAGGGAAAATCACAGAGGTGTCGGAGACTCAGCTGCGAGTGGCCTTTGATGGAGATGCCGTTCTCTTCTCGGATGAGTCGGAGAGAATTTACAAAGCCCACGGACTGGACAAGTTCTTTGAACACGAGAAAGCCCATGAAAATAAACCTCTTGATCATGTATGTTCAATTTACATGTAATAGCAGTGCAATATAACATGGCGTGAATTCTTAAACTGCAGCAAACGTCATTCACATTTTGTATAATCAAATTAAGTTTTCAACATTTCACAAGAAAACAAGGATATTATACTTGTGACTAGTGTTGTCCAACGAACATCTGTTGAACACCATTACAATCGGTACCAGTCGGTACTAAAAAAAAACTGACGGTACCAGGATTTCCGCAGTATCAGGTATAGGCCTATTTGGTACCCGCTGATAGGCTGCTTTCGAATGCTGTCGTTCATTTTTGTTGGAACGCTTTCTGAGCCCCAAAGGTTTCTATTTATAGCATGTTTTACAAGCGTTAAAAATTGTAGCCAATCACAATCCTATCTGTTGAGCGCGTGAACTCAATGGCCTGTCAGTGGCGCTAGTCAGTAAGTTAGCCAGAATCCGCTTAACGCTACTTGTTGTGTTTTCTGTGGAGTTTTTTTTTTTTTTTTTTTATTAAATATATAACTTATATATTTATTATTATGTTTAATTCAAATGTGTACATTAAATTAAAGTTATAACTGTTATAAGGAACTTTTTGAGGTTAGTAGCCTAATGGTGTAGTGCCTCTTTAAGAGATGAGTGTGCTTTGTAAACATGTGACCGGAGTTCACTGTGTGAAAAGGAAGCGCGATTCATTGAATCTATAGTGACTTCAATCCGGTGTGCAGCCACTTGGTGAGCTCTCTTAATTGTAAATGTTTCTTGTTTGCTTTATGATGTACTCTTCATGTTGTCTGCTGTCACCATGCTATGTTGTTGTTCTGTGTTTGTGTCCGTTTCACGTTTCACGTTAAAGATAATGCTCTGCTCCGGTAGATCTAAACTGTCTAACGTTAGTTGACTGATAAAAATATCGCTATGCTTCAAAGTTATAAGTTGACGAGGTAACCGTGATACAAAGCTAACATTAGACTTACTTAGAGCATCGCTATACTACGTGTCCAGTTGTTTGCTTTGTTTCAATTTATAGATGTTTGAAGTGTGAATCGCAACGGTATTTAATGTGGGTGATGTTGTTCTTCCTGGTTTGCCGCGGAGCATTCTGGAAAATGTAGTTTCTTGCCTGCAGAGGTTTGGTAGGATTTGAGTATGGTGTATAATGTAAACTGTGAAACGTGTATATGATAATTGTGAAATTATTATTATTATAGCATATTAATATTGTTATATAATTGGTATTTTGATTAATGTTATTTATTGTTGCATATGTTATTATTATTGGGCTATTGAATTGTGTTTGTTCTAGTATACACATGAAATTTGAAATGTTGTATTCTGCTTATCTTCTCAGGTTTATTACCTGGTTATCTATTGGTGAAAATAAAAAATAAACAAAGAAAAGTGAACCAAGAAAACCTGAGTAATATCCTTAAATTGTACACTGGGTTGCCCTTTCCGTGGGGAGAACACGGAACACTACTGGAAAGGTTTTGTTTTGTTTAACGTGAGCTGCACGGTTGCATATCCTTTAATTATAACCAACAAAGTGTAAACATGATTTACATGAGTTTTCGCAAGAGTGCAGAATTCAGTGAGCTTGCGTTTTAGAGATTGACAGTTTTATGGTAACGTTTTTCCTTTGCGTTTTTCACATACAGACGACAACGTTATCAAAACGATTCCCCGTTCACACGGCTCTGTGAAAACTATTAAAAACGCTGTATTCTGCTGCCAGGCCAGTAGTTGGCGATGTCACTTTGTAAAAAAAAAACAATACATGCCTATACTGAACATGTAACCCGTTTTCAAAGTTCAGTTTTTAGTTTAAAAATGGTGTCTTGTAAACGGCCTCTAATTGATTATAAAGGGAGATTATTGACAATTTAAATGCGCGATTGAATCGGAAAATGCTATCGACACTGATAACCAACAGACGAGTACCATTCAACAGTTTATGCTCTGGTACCAAAATTGGTACCAAGAACCGTGTAATTTTACTGGTATTGGTACCGACCACAGAAATGTTGGTACCGTGACGACCCTACTTCTGACAGAATTATTTATTTATTTATTATAGGGACCACTTAAAGGGTTCCTGGAAGCTCTGGGGAGACTGCAACAGAAGTTCTATGCCAAAGGCCAGCGCTTGGACTGTCCCATCCGCACCTATTTGGTCACAGCTCGCAGTGCAGCCAGTTCAGGCACCCGGGCCCTCAAGACGCTGCGTTCATGGGGCCTGGAGACAGACGAGGCTCTCTTCCTAGCAGGAGCCCCTAAAGGCCCCATGCTGGAAAAGATCAGACCTCACATCTTCTTCGATGATCAAATGTTCCACGTGGAGGGAGCGGCAGAACTGGGAACTGTGGCGGCTCATGTTCCCTATGGAATTGCCCAGAGGTTTCCATCAAAGACAGGCAAGGAAGTAAAAAAAGACTTCTCAGCCAAGCAGCTAGTGTGAATGCTGGTCTATCAAGTGATTAATTTAAGCAAAGCCTTTAATATTTTTACAGTTTTCTTTGTAATTGGTCAAATTGCTATGGACTATGTGAGTTTTGCTTTTTCATCTTCCAAAAATGGACCAGTTTGTCCATGACAGAGAAAGAAACTGTTATACTGGATATAAGTGGTATTTTACCGTTTTCTTTTCTAATGTAAAAATTTAATTTATTATGCCACAGTGTCACTTCTCTGAAGCTAAAATGCACTAAATGCTGTGTTGAATATCATAAATATCACTCTAGCCATACATATTTTCGGCTGTTATATTGCAATCGCCATGTTTTGAAAGACCATCTCTGTGATTGTATTTATCCTCTATCTGTGCATATCCGTTATGCAGTGCTTTGATTCATCAGTGTTATCTACAAATTTGGCTTAGTTTTTGCTGTTTATTGTTATCTGCAGTGTGGTGGTGATAACATGTGGTGATAACATGTGTTACTCAGGGCATGCTCAAGTCAATGTTTGCACTGAATCCCATAATAAACAGTGAAGAGGAAATGTATATGTTGAAAAATAGATTATGTTTATTTCTCTTAGTTCAGAATATTTAACCCCTTAACTGCCACCGTCTTGATAGCGGGATGCTTGGCTCTCTTTGTATTTTTTTTTTTTTTATCACATATTATAGTTATAAACAGGCTTGGGAGGGTTACTTTAAAAATGTATTCCGTTACAGTTACAAATTACTTCATAAAAAAAGTATTCAGTAACGTAATCCAAGTACCACAATATGAAAGTAATGTAACTGATTACTTTTGGATTACTTCAAGGATAGATATTATTAAAAAAAACTTATTTATTAAGAATTTCACAGCCTTGAATAAATATTTATATAAAGGACTATACAGACATCTAGTGGCTTGTGGCTATAGTATGGTATTACAGATTATTTTGTTTAATTTTTAACTTGACAAGGACAAGGAAAAAATAAAATGGAAATGTTTCTTCAAGGAAAATAGAGAATGCAAATGCTTTAGGTTGGATGTCGAGTCCTTCGATTAAGAAAGTGTTTTCATTGCTGGAAGGCACAGTTTGCACTGTGCAACCATGTTGTTGGCATTTTCTTCTTTAAAAACAAAATAGCAGCGGAATTTCCAAGAAATTAAAGCATTTTTACCAGTGGGCAGCATCGTTTATAGCAGCAGTGATTGTGTCTGACAGTGATGCGGTCAATGTATAAACAACCCGCACCCGACCGACGCTTTCAACTAACCCGCCCGCAACTCGGACCGCAAAAAATAAATAAATATAGGCTATTGCTACCCAACCCGCTTCCTGACCCGCATTTTTTGCCCTTAGGAGCGCCAACAGTTCTTTTTCTGAATGCTGTATAATATAGCCTAGTGTAATAATGGCTTGATTTAGGCTATTCATTTATTTCGTTTCATTTTCTTAACGATTAAGATTCTGCATGTGTTTATCCAGTCTATTCGAAGTGTGCGTCTCTCCTCCGACTTTCCTAACAAAAATCCCACCCCCTCTCAGAAAATACATAAAACTGACATTACTGAGCTATATGCATTATTAGCCTATTAAAATGGTACAATGACATCTCAGTTCAACGTGTAGGCAAATCGGGCATTTTGTCCCGCGCCAGCATTTATTCAAAAGTTAATAACGCTTAACATTCAAAAGATAGCCTAAAAAAGGATTTCCCACTTGTAGTAGGCTATTTGCGGAGCTTCCACTGCCCAGTCTTCACCTTTTCTCTTGCCGCGTCCATATGCTACTATATAAATTACAAAGATTTAATTGGCATCTTTATTTCAAACGTATCATTAAAAATACTTTTGGATGACTCGTAACCGCGGGGTAACCCGCTCATTTTGGATCAACCCGCGCATCACTGTTGTCTGAGGAGATTGTTGTGGAGAGCTGTTATTTTGCGCGTGCACCAGCGGCGGATGGCACTCGTGAGTCATTAATCAAGCAACGCTTAAGTGTTATTATACCAAAATACAGATTTATTTAGTTTTAAATGAAACCATTGTAATCCTGAAAGTATCCCCCCTTTTTTCAAAAAGTAACTATAATCTGATTACAACGTTTTTTGAAGTAACTGTAACTAATTACAGTTACTGGATTTTTGTATCCTGATTACATAACGCCGTTACATGTATTCCGTTACTCCCCAACCCTGGTTATAAATTAGGTATCATAAAGCTTCAAAAACTCAAAAGCAGGCTCCTCCCCCTAGTGGGCGTTGTCATGTTTCAAACTACATTTATTTGAACTGTTTTACAATCCAAAATGTTTCTAATTTTGACAAAACGCATATCGTTGGAAAGGTCTGAGACTCAATGTTGTTGGCGACTGTTTTGTGATAGAAGTGATATTGTGACCAGAAATTAATTCATCAGTGGAAAAAAAAGAATGTGTCACTCGGTGGCTATATAAACAAAATTTAATATGAAATTCAATTTTTGCTATATCAACTTCAAATCTGGAACACAACGGTAGATAATAAACCATCTTTCTTTATCCTGCTGAGGTAAAAAGTAGTATTTTGCCGCACAGTTACCATGGTAACTTTAAGGTCCTGTTTTAAGGGCGGGACTTCAAAACAATCTCTTCTGGATCTCTACTCTGTTGGACTTTTAACTCGCGTCCAGCTGGTTAATGTTTCACCCACTTTAAATATTAGGACTAACTTCTGGGTCGTGCTTAGTTTAGTTCATATGTAGGCTATATAGGAGGTTTGTATAAATAAAATAGTAAGGTAATATAGAAAGTAACGTTTCGCAGTCTGTGTTTAGGAATGCGATCACATGATTAGTGTCATGTGACTTTGATGAGAGAGAGAGAGAATGAGAGCTAGAGAAGAAATCTTAATTCGTTCCACTATTCCACTCTTTCACTAATGCTGTCGTGTACCGTGATGAATGCAGATGGATAAACAGATGCGGGACTCTTGAAGTAAATCTGGATCATGGAGCGTTTGGGGGTTTTGTCTGTTCTCCTCACCGCTTGTGTTTTGGGTGAGTTTCCAAACCAACAGAACATCTGAGACTTTTAAAATGCTTTCATGACCAGTGTTGGGGTAGTTACTCAAAAAAAGTAATTAGTTACTAGTTACTAGTTACTTCTGTAAATTGTAATGAGATTACTTTACTAGTTACTGCGTTTGAAAAGTAACTTCACTACTTATTACTTTACTTTCCCGTTTCTTAATTTACCGTGTAGATACATGGACAAACATCATAGCCCTATCATCACTTAGCCTGTCTGCATAGTGTTTGTTACATAAATCTATACAAAATGACATGTAAAACCATATGAAAGAACAATATCCCTGTCTGCACAAATAAATATATCTCACTGTAAAATCCACAAACAACAGGATAAAGGAGGCTATGGTGCGGTCATTTTAAAATGGGGTCAACACACAAGTCTCAAAACACAGGCTTTGGGAAACATGAGAATTAAACTCTTCTCCTGAGAACAAAACCAGCTTTTGGGCAATAAAAACAAAAAATGAAGTGGTCAATACAATAGCATAATAAGCCTTTTTAATAAAAAGATCCATGTTTTATAAAATGTCCACGAAACTTCTTGAAATGTTTAGTGAAATTAGAAAATATTTAAGAGATCGTTGATTTAGTTCTTTACATGTCTAAATGTTTGTATATCCACATATTTTGTTCTAATGTCACAAGTAATAATCTCAGGGTTTACTGTATTTTACACAATTCTTTTTGTAGTGTTATTGGTGGTGATGTACTAAAATAAACATAGCACGTGCAGGACCTTTCTTCTTCTCACCGTTGATTCCTGATGGTTAAGAGGACAATTACTCGAGTCGCCGCGTCGTTTCACAGAAATAGTACAACGGCGAGCGCGTCGAGTATAAACGCCTCGTCCGTTTGGGGAGGTGCGCGTGCAGTCTGCGGAGACTCGCGCTGCAGAGACACCTGTCTCCGTCTCTATTTCCCTCTCTCCTTCGCACCGGCAGCTATGTCACTCAAATCGATCTCTATGGCAACGGTGCGCGCACCACTAGACAGAACTTTACACACAGGCAAACACGGCTTGGGTAACGCAGGAACGCACGTTCCTATATAATAGTAAAGTAGTGTAGTTACCGATATTTTTAGTGTAATGCGTTACTTTACTTCGTTACCCAAAAAAGTAATATCGTTACTGTAATTCGTTACTTTGTAACTCGTTACCCCCAACACTGCTGACGCATTTTATTATTTAGCTTTTAGTATTTAGATACTATTTTAAAACATACATTAGAATATTGAAATTGTTTCTCTTGTTGAACGCCAGCTGCATTTCGCTTTGTGAATGATATTATTGTTTATTGATTATTATTGAATGTCAGATATTCTCTCTGTATCTACTAGCTGATAACATGTCCCCACCCAATATTACATCTATCTATCTATCTATCTATCTATCTATCTATCTATCTATCTATCTATCTATCTATCTATCTATCTATCTATCTATCTATCTATCTATCTATCTATCTATCTATTTTATTAACCTAATGTTTTAGGCTAATATTTATATAACTATATGTATATAGATATAATAAGAATAAAGAGATATACGTGTGTAAAGGGGAATCGTGTTTGGGTTGCATTTAAACTAATTTTACATCATTTTTACCTATTGCAACAAATTAACCCGAGTTTTCACCATTTTTTACTTTTTTAAAAATAATTTTACCAGAGGTGGTGGAACATCAGTTTTTCAATACAGAGACAACTTTAGTTTGAGGGGTTTTACCAACAACATTCTTTGTGAAATCTAACAATATCTCCAAATCTTTTGGCCAAAATAACTCTGCTGTATAGTAAACAAGGACTGTACTTGGTTTATTGACATTATGGCATGCAGTGACGTCAGTTTTCCCTAATTCATTCATTTGTCTATGTGATTTGCCAACCTCTTCAAGTGTATATTTTAAAGAATGTGTTAAAATGAGCTGAAAAGTATCACAACATGTCAGTAAGAGTCAAGTAAAACATGTTTTTCAGAGTCTCTTAGATGTAAAGGCTTGGAAAAGCACAAACAGAGAAATGGTTCCTGGGTCCCTCAGTATTTCTGGAGTGAAATCAAGTCATATGACCGGCGTCCCCTCCGAATACTTGTGTTTCTTCAGTGGGAGCTTGTGTCGCTGAGGGTGACCGGCCTCATGGCTAATATGATTAATCTCACAATAAGGACTCTGTTTGCCTTTTTGCTGATGGTTAACAAGCATCTTGTGCCATTTACAGTATACAGACAATAAAAAAACACACACACAGTTGAAGGTTGAGCAGTATTGAGCCAAAATAAGCCAGAAGTAATGTATTATTTGTGACTTTTATTGTGCTTTATAAGATATGTATAGTATACTTAAAGGGTTAGTTCATCCAAAAATGAAAATTCTGTTATTTACTCACCCTCATGTCATTCCAAACTGTAAGACTTCTTTCATCTTCAGAACACAAATGAAGATATTATTGATGAAATCTGAGAGATTTCTGTCCCTCCATTCATTCAGTCTTCGTAACTACCACTTTCAAGACCCAGAAAGTAGAGTTGCAATTTTCTTGGCCGATTCTGATTATTTTGTAATTGTGACCAGCCAATGCAGATTTTTGCAGATTACAATTTTCTTTCAAAGAACTATGATTGACAGCATATACAAACAAAATTCTACTTTTCGTCAATGCAAAATTCATAAACAAGTAAAAAATCAGTAATAAAATAAGAACAAATTGCAAACAACAGCGCAAATAAATGCAATAAAATAAAGAGAGATATGAAATAAACACGGCATATACAGTATATTCAGGTAAGAAATACTACAGAAATTATATAATCAAATGTAAAATAACAATGGATAGTCTTCATTGTAAAAATCAAATGCAGATTAATGCTTACAATTACAGTTACAGCAAAAAGATCTTCATGTGATGTCCGCGCTAGCAGGTGAGCATGTTGATAGGCAGGTAGGACATTGTATAATTTTATGATCATACGCCTTCCACAGACGATGTATAAACACATTTATACCACCTAACTTAGTGATTGCTATCATGATGAGAAGAAACTTTCAACCAGCATAACAAAAAAAAATCTGGAACAAATCGCCTACCCTGCCTTTAAAAGACCATTCTGTCACATGATTAATTTGAAGCCAGTTTTTGTTCTGTCGTTGTGTAGGAGTGGTGATGAGTCAGACAACACTCAGTCCTGCTGTGACGATCACCACAGTCAGTGTAAACGTGACCACTGCGTCTCCCAGCTGCTCCTCGCTCAACACCTCCAGCTGCACGGCCTGCGCTCCTGGCTCTTATTACGATAACGGTGGGCTCATGTGCATTCAGTGCTGATGTTAAAGTGCATGCCACACATGTTGAAGCTGACACTTTCTCTGTCTGTGTTCTCAGAAACTCTGCTGTGTTCTTGCTGTCCTGATGTGGGCCTGTGTGTGTTACCCGGAGCCTGTCTTCTCTGTGTCCAGGGCTTCTATCAGCCTCTAGCAGGACAGCAGGGTTGTCTGCCTTGTTCATCTGGGTTTTACAGCAAGTGAGAGGAGAAAGTATTACGTTGTTTGTGTTTATTCAAAGCATAAGCATTCTTTCCATGCCAAGGCTCTAATATTTGTTGTCTCCATTAGTTCCACAGGAAGCCCCGTCTGCCAGGCATGTCCTACTGGATCCTACAGCAATAACACAGGCTCTGTCTCCTGCAGGGCTTGCGCACCAGGTAACAAGTGATGTGTTCATTTATTTTTTGCTTTTCTATTTAAAGGGGTCATATAATGCCATTTTTGTACAAGCTAATATGACTCTTTAGGGTTTAAATTAAAAGTTTGTAATATACTTTAATTAAAAATTCTCATTAGTATTGTTAGAAAACACTTATTTTACCTGGTCAAAAACAGCTCTGTTGTCAGCACGCCGTTTCAGTGCATGTGCCTTTAAATGATAATGAGCTTTGCTCACTCCGCCCCTCTGTTCTGTGCGAATACCGTTAGTAACCATACACAATAACCATAACGCGTTGTTCATTATAAACGTGGGATTATGAATTATATTGAGAACGTCTTACATAGAAAACATGCCGTAATGTAAAGGGACGTCCGTTTTATCTACGTCACAAAAACGAATGGCTCGATTTGAGGCAGGGGAAAACATAAGGAGATTAAAACAAAATCACTGGATGGATTTTTATCATTATATGATCGTTGTGTACAGGCACTGCCAACACACATTTCAGTACAATCAACTTGTAAAAGTGCATGTACCATTATATGACCCCTTTAAATCAATTGACATATAGAGGGGTGGAGAAAAAAACAGACACTACATACATCTACTACAGATACTACATATCAAAATATAAAGGGAAAACATGTTATCTATAATATATATTTTATATCATTATATTTTATAGAATATCATTAGAAATTATTTTGTTTTTGTTATTATATATTTATTATTTAATAAAAATTCTAAAATACCTGAATGTCTTAAATAAGATATGGGCAGATAATGTATTTTTCTGCTTATAATACATGTATGAGACATTAAATGTAATCTGAAATTTCAAACATTTATCAAGCATTTAATAAAAATGGATTTTTTTTAAATGTATTTATTGTTTTAGGTTTCTACACATCTTTGCAAAATTCAACATTGTGTAACCCATGTCCACAAGGCACGTACTGCAAGTAAGTTCCCTTTCTGAACATTGCACCATAACATGTATTTCTCAGGCTTTAAGTAATAAACTGCCCATCCCAAAAAAAAGGGCTGTTTGGATTTAAGTAGGCAAACACTTAAAAGTCTATGATTGGATCTGTAATGCAGTGATTATTATGTTTCTAGCATGTTATATGTTTGGCAACAGTTCTTCTAACTCTAATTGATGGAGTGTGTAGCTTTTCATTCTTAAACAACCATGTAGGAAGACACATCATGGCCATTTTCCAGGATGACAATGTCAAGATTCATCAGGCTCAGTTTGTGAAAGAATGGTCCAGACCTTAAATGCATTGAAAGTCTTTGGGGTGTGCCGGAAGAGTCTTTACAGAGTGCTGGACTCTTGCATTATCAATACAAGATCTTGACCATACTGTAAATGGATGCACCTCTTGATGGAAATAAATGTTGTGCCATAAGATGGTTCTGATTTTTTGTAAAGAGCTTTTTCATTAATACACGTTCTCCCCTTCTCTCTTTCTGATAGTTCCTCCAGTTGTACCCAATGCCGGATCTGTCCTGCAGGCTCGGAGGCTCTACAGATCGCTGCCAAAGACTGTACGCCCTGTCGTCCAGGTATCTTCTTTTAGCCTGGTTGCTTACTCAAATTATATGAAAGCTTTAGTGAGATAGGTCATCCGCATGACAAAAGCTACTTGGAAAACATGATGAAATCAGTTTTGGCATAGATCAGTACATGAATAAAGGTCTTTGTTGAACAAATAAATCAGTATTTCCCCAGTACACTTATGAAACATGAATAATGTCAATGTTTTTGACAGGAATGCACAAGCCTTCCCATCAAACCATGTGTCAGATTTGCAGCAGTGGTTTCTATCAGGTCCGCTGGGGCCAGGAGAACTGTGACCTGTGTCCTGAAAACCATTATTGTCCTGTGAGTGATTACTTCCTTAAACAAACACACACATACATTCTTTACTGTTACCAATGGACTTGTTCCTCTTGCTTGAACATAAAGATTTTACTGTAGATTTTTACTTCCTTGTTTATGTAAGAAAATAACCAACAAAAAAAATGTCATTTTTATATGTCATGTAATACATGTGCCTCTGTCAATATGTTCCAGAGTCCTGATGTAAATCCGATCGAATGTCCCACTGACGCGTTCTGTCCCGAGGGCAGCACGGCCCCTGGTTACTGCATGGAGACCTTCTTCAGAAAGGTTGGGGAGACGTGTGAACTTGCTCCTGTTACCATTGCACTGCTTGTTATTGGAGGAGGAGGTATGAACATTCACATCGTCTCTCAATTGAACTTTTTTTCGCAACCAAAATGTGAAAAATGTCTTTCAGTTTATTCAGTTATTACGTTTTTCTGCTAAGTTCTGCCCCCTTGTTTGCACTTAAAGTCGGCATGAAATCAAATTTGACAAATCTTTTTTTTAGATGTAATATTGGAGTGTTTATTATAAATGATTTATCTGTGCACTTCATTATTTTTTTTAAATTCATGTACCCTTATAATCTTTAATCAAATACATTACCCTTCCCTCCCCTCTCGAAACGACCTCTCTTCTCTTGCGGTCACGTGCCATGGCGAAAGGGTGCGGCCAGAGCCGATGAGGGTACGGCTATCGGTGCACAGCCTCTCAGAGAACCTGTCAGTGTCCTCCAACGATCCAATCAATTCCCGAAGGACTAAATCAAGCCCCGCCCTACATTTTTTCTAATTTCAGAAGCCGTTTCACTCGGATATACGTCACAACAAGGAAAAAATGACAATCTCAACTTCCGTTTCATGCCGACTTTAAGGTCACATTTGCAAAATTTCCACAGAGTTTAAAAAGTCTATTGTCAATAGGGTAGTGATTTATAAAGCACGGTTCACACAGAAGTCACTTTCAAACCAAGCAGTTTTCTGTGGGTCAATGCAGAAAATCCATTAAAAACGTGAAATCTGCCTAGGGAAATGTTTCACTCACGCAAAATTCCCTACTGTGTGGTTTCCTGTTGAAATGACTGGGTTTTGCCCATGACCGCATCTTTACTAGGTCATACAAATTAAAGCTACTAACATTATTATTATATTTATTAATCGGTGAGGAATAGGATTGGTCTGCAAAAAATTTGATGATGATGCTTAGTAGAGCTGCACGATTAATTCCTAAATGACAATGATTAGCCTGTCTATAAAAGTATGATCACAGTGAAGTGAACATTCAAATCTGCGTTGGCACTGCCGCTGAGACCGAGAGCAGTTGTCATGTATAGATATGAAACGGCTTCTCAAACAGCCTTTTAAACATTACAGTATGGTTGTGTCTGTTACAAATATTCAAATGATCACAGAAGTACTGGAATAAAAGGTTATAGTTTGGATAAACACTGATGTCTAGAGATGGTAGCTTTCAAACAGACTAAATCACCTATTGAAAGTAACATGATGCTTCAAATAGAGACCAGAAATCATTACACCAGTAGGTGGCGACAAGTGACTGTTAAAACATGTATTAGTCATTGAATCATTCATTCAAGAGATTCATTCAAAAACGCTGATTAATCCAGTAAAGAAACAAGTGAACTATTTATGCATGAGTCATTGAATCATTCAAACTGTTTTTCAATAATTCATGCAGATTAATTAAACAATTTAAATAGACTGCAGCAATTAACATTTTGTCAGAACCTCTAGTAAATGACATGTTATTTTGTTTAGTTGTCTGATCAGAATCATGGGAGAATCATGATCTCTATTTGAAGCAACAAAAAAAAATCGTGATTCTCAATTAATCCAGAATCGTGCAGCTCTAGTGCTTAAAGGATTAGTTCACTTTTAAAAAAACTTTTGCTGATAATTTACTCACCCCCATGTCATCCAAGATGTCCATGTCTTTCTTTCTTCAGTCGAAAAGAAATTAATGTTTTTGATGAAAACATTCCAGGATTTTTCTCCATATAATGGACTTCAATAGGGACCAAACGGTTCAAGGTCCAAATGACAGTTTCAGTGCAGCTTCAAAGGGCTTTAAACGATATCAGACGATGAATAAGGGTCTTATCTAGCGAAACCATCGCTCATTTCAAAAATAAATAAAGTTTAAGTTTTATTAGCACAAATGCTCGCCTTGCTCTGTTCTGTGATGCGCGTTTGTGACTCTCCTGTTTGAACTCGTTCATCAAAATGAACGAATCTTTTTTCGAGTCATTTAGTTCATTTCGTTCATTGAATGAACAGAATGACTCGGAAAAAAGACTCGTTCAAAATGAACGAATCTTGTTTAGAGTCATTCGTTCGTTGAATGAATGAAATGACTCGAAAAAAGATTTGTTCATTTTGATGAACGCGTTCGAACAGGAGAGTCACGAACGCGTGAAAAGTGAACTAATCCTTTAACTGAAGGTCAGTTGTTGTCACCCTCTTCTAATTCTTCTTCTCGTCTACAGTATGTCTTCTCTTTATCATCGTGTTGGTTCTGCGGAGGAGAAGAGATAATGACAGTGAGCTGTCCCTCGCCCGTACGCCCCTCCTGCGTAAAGACAGGCCCCCGGGTCGCTTCTGCGGAGTCCCTTGTGATGCGGAGCCTGTTTATGCAGGCTGGTGACATCACCACGTACATTTCCAGCTGCACATATTTTGTCTGAATATTTCTATTTGAACTTTTTATTGAACTGTTCTAAGCTTAAAAATGGTAAGATACTATTAAATATTTATGAATGGATATGCACTTTTCTGAATTCCATTTTTAAACCCGTTTATTACTGACCTTGTTATGAAGTTACATCTTTATAGATTTGATTCTGACTGCTTTTCGAGTCTGAAGAGTAAACCATTCAGTATTTGTTTAATTTTGCACCAGATATTAAGTTAAGCCATGGCACTGAAAAAATTTTGGACTATGTTGTTGGATTAAGATTATTTTGTTCACATGTTTTTTATTTTGTTTGTTGGTACCACTACATTTGACTACCTGGGGTCCTCGAGGTACATTTATATTTCATGTGATGTTAGATATTACTTTTTAAAAACAACATTTTGGGCAATTTCCAATGTTGTATACTGGAATAAACAGCTTTGCACAACTTTGATATAAAAGTGTTGTGTCTATATGCAAGTTTGAAACTTCCCTTCAGAAATCCCCAACCGGTACTTTCATTATCTGACCAGTCATATGACAAAAATAAAGAAACATTATCAAATCATTTTCAGAAAGTTAGGTTAGATTAACCAACTTTTTATTACCCGAACATCTTAATGCCTATATCTTGTACCTTAATAACACTAACTGTCCTCAGTGGCGTTTCTTTCCTGAAAATATCAGTTCATCTTTTTTTTTTTTTTTTGAGAATGCTTTATTTTCAACAAATAACATACAATGGTAACTTTTATATTATATCAGAAGAACACATCTCATGCTTAGCAATTCAAGAATTACAGAAAAAGAAAGAAAAGAGACAAAAAAAAGAACAGAGAGGGTAAGTATATCTATATATTGTTGAATAAGCATAAATAGATACTTTCCATATGAAAATGTTAAAGAGCACATTGCAGTTGTTTTAATTGCTTTGTTATTATTGAAAATATTAGTATTTGGTTAAACAAAGCCAGCATCCTTTACTTCATATTTGCTCTCTCTCTCTCTCTCTCTCTCTCTCTCTCTCTCTCTCTCTTCTCTCTCTCTCCTCTCTCCTCTCTCTCTCTCTCTCTCTCTCTCTCTCTCTCTCTCTCTCTCTCTCTCTCTCTCTCTCTCTGTGTGCGTGTGTTTAGCGTAATTAAAAACAAATGTGATTTATTTATTGTTATATTTGCTTTCAAGGAATCAGTTTTAGTTGGTTTATGTTGGACCTTTCTACTCCGTGTATTCTCGTAGCGCGTTCTTTTTGTCCAAACCGTCCACTGTAGTTCATGCGTCAGTGGCGTTCAAGATGGCGGCCACCTTGACGAGAGGTCTCTCTGGTATGAAATGTGCATATTTCATTTTTTAATGCCACAAATACATTGCTAAAATGAAAACGAGTTTCTATGGACTTTTAAAGTTGGTGGGCATTGGAATACGTGTCTAACGGTTTCTTTGTCTGCTACAATGTGTGGAGAGACCGTTTGTACACTAGACTGACATTTTAAAGTTGATTTTATATTATTCAACGTGCATGCTATATTTTTGGTTACATTATCGTTATATTATTTTGGTAGCATTTGAAGAATGTCCTGCTGATTTAAAATCTATCATTAGACAGCACTAAACCCCCACCCTTACGAAAACAAACTATCTTTTTATTGTAGTAACCTGGTAGTAACCACGTTTTTTTGTTGTTTTATTTGTAATACATTTTTGTTGTAAAACGATTGTTAATTTGTGGTTACCATGGTTTAACTATGTTTTTTATTTATTTTTACTAGTAGTAATTTTCATAAGGGGTATGATTGTTAATTTGTGGTTACCATGGTTTAACTATGTTTTTATTTTTTTACTAGTAGTCATTTTTATAATGGGTATTTTTGCCAGTATTGATGTGGCTGTAATCTGTTAATGTCTCCTCTGATGATCAGGTTTGCTGAGACCCCTGTCAGTGTTCGGCAGAGACTGTCTGACCCCTGCTCTCAGACTCACTCAGACAGCTCGCCTCTCAGCTGTAGTGCAGAGACATGTCTGTAGACCACTGCTTCCGGTTCACACTGCTCCTGTACAATACACTGGCCTGCTGAGTCGGTAAGACATCGCCTGTTCAACTACACATTTGTCAGTCTGTCTGTTGGCTGTCAATGTTTTTATCATTCATCAGCTGGAAAATTGTAAAAATACAGCAGCCGCACACTCAACACTGTGCAAGATCAATTTATTAGCAAGACCTTCTTCAGGCATACAAACAGAGTGAATGTGGCCATACAAAAAAAGGCCCTTGTCAATCACCTCACCTGATTGCATAATGCCAGACTCCTGTGATAACATGGCTAAGGCTACAGGGATAGGGAACATGGGAAATGTAGTTCAACATAGCCTATATCAAATATAGGCTTAGACACAGGGTCTATTGAAAACAAAACACATGAGTTACATCAAGATTTCAAAATAAAAATTTTTTTTACAAAAAATGTTCTCATCACACTACATCAACACCCTATTCCATGTAAATATCAGGCTATGGCCATCATAAAACATGGAATAGTCTATAGTAATGAGATTAAAGAAACACACTCATCAAAATCCTCATAAAGGCCCAGTGGTCATCATCATAATGATCATTCATCAGCTGGGGAAAAAAATCATTCTAAAAGTGATTTCAACAATATCGTTCCCTTGTGTTGTCACCGTTATAGCTGTGTCCTTCCCTATTCTCATAGAGTAAGAATGATTATTAAAACTTTATTGTTAAAGTTGTCTTTGTTGTGAATGGGCCTTGAGAATGATTGTCCCCCAGAGGCCTGCATGTTGCATGAGTTTCAGGGTAAGTTTACGACAAAACCATACAAATCCAACCTGGTTTAGATCAGGTTCAGTATATATGTTCCTTGTCAACTCAGAGTTTGATTTAGAGTTTGTGTTTAAAGGGATAGTTCACCCAAAAGTGTAAATTGTGTCATTAATAACTCACCCTCATGTCGTTCCAAACCCGTAAGACTTTCATTCATCTTTAGAGCAGAAAAGAAGATATTTTTTGATGAAATCTGAGAGTTTTCTGTTCCTCCATTGACAGCTACGCAACTGACACTTTCAAGCCCCAGAAAGGTAGTAAAGACATCATTAAAGTAATCCATGTGACTCCAGCGGTTTAACCTCGTGTTTCCACAAAAAACACAATTTACGACTTTATTCACAAAATATTAATCTCCGACGTGGACAAGTGACTGTCCATATTGAATCATTCACTGAACCGATTCGTTCTACAACTCTGATTCAATTAAACAAGAAAACAAACTTTTTCTGTGTTTGTTCTGGGATACACAACATTTGATTCTGCTTTTACTTCATTAGGAACCATTTTAGTTGAAGCAAAATACAAAACAAAACGAATTGGCAATATTGTTTAAAATGTAAGTTACTTAAAGCAGCACCAGGTAACTTTTCAACCTTCATAATATATTTCCAAGTCTCTTGTGATGGTACATCGATTTACAATAGGTTGAATGACACGTCTGCCATAGCCTGACGAGGTCTGTAGCGTTTTTAATCGTACTTTTAAACTTCGGGTTTCGGGTAGTAACCGGCGAACAAAGAGAACTACAAAATTCGACTGCTTTACGGCATATACGTCACTTCCACCACCACCCCCACTTCCTTAAAATCGCAGGGCTCTCAAGTGTCACGCATTGAGCGTGACAGTCACTCATTTCGGTCTTTTGTCACGCTCTCCCGCCACACATTGTATTTCTCACGCTGAAAAACTATTTGTAATATATTTAATATGCCGCAGCGCCCAAAACTCTGGCCGCGCCGCTCTCACTGAGTCACTGTGGAACCGGCAGGAATCAAGCGCGTCTCCTCTGGTGTTGTTCGTCTGGTGTTGTTAGCCAATCAGAAAATAGCACTATTGTATCTGGGTAACATTTAACGCAAAAACCAATGACACCCCGTCGGCTGGGGTGTTTTTTTGTCTGCCTGACTGTGTTACGGAAGCTATCTTATCCTCCGTTTATCTTCATGAATCAGGTAATGATTATTTGTCTTGCCTCAAGCTATAATGCAAATTGATTTGTAAAATTTGCAGATTCATTTATGGTAGCTTGATATTATAATATTGACGATATATGGTTATTATCTACCACTCAAACATTGCATTGAAGTATCATATAGATTCAGTAAAACGGTAACCAATAGACTAGGCTACTATAATGACGCTGGCTTGTAAACGTGAGCATCGCGATCATTTGTCGTTAGAAAAAAATAAATAAAACCCATAAAATTATATTCATATGCCATGCTGAAATATATGCCACTGTACCTAGGATGAAGACATTTCACACGCGACGCAAGCAGAACTCCTGCATGTGACCTCCTCCTACAGTGTTCAGGGCTATCATGGTTGTCAACAAATGCACGTGCATGTAGGATGACAGAGTTTACGACAGTAGTAGAGGACAAAACCGTTTCCCAACTGTAGGGGAGGACCCCTAGAGCAAAGGTTACCTGGTGTTACTTTAAAGTCATCATGAAATCAAAAAGGACAATTCATATTTTTTTTTATGGAATATTGCAGTCCGTTATGCAGCTTGATATTGCAGACCGGTATTTGTTATATTTTTGTCAATCATAAACACTGCTTTAAATAGCTCAAATAGTTTCATCATTTGTTTTGAAACTATTCACCATTTATACCAATGTACCAATAGCATCAAATGAATCCGAGTTCTCACATATTCTCATGAAATTGGCTGACTTGTGTTAAAAAACAAGGTGGATAAAAGCAATTACACACGAGCTTCAGAAAGCTAGTTCCCCCAAGGTTTACCTATATGTTCCAAAGCTTTATCTGCCCGTCTAGTTGCATGTTTTGACTTAAGATTTGCTTATTTTGTAATGATGAGGGTTTTCTTTTCTGCAGCGTAACTCCCCTCATCCCTTCATTGATGCTCCAGCCGGTCAGGAGCTTAACTTACTACAGTCTGAGGAAAGGCAAGAGGAAGTCTGTGAAGTCGGTGGTTCAGAGGTTTCTCAGGCTCCACTGTGGCCTGTGGGTGAGGAGAAAGGTAAAGCGTGCTCACATATTGTTCAGAGCTTTCCTCTCATACAATCATTTGGCATCGAAATCCGGGCTGTTATTTAAATAACCTAAACTGAAACTTGTTCTTTGTGTGTTAAATCATGCTGTTGTTTTTTTAGGCTGGATATAAGAAAAAGCTGTGGAAAAAGTCAGCAGCACGGAAGAAGCGGCTGAGAGAACATGTGTTCTGTAATAAAACTCAATGTAAATTGCTAGATAAAATGACAACATCCTTTTGGAAAAGAAGGAACTGGTACCTCAACGACCCGTACCAGAAGTACCATGATAGAGTGAACCTGAAGGTGTAAAACCCTCCTAAGCTTATTCTTCTCAATTTTCAAGCCAATAAAGATGTGTCTGATACGTGGATCTGTATTTCTGTTGGCTGTGTTCTATTGAAACGTGTGTATGAATTCACAGTTTAACAATTTTTGAGGATTCATCATGTGTAAATGCATCTAAATAAATTATTTCTATTGTGTAAATTTCAAAAATTATTTATTTGAAAGATGTGCATTCTCTACAATAGGTGGATACGTTTTTGCATATATATAATTAGATTATTTTTTTAACTGGTCTGTTAGTTGATTAGCTGATTTAAAAAAAAAATGGTAACAAAAATGAGATGGAAGCAAAAAATATATTTCAATGCTTTTGCGTTCCCCTGAGAAACTTTGCGTTTACTTGCAAAGAACACAAAAGTTTTGCGAGCAAATGCAAAGTTTCTCAGGGAACGCAGAACTTTTGTGAGGGAACGCATAAGCATTGAAATATATTTTTTTCCTCCTGTATCATATTTTTCCACCGCTATGTCCCTTTATAATAAATTCATATTTGATTTGTTATTATTTACACCGGATCAGGGAAGGAAATAAAAGTAAATCTTGTATTTTGCACATTTAATAAGAACACAGACACAGGGTTTCACATTCACCTTTTAATTTCTGAATGCTGATACATATTTAAGTTTTTAAAACAGAGATTTCACTCTTTTACATCAACTTCTGTCTTTTCCACTCAAGATTTATTCAATAAAGCACTTGAACAATGACATACAGTATATTCTGGCCTGCCAGACATGACAGCTGGAATATGGAGATGCTGCTGCAAGCCGTTATGCTTTTTTAAGAGGATAGTGAAAAGACATTTTGACTCCTACTCTGAAAAGCCTGGCACGTTCAACTCAAAAATACATGATATTATTTCAGCTTCAAATGGGTTTTAACAGACAGCCAGGACTTTAATAGTCTTTAAAGGCACAGCCTCTACTTAAGTCCCTGAATTTAAAACATATCTTCATTTGACACAATTAAGCACGCATGTGTAATGTCTCACTTTCATATTAGAAATTGCTGATGCAGAGAGAAGTCGACGATATTCATATTTAACACACCATATTGTTGACATAGTACGGAGCCCCGAAAGGGACATGGTAATAGAAATATTAACGAGAGGGAAAAAATTGCTAGCGAAAACAAAAGATTCTCGGCGGAACGGAAAACATTCACATAATTTTTTCTACCATCTCATATTTTTTCCATTACCATATCCCTTTAGGTGCTCCATAATACAAAAAATGGGTTATGTTCATACTTTATATTATCATATTATGTTCATATTATCATATTACGTTCACTTAGACCTAACCCTAACCGACTATGTAAATACTTGCCAAAACGTCTCTGGTTACTTACGTAACCTATGTTCTCTGAATAGGGAACGAGACGCTGCGGAAAGCGCAGTGGGATATTCTCTGAATGTGCCGATTGTCTGAAGCCTTATAGAATCACGCCAATTCATTGGCTGATGGCGTCCGCGCAATATGGCTCCGCCCCGACGCTCTTACGTCGCATCATACGTATTCGCGCGCGCGCCATCTGCTCCTCAGATTTCTCTGCCGAAAAGAACTGTCAGCAGCGCGAGGAGCTTGGCCGCTAACGCAGCGTCTCGTTCCCTATTCAGAGAACATAGGTTACGTAAGTAACCAGAGACGTTCTCTTTCATAGGTTCTCTCAACGCTGCGGAAAGCGCAGTGGGAACGGACTACCAAACTCGCCAAGCTAGAGCGCTTTTATGACTGGTAGATAAAAGAGACAACGACCGAAACGAGTTCAAACAGAAAGAACCTGGGAACCCGGGGTCACGTCAAGATCCAAGCTATAGAACCTTACAAAAGTATGCGGAGAGGACCAGCCTGCCGCAACACAAATATCCTCCAAAAGTGCTCCTCTGAAAAGAGCTTGAGAAGATGCTACACTTCTGGTGGAATGTGCTCTAATGTTAAGAGGTGAAGGCAAGCCACGCACCCCATAAGCCAACGAGATAGCCTCTGTGACCCAGTGAGAAATCCTCTGCTTCGATGCAGCAAGCCCATGGCGGCTAGCACCGAAGCAAACCAGAAGCTGGTTAGATTTCCTCCAACCGCCTGAGCGGTCTACATATATCTTAAGAGAACGAACTGGGCAGAGCAAGTTAAGCTCCCTATCTTCCTCAGATGAAAATGGAGGAGGGTGGAAAGCCTTAAGGTTAACTACCTGAGAGCGGAAACTTGAGGAAAGAACCTTGGGGACATACCCTGGTCTCGGCCTCAAGGAAACTTTGACCAGGCCAGGGGCAAAGTCCAAGCAGGACTCGCTAACAGAAAGAGCTTGTAAGTCTCCCACCCGCTTTAATGAGGACAAAGCTAACAAAAGAGAAACCTTAAGAGTCAGAATCCTATCCGGAGCTGACTCCAAGGGCTCAAAGGGGGCTTTCGTCAAACCCTCTAGGACAACAGAAAGATCCCATGAGGGGACTCTAGGGGAGCGAGCCGGTTTCAGGCGCTTCACCCCACGCATAAAGGCAGAAACTAACCTTAATTTGCCTAGGGGAATCTCATCCGATTCCCTATGCGCTGCAATAGCCGCGACATAAACTCTGAGAGTGGTAGCGGCTGCTCCAGCCGCAAACTTCTCCTGCAGGAATTCCAGTACTGAACCAGCAGGGCAGTTAACTGGGCTCCTATCATGTGCTAAACACCAAGTCTCAAAAACCTTCCATTTGGAAGAATATAATCTCCTTGTAGAAGGAGCTCTAGCACTCGCAATAGTCTCCTGAACGTCAGTTGGGAGACCAGAGCTTAATGCTAACGGCCTCTGATCGGCCAAACATACAGCTTCCACATGTCTGGGCGAGGATGCCATATCCTGCCCTGTAGCTGGGACAGCAGATCTTCCCTGACCGGGATCCTCCAGGGGGGAGACTCCAGTAGAGGAACTAGCTCCGAAAACCATGGCTGAGATGGCCAGAACGGAGCTACCAGGAGGAGGCGGACTCCGCTCTCTCTCACTCTGGCCAAGACCGCCGGGATCAGTTTGATGGGCGGGAAGGCATAGAGTTTCTGCGTTGGCCAAGGGTAAGCGAACGCATCTATCCCCAATGGGGCCGGGGGACTCAGGGAGAACCAAAACAGGGCATTGGGATGACTCTTGAGATGCAAAGAGGTCCACCTCCGCCTCTCCAAAAACCTTCCAGATTAGAGCCATCGTCTGGCGGTTCAACATCCATTCTCCCGATCGGAGTTTCTGTCTCGACAGAAAATCTGCTGCGAGGTTCAGAACCCCTGGGACATGAACCGCTCTTAGAGATAGGAATCTGCTCTGAGACCACAGGAGAAGGTGACGCGCATGCCTGTCTAGGGTGCGCGACCGAGAACCTCCCTGCCGGTTCACATGAGACACCACTGCCATATTGTCCGTTCTGACAATGACATGGTGACCCTCCAAAAGAGGGAGGAAATGAAGCAGAGCCAGAAAAACGGCCCTTAACTCCAGGCAGTTTATGTGCCAGGAGAGAGCCTCTCCGGTCCAGACCCCACACGCTGGTCTGCCCTCGAAAACCGCTCCCCAGCCGGTGAGAGAGGCATCCGTCGTAATCATCTGGCGACGAGATACCGCACCCATGCTGACCCCTTTCCGAAGAAAAAGAGGGTCCCGCCAAACTGACAGGGCTCGAAAGCAACTGCGCGATACCTTCAGTAGGCGAAGGGTTGACCCGGAGGGTCGAACCCCTGAGAGTTTCACCCACCACATGAAGGGTCTCATGTGGAGTAGGCCCAGCGGTAGCACGGAGGAGGCCGCAGCCATAAGGCCCAGCATCCTGCGGCAGGTGCCCACAGACACATGATGGCCTAGTGAAAAACGAGCCAAGCATGTCGTCAAGCTGGAAATCCGTGCAGGGGCCAAACGGGCCTGCATGAGAACGGAATCCATGTTCACCCCCAAGAAAACGGTGCTTTGAGCCGGAGCAAGAACACTCTTCTCCGAGTTCAACCTCAAACCGAGAGACTGGATATGACTCAGAACGACGTCTCTGTGGTGGGCCACTAGCTCCCTGGATTGGGCTAAAATGAGCCAATCGTCCAGGTAATTTAGAACACGGATGCCCTGGAGCCGCAATGGGGCCAGAGCTGCATCCATGCACTTTGTGAATGTCCTTGGAGCTAGAGATAGGCCGAAGGGAAGGACCCTGTACTGGAACGCCCTTTCTCCAACGGCGAACCTGAGGAATTGCCTGTGTCGCTGTACAACCTGGATGTGAAAATAAGCATCCTTTAGGTCTATCGTCACGAACCAATCCCCTGGCCGAATCTGAGATATGATAGCTTTCAGCGTCAACATCTTGAATTTCCCTTTGTAAAGGGCGAAGTTCAGCCGGCGGAGGTCCAGTATGGGACGCAAACCGCCGCCCTTCTTCGGGACCAGGAAGTAACGGCTGTAAAAGCCCCGCTCGGTTTCCCCTAGAGTAATCTCCTCTATTGCTCCTTTGAGAAGGAGGGAAGAAATTTCCTGCTGCAGTACAGAAGCCTGAGCGGCGCTGTCTACTACAGTAGGAAACACCCCGTTGAAACAGGGGGGATTGCGGCAAAACTGAAGAGTGTAGCCGAACCGAATTGTGCGAAGAACCCAGGACGATACCCCTGGTAAGCGTTCCCACTCTGGAAGGAAATGTGACAGAGGAGGAGGGATGTTGTAATGCAGACGACATACCTGAGTAAGGGTGCCGTGTTGACGCTCCTGGGGTAAAGAGGTTGACTGTGCAGGAGGGCCATCGGCGTCCTGGCACGTGATGGGAGGCATCGAGATTGGGGTCATGGTGACCAGGTCCGCCTGCTTCGGAGGAAAATGAAAAGTGCCTCCGAGGATGCGGCCGGTAGTTATAGAGAGCGTGGGGGGTGAGGGGAGAAAGCCGAAAGCGTCTCCTTCCTCCCGCACCAGACTGAGTAGAGAAGGTGAAATATGGCCTGCACTTCGAGACACTCTGAGTGGCGAAGGTGACAGGGCAAGGAAAGGAGAGCTGGGAGGTGGGCAGAAACGCTTGCGCGGTCTGACCCAACCCTGAGGAACCAGAGGAGCTCTCCTTTTTCTGACCGGAGGGTCAGGAACGGCTCTGCGCCGCCGGAGCAGTCGGTTTGTCGGACCGCTTCAACTGGAGGCGCTTGTGAGGCCGTTGACGGGGAAACGGGCGACCGCGGGCTCCCCAAACCGTGGCAGGTGGGGGATGCCCTGGTTCGCTTCTTCTGGAAGAGAACTCCGGTCTATGAGAGGGACGTTCTCTGGGTCGCACCGGGGGGGGAGCAGAAGGTTCCCTAGCCCTCCTGGGCATGAACTGTCTGAACGCGGCCGATTGGGATTTGGAGGAGCGGAATTTCTCAACCACTGTGTTGACCGCCTCACCAAACAACCCTGTTTGAGAAATGGGGGCGTCCAAGAGGAAAACCTTCTCTTTATCACGGATCTCCGTGAGATTAAGCCACAAGTGGCGCTCCACCGCAACAGAACCAGCCATAGAGCGACCTATAGCACGTGCGGTATGCTTGGTGGCTCTTAAGGCTAAATCCGTAGCCTTACGAAGCTCCTTGACCGCTTCAGGGGTCACACCGTCACCCTCGTCCATTTCCTTCAGGACGTCCGCCTGGTAGGCCTGAAGAATGGCCATAGTGTGCAGGGTCATGCCTGCCTGCCCAGCCGCCATGTAGGATTTCCCAATGAGAGAGGAAGTAGTCCTACATGCTTTAGAAGGGAGAAGGGGGCGCGACTTCCAGGACGGCGCAGACGACGGAGCAAGATGGTCGGCTAAAGTTTCCTCAATCGCCGGAATGGCGGAATAGCCCTGTTCCACAGAACCTACCAGGTTGGTGAAATCAGCAGCAGCCGCATTAGTGAGGCGCGAAGAGAAAGGCTGCTTCCAGGATCTGGAGATCTCATGATGCAGATCACTGAAAAATGGCAGCTTCCTCCGTTGAGGCCTAGAATTAGGGCCACTGAGAAGCCTTTCGTCGAGTTTCGACGACTGAGACTCACGTGGCTCGTCGGGCCAATCAATAGTGAGCTTCTCTGTAGCGCGCGAAAGCACGTCAACGAGCTCCGCGTAGGCCGCAGTAGGCCGCGCTTCCTGGCCGCTCGGCGGAATAACCTCGTCGGCGAGAGTAGGCCCGAAATCCTCGGAGTCGGAAGCCTCGGTAAAAAGTATATCCTCCAGCCCGAAAGAAACCGCGTCGCGTGCTCCCGGGCTGGGGCGCAAATAATCGTGTGAAAATTCGACTGGCATGTCTCGCGCGTGCCGAGGGGAGGGAGGGAGAGAAAGAGCGGGGCTCGTCTGCTCGAACTCCGCATCCTCAAGCTCTACATCCGAACCCCAGGTCGCGGATCCTCGAGAGGCCTCGGGAGCGCGACAGGGGGAGACGAATGATTCCCTCTCAAAGACCGCGAGCCGCAATTTGAGGGTTTTGAGCAACAAATTTTCACAGAATTTGCATTTAGACGATCCTATAACTGCCTCACGCGCATGTGAAAAACCCAAACATTTAACGCACTTACTGTGTGGGTCGTCGTTAGCGATGTAACGAGCACATGGCGGAGTACAGCGTCTGTAATCCATGGCAGCTTCACCGTAAGGAGAAACAGAGTTCCGCTTGAACAGTCGCAGAAGCGCCGAGAATAATCCTAGATGTAATTGTAGCTCAGAAAAATCACGAGCGAAGGGCAAACGTGACCGCTTCGTTCTGAAGGCAGAGAAATCTGAGGAGCAGATGGCGCGCGCGCGCGAATACGTATGATGCGACGTAAGAGCGTCGGGGCGGAGCCATATTGCGCGGACGCCATCAGCCAATGAATTGGCGTGATTCTATAAGGCTTCAGACAATCGGCACATTCAGAGAATATCCCACTGCGCTTTCCGCAGCGTTGAGAGAACCTATGAAAGAGAACGGCTATTTAACCATAATTTTGTCCATACAAGCGCGATAGAGAACTCAATTCAGTCGTTCATCATCACGCTTTTGCTGATTTATATGTCTGCTCTTCTCTTTATCCTAGACATTTACATTTTTTAACGGTTTATGAGACATGCAGCAAATTCAGATTTAAATGTGTGCATCTGTGGATAAATGTGGACATCAGTTCTGACTGGATCTCTTCCTAAATCGTCTCGTTTTCATTTGTTGATAAATATGTCGATAGATTTTCATCATAGTTTTTGTCATTCAAAAGTGTTTTTTATTTGGTTATCGTCTCGTTTTTGTCAGTGCAAAAATGTTGTTGACAAAATTAAAGGGATAGTTCACCCAAAAATGAAAATTCTGTCATAATTTACTCAACCTCAATTTTTTCCAAACCTGTAAGAGTTTCTCTCTTCTGGTGAATACAAAATGCATTTTGAAGAATATGGGTAACCAAACAGTTGTTGGACCTCATTGACTTCCATAGTATAGTAAGTCAAAGGGGCCCATCAACTCTTTGGTTACAACAAACATCTTCTTTTGTGTTCAGCAGAAGAAAGAAATTCATACAGGTTTGGAAAACCTTGAGGTTGAGTAAATTATGACAGAATTTTATATTTTGGGTTAACTATTCATTTAACACTGCTTCATTAATAGCTATTCTGGATATTGTCCTACTGAATGATAGAAGACCAAAATCAACAACTACACTGCTCTTCACATGCCATTTCAAAGTTTGTGCCTTTAATGACCTGAATATTTAAAGAAGCAACAGTCAGCTGTTTTTATCTGCTGTAAAAGGCCAAAGATGGTTCAGAGCACTTTAAAATCATATCATAATCTCATTGAGGAGAAAATGCTGCATTTTAATCTTGCTGTCAAAAACAAAGCCAACAAAAAGAACGCCAACCAGATTATCACTATTCCAATGATTTTTTTTAAGTTTGCACTGTATATAATTTCACAATTAAAATTGTGACAAAATGACAAACTGTTCCTGAGGCAGATATTTTTTTTTTCAGTGAAGTTTCCATTATAACAGCTACAAGATCTCAAATACATAAAACCTTGAATTTGATAAAGCATGTTTAAGAGATTAGGATTGTCTTCATTTTCACAGTATAAAACACCATTCTAAACATAGAATATTCTAAGATCCAATGGTGTTCGCTATGCTTTTCTTTTAGAGTTGATACACTGCTGCCCCCCTCCATGATACAGAGATGTACAGTGAGTCCAATACACTCGACTGTGATCGGGAATGATACAACAAACTGTGAGTTTCTCTGTGATACGTGCTATGCTAGTGTAATTGCACAGTGTTTTCCAACATTTGCTTCTCTCACACATGACTAAATTCCTAAATGCTACAAAAGTAAAACCACTATATGGAGTGAAGGACCCGCTTTGTGTTGTACCAAATCACCACTAATGCCTGCTCAACTCTGATGAGGTACTTTAATACTGAACACACTCAGAAAGTGGAGGCCAAACAATGTGAGACACATTCAAATTGTCATTGTTAATACATGCAACATCAAGCAACTGAAGAGGTTTAAAGCTACACTGTGTAACTTTTTTAGTTTATTCTTAGCTAAAAACACTTAGTTCTTTCAAAAAGATATTATGTGCTCATTAATGTATATTTATTTCGTTCAAGTAATAAAGTATTCTCGTGAGTGTATAATATGCCATTGAAAATACATACGGGTAAGGGGTTCTAATGTCGGTCGCCATGTTGCCCCTCCATCTTGGAAGTACATTAGCCAAAGAGGGACATACGCGTTAATTCAAGCTTCGTCTTTCGCGTTTTAACACTCGATGGCACCGTGTCGAATGTGGACGAGGTCGAACTGGAAGCCATGTTAATCTTGGACTACATTGGCCACCGTAGGAGTTAAAACGAAATCGGAATTGAGAGGAACAGAAACTAATATTCACTGGATGGTCATATACCGTTTCACCGCTAGATGGGGGTAAAAATCACACAGTGTAGCTTTAAGAAGCCAACAAAGAGAGAAAAAAACAACAACAAAGAATCATTTTAAAGGCTTAAAAAATGCCATGTTTTAAAAGGTTTCTAAATGATAAAAAACACTGTACATGCCTGATAATTAAAGTAAAACAAGAATGTCCACAACTATTAACTTAATTGTCTCTTTCGGTCTAGAAAAGCTTTTCTTTTGTGAGTGTATTTTTAATAAGATGGTTATTGAAATATTATTATATGAATATATATATATATATATATATATATATATATATATATATATATATATATATATATAGTTACAGCTCAAAAAGTTTATGGCTGAACTAAAGCTTGAAAGTTTAGCAGAATTGTAAAATCGATTGCATTTTGTCCATCAATTTAAAATCATATATCATGTCAGGCATTGTAATCAATACCTTAATTTGGTTCAACTACAAGCTTGTTGTCCCTCTCAACAGAAGAACATGCATTTGTTTATAGGCTACATATATCATGAAATAAATGTTATGTTTGCCAAACACACCAACCATCTCAGCGCAGTGCATTTTTGCTAAGAAATATTGTTCTAAGAAAGATTGGTTCGGAAACACTTCGCTACCCAGTAGTTGTTGAGTTGGGGCGGAAATGAGTGCAGCCCCCATAAAAATAAAGTATGCTCATAAACAATAAGTAATTATGGTTGGGTGACTCCAGACATAAGACCAGTGGGACATGCATGCGTTTGTTTCTTACAAAATCATACCAATAAATCAAACAAATGATCTACACTCAAACATGTCATAAATATGTACAAAACAAGTTCAATAACCCTAAAAGAGTCTCAGAGCAGCAGTATGTACAACAGATGTGTTGCCTAAATAGATGAGTGTGAAAGATCAGAAGCGAAAGGTTGCACGTCGCTTCGGTTACCTCATTACAGAGCAAGGATGCTTTTCAATATTTGAACATTTTGGCTGCATTCCCTTTCCTTCTCCTGTTGCGTCTCCTCGTGTTGCGGGTTAGACAGCTAAAGCGCTCTCGGAGCATTTGCACAGTCACATGGCTTCAGTGTCTGAAGAAAGGGTGTTCTTTGATCTGGATCGGGTGAAAGGTCTTAGGGATCTAGGAGGAGGCTGAGAGAGAGAAGAGATCTGTGAGAATATGTCAAGTCATTCAGAGAGCAATGCACACTTCATGTTTACTGTTCACAAAATTAACATGATCACAAGATCAGGTCAACATGAGTGAGGACATCTGTGATGTGTCAATCCAAGGAAAGACAAACACGAGTCCTATATCTTTTGGGAATGCATGACTGAACATGCTTTGTGTGCAAAGGTTTTTAGTCAGTTAGCTTAGTCAGGAGTTAAACTGGTCCACCAGCTTTGGTTCATAAAAGTGCTAAATGATTGGTACACACATTTTGCCACCATTTAGCAAGTGTACGCAGTTGAAAAAAGCGCTGGTATTCTTTTGTGCACCAGCTGGGATATGCAAATCAGCATCATAAAAAAGAAGTTGCGATAGGGTAGATCGACTCTGCTCGCATTCACGTGATTTGTCGAGATGAGAGAGATAATTCGTGTAGTGATGATGGGAGAAGCAAAGCTTTTCGAAATTTGCTTCACAAAATGATGAACCGTTTTGAAGCGTTCGAAATGCACATGCTGATGACCCCTGCTGATCAGAACAGTGGAAATGCAGCAAAAACTCCTTTTACAAACCAATTGCAAATGTTTTATTGAAGGTGTAATCAATTAAATGCAATAAACAAATAATCTAATACAATTAAATATGAAGTATCTTTATAATATGTGGTATTTTATTAAACTGTAGCACCTGTTTTGTTCATTTTATGAAGAGCTTGGTAAATCAGACCGATCCACTGTAGTCAATAATTTTAACCCCTAAAACTCATCTTTAATCACCAAAATGCCAAATATATATTTTTAAAATTTATTTATTTATTTAAAATAAATGCTCCTGAGACCTGCCTGCTTACGTCACGCAGTACCACAACATCCAATAGGAAAATTAAACTGCAGTAGCCACCGTTCAACCTGAGGAGGCAGCATCAGAAGTTTTGCACCCTTATGTAGAATTAAAACACTTTACCAAATGTCAAAAAGTACTGAATCAATGAACAGCATTAATAAAGCCCCAGTCTTACAGATCATTAACTAAAAAAAAGTTGTTTTAGGGTTTAGTTACCCTTTAACAAAGCTGCGTCCCAATGTGCATACTATCCATCCTAAATAGTATGTGACATTAGTAATTGTCAGTACTATTTAGGGCAGATAAGGTAGATAGTATGCACATGGACGCAGCTAATGCCTCGTTTACTGAAATCACATGACTTTGGCAGTTTTATACGCGCTCCGATTCACTGGCTTCGAAAATGATTCGCAAAGGTTTCGAAGCTTCACGAAGCGTGTTTTAAAAGCCCTTATAACTTAACTACCCCTGGGCAGTGTGATGTCATTACTAATCTCCCAGTCCCAGCTACATGTGAGAAGTGTCTGCAAGAAAAAAGTGAAGGTAAGTTACGCTAAAGATAAGAAGTGTACGCGTGCACCAAAAACAAAACAAACAAAACATAAGCATCGTCCATCTTTGGAAGCCTATTTCTGCCTCACACCGTGTCTACACCAACCGGGAAGAACGTAATTGCGACAAAATCAAATAGAATCTATTATAATCAGTGACTGTCTACTGGACGCTGATACTCCGATCTATTTCTGACATACACAGGCTTGCACTACTTCCGACTACAGGACAAATGGATTTGGATCTTTAGCTTGTTCAGTGTAGACAGCCTCAAGCTGTGATGCCATGTGACAAAGGTAATTGTGAAGTTTAAAACAAACAAAGTCACGTTGTCATTATTGGATATAGTCACGTTTATAATAATTAAAGTATTCTTATTCTCGAAGTTACAAGAAAAAGGTTGCAACTATGAAACAAAGTCCCAATTACAAGAAATAGTCACAATTACATTAAATAAAGTCCCAGTTGTGGGATATAAAATTGCAATTACAAGAAATAGAAGTCTCTCAATTGTGGGACACAAGTCAAAATTACAAGAATTAAAGTCTAAATTATGTTTAAAAAAGTCACTATAGTAGGAACGTCGCAATAACAGGAAATAAATCCACAAATAAAGAAATTAAGTCGTAATTGCGAGGTATAAAATCATATGGCTACAAAAAATAGTCACAAAAAATACATAAAAATACAGAAGTCCTTTAAGGGCTTCTACACACGTTATTATTGTATGTTTACACACACTACGTTTAGAAGCTCCTCTTGTCCTTCCACACATGTAAAAGGCAGCAGCATGATCTTAACTATACTGATATTAATCACAGTATGACTACAGTCATTATCACAGGAGTAGCAACAGTGCTGAACTCCATTTATAGACCGATTGTCTTACAGTGAACGGATGAACATCAAGGATTTCAGAGATGTCTTTGTAACTCTTCCAATGTGAGTCAACAGCTCTTAATCGTAGGTGTACTGAGATGTCATTTGTTCAAGGCGTGGAGCGGTTGACTCTTGCTGGCGGTGAACACAGCAGCGTTGGTTAGTGATAGAGCAGGTTAGTCACAAGACAGCTAGCAGCCATGTCTTTTCCTTATGACTCACTGCAAACCAATGCTAACCGGGACCTGAGGTAAGAGTGTTAGACTCACTCAGTCAACTCTTGTCTTGGTGAGTGTTGAGAAGGTTAGTCACAACAGAGCCCCAGTGCAGCCAGGCAAGTCAACAGCTAGCCATCCGAAAGCAGGGGTACCTCAGGGGCACGCCTCTTAAATCTGAATTGGAGTGAAGCAGATGAGGCAAATTCCTCCTTCTCCTGGGGATCCTCTGAGGATTCAGGTGGGGGTGCGGGTTTATCCTCGAAGGACTCAGGGGGGGGAAGCTGTGGAGTCGTGGGATCAGGCTGAGGTAAAGCGGGCTGCGATTGGGTCGGGGTGGGTGTGGGAGTCAGCGGGCCAGGAGGCTCCACGTTCAACATCTCATATTCGGTCATGTCAAAATCATGGCCTGTACCATGACAATCAAAACAAAGACTGTGACACCACTGAATTTAAACTCTGAATAATGGTGTGTCAAAGTGTTTTTTAAAGGGATAGTTCACTTTGAAATTAATTTTTGTTATGTTTTAGCTTACCTTAAGGGCATCCAAGATGTAGGTGTGTTTGTTTCCGCAGTAGTTTAGATTTTGATATTTTTAGATCAAACTGTTCTTGTCTGTCAGTCATATAATGGAGGTCTATGGTCACCACCTCAAAGAGCATACACAGAGAAGTCCAAATTAAACATGATTTAATGACTCGTAAATGTAAGTACACATTGATGGCCTAAGACACGAAACGAGCGGTTTGTGTGAGAAAACGAACAGTATTTATATCGTTTTTACCTCTTGTAACCACAGCCACGTCCAAGTGATCTGAGGGCGCGGGCGCTTCGGTCTGCGCAAGCACCGGAAGTCGGAAGTGATCTCTCGCGCGTGTACATCACTCATTGTTTACACAGAGATTTCGGAAGTGTTACCTTTCACTGTGAAGACCTAAACATATTTCGATATAAAGGAAATCCCAATGTAAGACGATTTCGATATATATACAGACAGTGTTGAATGTTTGACGTACACGCGTGAGAGATCACTTCTGGCACTTTCCGGTGCTTGCGCAGACCGAAGCGCCGGCGCCCTCAGATCACTTGGACGTGGCTGTGTTTACAAGAGGTAAAAACGATATATATACTGTTCGTTTTCTCACACAAACCGCTCGTTTCGTGTCTTAGGCCATCAATGTGTACTTACATTTACGAGTCATTAAATCATGTTTAATTTGGACTTCTCTGTGTATGCTCTTTGAGGTGGACCCCATAGACTGCATTATATGACTGACAGACAAGAACGGTTTGACCTAAAAATATCAAAATTGAAAATACTGCGGAAACAAAGACACCTACATCTTGGATGCCCTTGAGGTAAGCTAAAACATACCAAACATTAATTTCAAAGTGAACTATCCCTTTAAATCATTATACATTTCATTATGGAAGACTCAAAAATCATGTAAAGCTGAGTTACAATCTGTTGAGTCACCATAGTTAGTTTTGACACTGTGTGATAGACAATGATGCTAACTATATAATAATATACTTCCTGTTCCTCGGGAAAGCGATTTCTATACATTTTGCTCTTCCTAAACTGCACTGAAATAAGAATCTCACATCTATAACTGGAACGGGAAACTGATTTATCACTAGCTAATCCCTTTCTGTACAGATGAATACAATGCAAACTAGACACTTGTATTAAATAACACTAAAGGCACGTTCACACAGAGCATGACAACAATAAACAATAATTAAATTAGTAACATACCATCGGGCGATTCTGTTTATTATAAGAGTGCACTGCAATAATGTCATCTGCCACTTTTAATGCTCAAGCCTTTTATAGCCGGCTGGATTCTGATTGGCTGTCAATGTTTATATCGTTCATCAGCAGGAAAAAATCGTTCTAAAAAGTAATTCCCATGATGTTTTTTTAATCTCTGTCATTATCGTTAGGGGTCATTAACAAAGGATGTGTTTTTGTGTTTAAAAACGTGAGACTGGAATGGAAAAACGCAAAGTCTAGAGACACGTTTTTAAAAAGTTTAACTTTTTGCATGAGACACTAAAAAAGATGAAAGTGCAATAGTAATAAATGCTTGTCTAGAGCATGTTTATTTACATAGTAAAACACATTCTGTGTAAAGGTCCCTTATAGTTGTGACTACGGTATTCTCATATAAATAAAATTATTATTAAAACATTAAAGTTATTGTCCTTGTTGTGAACAGGTAAGTCTTGTCACTTGGTTATGGGCTGATGAATGTTTGGCAGAGAGATACAGTATGGTGGAATGAATAATATGTAACAATTTATATTTCATAGAAAACATTTCCTTAACTCGTTAGACTCTTTCTTTTATGGAACAGAAAAGGAGATCTTTAGCAGAATGTCCTGGCAGCTCTTTTACATCAAGTATCTCTTTTTGGTCTGAAACAACATGACGTTGAATAATGATTTTTGGGTGAGTTATCCCTTTAAGAGCTTTTTTTTTTACGATCCTTTCACTGAATCACAGTAATGTGTCATAGAAGTAAATGAAGATTAGAGAACAATAAACAATTTTCCATTTCAAACATTTACCTAGGACATTGGCAGGGGAACAAAACTCGGGTTAAGGATTAATTACATGTGAGGGATGATTGAGAGAAGCGGCTAAACCAAACAGGATTAGCAGAAATCTGATATAGGATCTTCTTGAAAGGGTTAAGAGGAATAGAGCACTGATCACTCGGCTGGACATTGCTTACCCTTGCTGTAACTGGCCTCTGATTTGCTGCGCATCATGGTGCGTGTCCTGTGCTGCGTGTCTGCAGGTTGAGTGGTTACAGAACTAGCATTCTTAGCCTGGCCCTCTGCCTGGAAAGATGACAGGTCCTGCATGCTGAAACTGCGAAGTCGCTCGGAGAGAACGCCCTGACCCTGGATCCAGAACATGGAGAGTCATGGAACTCCTTAAGAACGTCTAAATACTGTCATGCTGTGAACTAGACTATCATCAACAATATGGTTTGTTTGTAGAAAAGGAGCATGATGATGTTGAAGTATTTAAGTTTTGTTTATCTAGCCTGTTTAAATTACGATAAGGTATAAATATAGTAAATATTCACTTCAAAAGAAACTTATATTATGTAAAATTAAACTCTCAGTTGACGTTGTATTGTCTGACCTGTGGTGAGAACATGAAATAAATATTTGTCTATTTCAGAGCTGTTGTGTGCCTACTTTTCCTTCCTTTTTAAAAAAATGTTTGTGGTTGAACACCCTCATTGAGCTTTTTTGCCCGTTATATGTGCACACTTTGTGTTGAATCTTTATAGGTTAAAATGTACCCATAAGTGATGATACTTTTAAGCAATAAATACCATGTTCTCTGTCCTTAGAACTATTGGGTAAACTATTATCTAACATAATGTGACCTATCCCACCTAAATGGTCTCGACCCTCTCGATTGTACACTGTAAAAAATGTCTAACCTCCCAACTCAAAATTTTCTAGTGACTGGTCACATCTAAATTTTTCAATTGGCCCAAGTGAAATTCTGCAAAATTATAAAATTTAATTTGCAGAATTTCACTTGGGCCAAGTGAAAAATTTCCAGTCACTAGAAAATTTTGAGTTGGGAGGTTAGACATTTTTTACAGTGTATCAAACTGTATTAAACCCAAAAACCAGTGTAATAATGAAGAAATAAAAAATGGAACATTCAATAAAATTGTGACATCTAATAATTGAAATTTTTACATGAAATGTAGTGTTGACTGCATTTGTCATTATCAACTATTTAACTCTGCTACCAGCGTTATTTTAAAAATAAATGATCAAATAAACATTTGTATTATATTTTTTATTATCAAAATTATCATACTCAGTTTTGTCTGAAAACCCATTTTGTCTCAAAGAAGCTAGCCTATAAGTCATAGCTTTATTTAGGCTACTTTGCAACCATGTTACCAATTTTAACTTTGTTTCACTTTGTTATACATTTCGTTAAGACTTTATTTTAGTGTCATTGTTACATGCAGTTACTATATTAATAACTATAAATTATGCATAATTATATGCAACTACACCAAACCAAACTAAACCATAATCCTAAACCTATAGTAACTATATTTCTCAGTACTTAAATGTATAATTACAGTGTAACAAAGACACCTTCAAATAAAGTGTAACCTAAATTGTATTTATTTGTTTGTTTATTTATGACCACACATTCATGTTTATTACTAGACAATAATGAAACCACACCACACCTATATTCAGAATTGGGTAATTTTGGTAACGGACTGGTGACAACAAACTTCAAAGGCTTTAGTCTTTGTACTCTTATCATGAAAGTGACATTTCCTTTAACAACAAGATAAGAGTGTTCGATTACCTTGGTGGCAGCCATTACTGCAGCTGTTGCTGCCACATTCAGCCCTCTCCTTCCAAAATGCACCAGGGTGTCATAGCTTTTATCTTTTGCTTGGCAAAGGTATTCATCAATGTCCTGAGAAAGAGACAGAATATTTCACATATGAACAATGGAACTGACAGTGTGCAACTGATTCGTTTCATTGTTCACTTTCAGATCAGCGCCATCATGTTTAAAGGAGTAGTTCACTTTTAAAAAAACTTTTGCTGATAATTTACTCACCCCCATGTCATCCAAGATGTCCACGTCTTTCTTTCTTCAGTTGAAAAGAAATTAAGGTTTTTGATGAAAACATTCCAGGATTTTCTCCATATAATGGACTTCAATGGGAGCCAAACGGTTCAAGGTCCAAAAGACAGTTTCAGTGCAGCTTCAAATGGCTTTAAACGACACCAAACGATGAATAAGGGTCTTATCTAGCGAAACCATCGCTCATTTAAAAAATAAATACCAAAGTTTAAGTTTTATAAGCACAAATGCTCGCCTTGCTCTGTTCTGTGATGAGCGTTCGTGACTCTCCTGTTCGAACTCGTTCATCAAAATTAACAAATTGTTTTTCGAGTCATGACTCGAAGGGTCCTAGATAAGATCCTTATTCATCGTCTGGTATCGTTTAAAGCCCTTTGAAGCTGCACTGAAACTGTCTTTTGGACCTTGAACCGTTTGGCTCCCAATGAAGTCAATTATATGGAGAAAATCCTGGAATGTTTTCATCAAAAACCTTAATTTCTTTTCGACTGAAGAAAGAAAGACGTGGACATCTTGGATGACATGGGGGTGAGTAAATTATCAGCAAAAGTTTTTTAAAAGTGAACTACTCCTTTAACTTTCTATGAGCAAAAGAACATTTGAATAGTTTTCTCTTTGTTATCAGTGTTTGTCGAATTTATTTGGACTTAGTTTGTCCTTCTGAGAATTTCCTGCCTCAAGAGAAGAGGTAAGTGGAAAATCACAGTACCATTTCCTTAACACTGCTCATCCTCAGTCAACCAGATTACAGGAAAAAGAGTCAAACGTGCACTTCCTCCTCGACTCTGACAATTCACTTTCTTAGCATTAAAACAGAAAGATTCTCCACAGCTGTTAAGGATGATGCTTGTTAGTTTGTATTAACATTAAGAATAGAAATGCTTTAAAAAGTGATTTTTGTATTCAAAATTAAATGTATTAGTGAAAGCTCTATAGTATATTTTGATATTTTTTCAGCCTAGACAGGGTAAAAATAAATAGATCATCACAAAAGAAAAAGAAAAAAGGATCAAATGCATTACCTTCTCCTTGGAGGACAGTGTAGGGTGGACAAATTTTCTATACAGCACACTGGATCCCTTTGTGTACGGGGAAAGTAACCACACGACAAAGGCGATTTTGAGCTCATAGTAGAATGGGAGCCTTCAAAACACAATAAAAGACAATAAAATACAATCATACATACGCTCATGTGTCATGGTGGTTAACGCCCACATCAAACCGCCATTTGCATCATTCAGCAGAAATAAAATTATGAGTAAGTACTAAAATGATCAAAGCAATGACGCATGTCCTTACCAGCACAGAAAGATGTCAGTAATCACTTCAACTGTAGTAAAAAGTGCAAATATTATCCAGTACATCATCCATTTCACCTGTTTGAAATAAAGCAGTTTAGGAATCAGCAGGCAAAACAAAGAAGAAGATGGAACTGATGGAAAATATCTGAGATGTACTTACATATTCTCTCACATCTTTTGATTTAACAGCTTTATATGAGGAGTATGCCGGGTAAAGGGTACCAAATATGAGCCTGTGAAAAATGCAACAAACATGCTTAAGAAAAACAGAGACTAGTGGAAAACTGACAGAAACGGACAAGGGTATTTTTCATTGATCAGGCATGACATCATATTTGTACGGGACATGTTGTCATTTGTCACACTAGGTCTTATGTCTGTTTGAGTTGGACTTTTAGGGTAGGTTTACACAACCACTGTGTTAAAAACGGAAACGTTTTTCCTTCGCGTTTTCCCTTACAGATGACAATGTCAAAATGATCCCCGTTCACACGGATCCGCGTAAACGATTAAAAACGCTGTATTATACTGTCAGGCCAGTAGTTGGCGATGTTACTTTGTAAAGGAAAACTGAACATGTAAAACGCATGTGCATGAAGTCACTGTTTTCACAAATTTACATTTTTGTAGTTTACATGGAGACAATGACGGTGTCGTTTTCATAAACTCGCACTTTGAAAACGTTTTCAAAAGTCTGGGTTTTTAGGCCCCCAAAATGCTGTTGTCTGATAAATGAACAGCCAAAATGCCTAAAAAGTTGCACTGAAAAAAATTTGGAGTAGGATTTACTTGAAAAAAGCTAGGCAACTTTTTCCACTCAGAAAATGCTAGTAAATTTACAAAGATTTGGCAAGTAAAAACCTAAACATATTTATCAGTAGCTTTAATTAGAAATCTTTAAGTTAAAATTTACTTGGAATATGGAATTAAGTAACCTTTACTTAACTTATGTAAGTGAAAGTAACAAAGAAAATAAGTAATTTTAACTTGGCTAGTAAAAGGTTATTAATATCAATTTAGTTGTAATTTCCTTTGCATTACATTTCACTCAAACACTTTTATTGAATTATACCAGTCATTTATAGTGTGTGTTTTACTTAGAGTATCTAAGTAATTTATAATTCATTATGTCAGATGTTAAGCATGATGTGAATGTAAAGACCTCAAAATACTTGGTAGACAATACACAATGACGGTAACATATGATAGATCGTTTTTGTGTTTTTGTGTAGCAGAAAATGTACTCAAAATGTCACCAAATGGCAAGTTACTAATCCTGACAACAAAAGCAATGATAAAACAGTGTAAATACAGCTGGAAACCAGTGAAAAATCAACCTCATTAATTATTCAAGGTCCAGTGCATGATGGGAACCCCAGTATCAGAAAAGTTGAGTAATTTTTACTTAATTTTATTGAGTTGATATTTACGCTTTCATTTCTACTCGCTTGAATTAAGTACTGATATGGAATTTACTTTTTTTTTAAATTCTTGCCTGAACAAACTTTTTCTTGTAAATTAAATTGGTTTTTTTTTTCAGTAGTATTTACCTTACCAAAAATCATTTTTTTCAGTGTGGGTTTTCTTTGTATCATTGTTTTCTGTTTCCTTTGTTTGAATTAGTTACTATGGTTATTCATTGTTTGATTAATCCACCTCACCTGTTCCTTGTTTCATCCCCTTGTTAACCTTGATATAGGGCTTGTTTTAAGTCATTCGATGTTCCGTTCTCATCAATGTTTGATGGCCGTTCCAATCATATTTTGAGATTTATGATAACCTGAGTATTTTGTTATTTTGAGTTTGTTATTGAATAAAGCCTGCTGCGCGTAGATCCTGCTCTTTTTCTATATACATTTTAAATGTAGTAATAATACATATTTATAATAGTATATTTTCTATCCTGTTTTATGAATTGTTTAAAAATAAAAAAATTAGCTAAAAGCCATTAAATATCTTATTTACAATTTAAGTTTTTTTTTCACATTTCTTTTGTTTGTTTTTCACAGACTTTTTTTTTCATTTTTTTTTACATTTAAAAAAAATATATTGTAGATTAAAATGTCAAAAGTACTTTTTTGCTGACCAGTGTCAATAAGCATTACCCCATAGTGTATAGGCTATGTGCTTTAAATTAAGTGTTTCCCCCCCTGGGAAATAATAGTGAATTATTGATATTCAAAAAGGTGTCTTTGTTACACTGTAATTATACATTTAAGTACTGAGTAATATAAAGTAACTACATGTTCTTACTATAGGGTTAGGATTAGGGTTTGGTTTGGGGTTAGTTGCATGTAATTATGCATAATTGTATTATTATTATTATTATAGGCTATTTGCATGTAACATGTAGCAATGACACTAAAATAAAGTGTTACCCAACTATCCCCGTCAAAAAAATTGTCAAAATGACATCATTGCTTGTATTACCTCATTTGCGCATGTACTAAAATCTCTTCAAAAATAACATGGTTTTAAAGTTATGTAGGGTTTATTTGTAAGAGAATTGAAACACTTTTACATGATTTACAATATTAAAAATGGCATAACAATAGCCAGTTATAATTCCCATCTAGGTCCACTTCCCTGAAAGGAAACCGCTCCACTCCCTTTCCATTATTGATATTTGAGATAACCTCCCTTTAGTAGGCCTGGAGACTCCTTTAATCAGACAAGAATATATTTCTTTCAATTCTTGTCTATTGCAGCGCCATTGTAGCACGTAAACAGGCGACAGATCTGTACGACCCCGTTTATATTCCAGGTTTACATTCTGCAAGCTTGATAAAAATAGACTTGACAAGTAGCCTAAATGCTCGTCAAGGGCGCAAAGAAAACATCAGAAGCCAATGGGACGCAACGAATAGCGTTTGCACTGCTGTATAGGTTAAATGGGTTTTTGGAAAGTGCTATAGCTAAAAGAAGTGCCCTGCACCTGTGTTTAACATTTGAGTTTAGCTCTATTCCAGTGTCCTCTCTTTCTCCCAAACCAGCAACAGCTGCGCCTCTGACCCGATCAAATGACCGATAACCCGAATCCAGAGTCACTCCTGACCAACAAAACAAAACATTGCCGACTAAATAGTGTAGACTATCTAGGGCACAAACACAGGGTTGTTGCATTTGTCGTCTATTTTTAGACTCTTCACACAGCTAGTTTACTACACAAGTGTTGGCATATGTGCAGTGTCATCGGATATTGTGATCTAAAATGAATTGAACAGCTATTTAGAGATGTTGCACACACAGCGAAGCGCTATAACAAAACTAAGATATTTACGTGGAATAAATTGAAACGTGCACTTCAAATGTTAAGTCAATAATAGCGAATTAAAAATAAAATAAATGTTGAAAAACCCGGCCATCAGCTGATTGACCCTCCCATTGTCTTTCCATTATACTGACACATCAAAGACCTTCTCGATTCCAAACAACAGATTCAACATTCGAAATCGAATCCTATTTTGTGCATTTTCACTGAATCAAGTGTTGAATAAAATTGCTTCAATAGCTGAGCTAAAAGTGTTTTTATATCCTGCATAATTCACCGTGTCACTACATGGTGTCAGATTCTCATTTAGGAGAATCATCCATTTCCCTTAGCTTGCAAGTGTACATCAGTTAGCCTTTGTAATAGCCTATAAACAAAATAAGAAAAGACTAACCAGGACGAATCTAGCCTGATACATAACCATACCTATATATTCTGTTCTGCTTAGAATTAAGAGGTGCTCTAGAAACCTTTGCATTATCGCATAAAAAAATCTGAAAAACAACATCTTTATATAAGGATTAAGCATTATCATGCATCCCAGTGAAAAATGCTGTAAAGAGCAGAATGAAGACTTACACCACAAGCCTAGAAATAATCCAGGAGACCATTGCGCTGCGAGCGGCGTGTTGTCAGCAGGGAGGAGTTTCCTTCAGACTGCTGTCGGCATTGATCGGGTGACAGACAGACGCAACAGCGCATGCGCACTGATCTCAACATGTGGCTTCTAGATAATGGGCAAAAATAACAACATCTTATAAGACCCAAAATAGATATTATTAAGTTACATTAGTGAAAAAAGGTCATTATAATTATGCTTTTATATGTATACTATATATATTTATGTATACTGTCAATCGATAAAAAACAACGATTAATCGTATAGGCTACATTTTTCTGTAAATAATCGCACCTAACATTAAAGTTTTAATATATTTTTTTAAAAATATTTTTTAATCTCCAAATTATTAAAACAACAAAGACAGTAGCCTTTATTTTAAATATTTATGTAATGGCATCTTTTTATGAGAGAAATGTTTTTACACCAATACTGCTGCTGATGTCTTTATGAAATTGATGTTTCTCTCAATTTTAGCAATTATTAATTAAATAGCCATTCAGCTGTATAATTTGTAGGCTATACAGTATAATTGAATATACAGTATAATTAAAAGCTATACATTTTATTACATTCTATACATTTATTAGGCTTTAAATATATATATATATATATATATATATATATATATATATATATATATATATATATATATATATATATATTTATTTTTTTTAATTTAAGTGAACTTATAACAATCTTCACATAAACCCATTATAATACATTTAGCTGAGCCTGGCTTCAATATATCAGGGCAATTTTTTTTCTATTGGCCCAGTCAGACCAGACCGGTTCAGATTTTTACTTGCCCTGTCAAAATGCTCATAAAAGTTATTGTTTTCGTTGTTTTGACCCATGTAATCTTGTTTACAGTGTTTTAAGGTTTTCAGGTAGGTCTAACAGGTAGCATACTGAAATTGAATGAAGTTATCAAACACTTCACAGTCTTCACTGCATAATTATAAATTAAATCTAGAGATTAAATCCTTATAAAGAAAAGTTACCCAGTCAAGAGCAGTGAGTGATTTTCTCTTTCTCTTTAGTACTTTGATTATTATTAATGACATACAGCATTAATGTTTTTTTTTAATGACATACAGCAGGGGTTTTCTAAGGCTGCTGCCATAAGACCTGCCGCACATGACATAGATCTGACAAAACTGGCATTTTGGCATAATTTTGTGTTTTTGTCCATTCAAGCACTGCCTGAAGCAGCTTTCTGTGCGCACGAGTCGTGTGTGTGTGACACAGACAGGAGACGCACAGATTGCACTGCCTTCTCTTTTGTGTCTTTTCACGCTTGAATGGTTTAAAAGCATTTGCTGAAAAAGAGTGTGATCATAATGTAACGCTACCCAAAGCATGATTTATGAAATATTTTTAAGTGTTAAACTGAAAAAAATAATCACATGCACTAACACATTCATTTTGACACACCATTATAATATATATATATATATATTATCATTATATATATATATGAAATAGTACTGAGTTGATTACAACTAAGTATTTGGGTGGGTTTAAAATGCTATTTAAATACTCTAAACTCCCTCGTTGAAGCTTAGATGTCCATCTTTGTGCCATAAACAGACCTTCTATAGAGGAGTAACCCAGATTCAAAGTGAAAAGACTTTTAAAAGATCTGGTTTCCTTCACAAAGCTTTGGATGAGTAGACAGGGAGAGAGTCAAAGGGAGAGAGATTGAGGTAAGTAAAATAACCCTCTGAGAATCCCGAATAACACAGCAGGTAATAGTAACCAGGGCTATTGTATTACTGTAGAAGCACTATAACTTATACAAGATCTGAACAGATTACAATACAACAGTTTTATCAATGATGTGAAATGTAATTTTTGCCTATAAAATTTTATTAGTGTTACCAACATATTTTTCCCATTTTCCAAACAAGTTTTTGTGCAGATGTGAATGTTTTTCCAAAAGCAAAGGTATGAAATGAAGCAAAAATAATAATTTGGTTCATTAGCCAACATATTGAGACTGGATCTGTATAAAATCCATACTTGTAACTCCAGAGTGCTCAGCTTGACAAATAAGCAGATCACGCCATACTAAAAAACTAATTATAATGGCAGAATGCACGAAGAGTAACTGTTTTCATATGTAGACATAATAGCAAACAGACTATTCAGACCATTCAACTTAAAATATAACATAGGACGAAACCATAAGATAAATTGTCAGCCATTTAAATGTTAATCAGGCATTTCAGTCATCTAAAAGCAAAGGCATAATAAAAATACTCATAAGACAAAACATACAAAGACAGAAGTGGATTTAAACCATAACAAAAATCCCAAAGCAGCAGAAGTCGACAAAAACAAAGACAGAAATAAGATCAGCTCATTCAAGGTCCAAAACACCCGGTAACCCAGTCAGTGATCGAGCACAGCCATTCCTTTATTCTCAAAGCCTGTCTTATTACTTTACTTACAAAATAACGATGCAAACGGATTTATTTTTATATTCAGCATTTGTACAAGATTTACAAGTAATGGCTTCCATGAATTTGTCCTACTCAGTAAAACAAAATTGCCAGATATATGAAAGAACTTTTCACTTAGCCCAATTAAGGCTTAAGATAAAACTGAAATTCAACAACAGAGACAAAACAACTAAGACCAACACCGATATGACGACACTGCACAACAGATCCTCGGACAAGCTGCTTAACTATAGGCATAGTGGAGCCCAAATATCCATCAATAAAATGGACTTGAAGTAAAATGTATGATTTGAAATAGCCATTCACCTGCTACCATACGAGTACAAGAACTGAATATCTGACTTCACTGTTCATTATTATTATTATTACACATAATAAAGAGTTAGAAATTGATAGAAATATAGACATTTTATTTCTATTCTATATCCACTATAATATTCCTTTTTTATTTTATGTGAAGTCCGAATTTAGTCCTATATTTACCATGCCAAAGTGCCTTTATGGGTAGAAAAGCTACAGAGGAAGTTATATGTTGTCTGTGCCTATCGAGCGTGAGGTCAGGAACGCAGGTCTTTTAGCTCCTGAGTGCTGCTAGCCTGGACTGCATCGCCTCGATGTCTTCTTCCTCCTCCTCTTCTTCGTCTTCTGAAGCTGCCGTGGCCCCAATCTGCACTGGGTCAGGCAGGGCATCTGTGACTTTGCTGGGAGCTTTTCCAAGTGCACCTGTTATTAAAAAAAGCAATAACTTCAGCTCTGGTTCTCCTCCATTAATAATCTGTGAGTGCATAATGACTAGGGCTGGGAATTGACACAAATTTCATAATTCGATTCAGATTCACACGCTCGCGATTCAATATCATATATATCATGTCAATTTTTCTCAAGCAAAAAAAATCTATCAACTAATGCTGTAAACCAGGGGTTTTCAAACTGTAGGTCGCAGAGTGGGAAAAGGCGGGACGTGCGGTCAATTGGATGCCACTAAATTTGCGTTTCAGTGAATCACAACACACACACACACACACACACACACACACACACACACACACACACACACACACACAACACACACACACACACACAAAAACGGTTTAGTCTAGCTTACGCTACTCCTACATCCCATGTCATGCTTCAGGTCAGAGGTTACTCCTCCGCCAGAACTCGACTTGCGTACATTGCGAAGGCCTTTCAGAAGCTGTATGAATTACTGGGATGCATATTATGGATGGAGCACTTTTTTGGGCTTCGAAATCTAAGGTACCATTCACTCCCATTATAAAGCTTGGAAGACCCAGGATATGTTTTAATATAACTCTGTTTTTGGCTGAAAGAAGAAAGTCATACACATCTAGGATGGCTTGAGGGGGAGTCAATTATGGGATTTTTTATTTTTAGGTGAACTAACTATTTAAGAATCGATTAAATAGAGAATCGATGAATAAACCAGAATAAACTGGTTCATCAAAATGAGAATTGATTAAAATTGATAAATCAATATTTTCAACCCAGCCCTAATAAAGACAAAATGTTTTGTGCTAAAGCACTTTTCATAATAAGAAAAGGCTGGGGAGGCGATGGTCATGTGATGGTCATGTGGTTTCTTACCAGCTGTAACCTCAAAGAGGATCCTGTCAACCTCAGCCTCTGCTTCTTCCTCCATCTCCTCCTCATCCTCCATCCCTTCCAGTGTATCCTCCAGCATCTCCTCTATGATGCCGGCCTGTGTGGTAAGAGTGCTCCACGTTAGACGTGTTACATGTGCTCATCAAGAAGTTGTGTTTGAGGAAGTGTTTGTGTAAGTACCTTCATCATCTCTTTCGAGAGTTCTCTCATGGTGGCTTGAATCTCTGGGATTTTAACCAGGTTTTGCATGGCCTTCATGACCTCTGTGCTCTTCTGCAAGGCACCTGCCACTCTTAATAAAGCTGGAAGGGGAAACCAATGGACAAACGTCTGAGCAACACTTTACAATAAGGTTCTTTATGGTAATATTAATTAATGAAACAACAATACTTAAATAAAATACTAGTTCAGCATTTATTAATCTAGGTTACTGTTTATTTCTACATATATTAGTACATTTCTAACATGTCAAGCTGTATAAATTAACAATAATGCATTACGAATGTATATGAATTACCAATGGAAAAATAGTATATTTATATAAATAACATTACTTAGATTAATTAAAGTCTTTTAATTTTTGCTTTGCTTTAGGGTTTACTTTTCTACATTTGGAAATATTCTCAGGACTCAGATGGCTTTCTCTTTTTCTTTTATATAAAAGTATAAAACATTTTAAAATGCAATTCATTCATGTGTAACATCATAAACGTCTTTACTGTTACTTTTCATCAATTCAGTGCATCCTTGTATTAGAGCTGCATGATTCTGGATTAATTGAGGATCACAATTTTTTGGTTAAAAAAAGAGATCACGATTCTCCCATGATTTTGGGACAACTAAACCCATCACTAAATGTTAATTGCTGCTTTTTTTTTTTTTTTTTTACATTTTTTTATTAATTTGATTAATTTTTAATACGGTTTGAATGAATGATCATGACTCACTTGTTTCATTACTGGATGAATAAGCGTTTTTGAACAAATGATTCAATGACGAATATATGTTTTAATAGTCACTTGTCGCCATCTACTGGTGGAATTATGTAATTGATAGTTATTTGAAGGGCCAAGTTACAAAAAATAATAATTTTTTGGGTGAACTTACCCTAAAATATCCTTTTATATTTTGGTTTTCAAAAAAACTTTTCTTTTAGAACCATATTTTTAAGGCCCTATGTGGCTTTTTTCCCCAGAGATATAAGGACTTTGATGGCTCTATGAGTAAACTGTTCACATTTTCAGTGGTCAAAAAACAAATGTGGGTCACTTTGCAATTTTTTTTTTATCAACTTACAGTGCATATGGTTGGGTCTGCAAAATAAAAACTACACTCACACAACTGATTCTTCATACTGAGCAGCACAGAGTTCATCTGGGCTTTAGAGGCGTACAGTTTGTTGACGGCTTTCTTTGAGTGAATCATCTCTTTGGCGAGGATGATGCAGACATCTTTCTGTCCCTTCTTTGCAGCATCTTTGATGGATCTCTTTACTTTCTCCTCCTCTCTTTGAATATCTTCGAAAAAAAATATACAATTACAACTTCTGTTAAGCACATTTACTAAATTGAACAATTTAATTATATTATTAGAATAAACTGCAACTGGTAAAAAAATAAAAAATAATTAACAGTTTATTTTGACCTCACCTCGGATCTGTCTGTCAATAACCCTCATTTCTTTCTGATTTTGAGAGACCATTCATTGACCTGTGGAAAAGAGATGGCAGTTTGAGATCAACTACCTGTTGTGATTGGGTTTAACCAACAAGCGTGTAAAGCCGAATTACTGAATTTGGTTTTTTATAACATCCCCCGTAGGGACCACACAATTAAACGTAACTTTGAAGAGCGTCGTTTAAAAAACTAATAAAGACATGACGTAACACAGCATGTAACTAACAATGTGACAAGCGAGCTATTTATAGGCCTGCTATTATTTACAATGGAACATTTATTAAAAACCGTTCATTCCGTCGCCCACCACGATCGACGTTTCACTTACAAGGTCCTTCGGTGGTTTCTCTTGTGTTTTTCCAAAAAGCCCCATTTTAAACTTGTAAATTAAATAGTTGAACAGAGACGGGCACAATCAAAATAGTACATTACAAGTCGACTTCCTGATTCCAGCCTCTCGACATATGACAACATAGATAATTTCCGGTTATGGTGAGGACTGAGGACAGTTTTTCATAATAAAAGTACGACTCGACCTGTCATTTCTTCCCTGACAGTATCACACCCTCTATGATCACACCGCATGAATCAATTTTATTTTCTGAGTCATATTTTTTTGTCATTATGATGATGATATTAAACATTTATTAATTAATATCAATGGTTTCGGCATGTTTGTTTATGGTCGAAATCATAGGTCGAAATAGACAATGTTGTCAAGCGTCACAAAATTAGACAATTTAAATAAATAATAAATAAACACACTTTTAAACAATTAAGGGCCTGAAAAACATACAGGTCTATTTATTTATTTAGTATTTTATTTTTTTATTAGGACAGTGAATATGCATTTGCATTGCTCGAATGCAAAAGTTTCGAAACACTTTCAAGCATATTTGAAATGATAATCCTATTCTTACATAAATTGTAATGAGGCTCTTTTTAAAACGCTTTATTATCAACAAATAGCATGCACAAGAGTAACTTTAATATTACATCAAAAGAACTTATCACATGCTTCACAATATCATAGAAATGACAAAAATGAAAGAAAACAGAGAGGGTAGATATCTGTAGCTATTGTTGAATAAAAGTAGATGCTTTGTTTTGTATATGAAAATGCTAATTTTATATGAAATATATGAAAATATCATTGCAGTTGTTTTAATTGATTTGCTATGTTTAGATTTTGACATCACATCTATGCACATTTTAATCTCCTTTAATCACTGTACAATTGGGTTTGCCATTTGTGAATTTATTCACATTTTTGGATATGAAATTTACATAAAAATAAAATATTTTTTATAATGAAACCAGCATCCTTTGAGCAATGGTTCTTAATACAATAACCTAACATATTTATGGGATAATAAGAGAAAAGTATTTAAAATATTATCAGCAATGAATTCTTAATCTTTCCAGAAACACTGTATCTTGGCAGGACCAAAACATAGAAATGGTTTCAGTAGAACTTTCACAGAAAGTTTAAATATTTTTCATTTTTGTAAAAATTGCTTAGTAGGATAGAAAAAAAAAAGAAAAGGAGATATTCTCTTTTAAAAATAGGGATCTAATTTTATAAATCGATCCAACTGGGGTGTTTTCAGGTCTGGGAAGACGGTAATATGAACAACAGATTATATGACAAGAAAAAATGAATAAACCCATTCAGCAACGCCTTTCTGTAATATCAATAGAAATATCTGCCTTCAGTTATATTGAGATATAGTCTATTTTCGATTATAGAGATGGAGGTGTAATTTAATTTATTTAATTATTTATTTCTCTCCATCACCTCCACATCCGGTGATTGACCCTTGACATTCTCCATAGGTCGTTTAATTGCTCGGTCATTCCCAGTGACGTAAAAATGCGATGTTCTAGATTTTTCGTCCTTATCTGGGATGCTGCACCAATCGAACGGATGGTTGGAGTCCAGTAGCCAATCAGAACCGGCCGGTGGGCGGGGCTTAACTGAATTCCAGGCTCTTGACAAATGCGCAGGTTTACCCATATTGCCGGTTGAGAATATCAGTGGAGGCTGCAAGAATGCAGTAGAAGCGGTCTCTGCTATAGGATTAGAGAGGAAGAATTTCTATAAAAAGCCTGACTTACATAATAGCGTATAATTCTTCTAGCGCACTCAGACACATACTGTAGAGTAGGGGTGTTGTGTTCTCACCCAGCTGCACTGTTAAACCTGGACCGGAGGTGTTGAGAATAAAGACATAAGGACTGAACATGTCTGTGGTGGGAATTGATGTGGGTTTCCAGAACTGTTACATCGCTGTTGCCAGGAGCGGCGGTATTGAAACCATTGCAAATGAATACAGTGACAGATGCACTCCGTAAGTATAGCATTGCCATCTCTGTAAAATGATGCTGTGTTGTTACGCAACGTTTGCTGTTGCCTAGCTGGCAATGTTCCCGATCCAGTGGATGTTGCTCTTGCGACTGTCAGTTTTGTCAGAAGGATGCTAAACCTCCATTTTGCATGAAATTCCTTATGCACTGTCAGTTTGACCTCCGTATGAGAGCAGTGCTAAAGTATGCTGTTTTGTGCTTTTATTTATCCAGTTAGCTTATTATCACAAGGCTTATTTGATATTGTTAATATTAGACACGTACGTCGGCGTGCAATTCCCACATGCCATATACACATGCAGTCGCTAGTGGAATTATAGTAACTGTTTTGTGGCTTTTCACACACGAATTCTACCTGCATGTCGTGCACGAGCACCTCACGTGAACGGTGTAATCTGACACCTCACCCTGCATGGGGTGAATCCACGAGACTGTGACCGAGGCCGTGTAGGCTGTTCTGTCTGTCGACACTCTCGTATGGGTGCGGCAGCTAATACAATCAAAATACAAACTCAATATTTGTTGTATTTTCATACACGGGCTTTTGGACAAATGAAGGAAATCAATCAAACTGAGGTCTAGGAGGTCACTGCAGTGCTTACTCAAAAATTATCCCAGCAAACACAGAACGTCCACCTAACGTTTCCATATGGTTCGCATTTGGTTATTTTTTTGGAACCAAATAAGAACGTTCTAGAAACGTTCTTTTTAGGTTCTTATGTATGGGTCATTGATGAATAAAGTATTTTCAAAACTGATGCATCTTTTTTGAGGCATGAACAAGTTTCATTTGTTAAATAACATTTCAAAGCTTTTAGTAAAAAAAAAAATGTACACTGTTTTTTATGTTAGGCGGTACAACTAAATAGTTTATGTATATACTGCAGTTGTACCATATGACATGGAAAGTGTACCAACCTGCCCATACTTGAAATAATTTTATTTTTACCAGTGTTTGAAAGAGATTCACTAACCTTTCCACTGAGCCACAAGGATCAGTTGAGCTCCTCTGGATGAAGCATTATCATCTGTACTGTTATTACCTTGTCAATTCATAATAAAATAGCCATGTTTGCAGTTGTGCCACCCTGACTTAATAACACATACCACAACTGTACATGCCAATGTACAAGGTCACAATTAAAAAAAAATAGTTTGGGATTTTTAGAAAATTTCCCTCATATTACATAGGTCATATTAGTAGTTATAAATAACTGCCTACTGACTTTTATACATGTGGGATTTTTTTTGTCACACATCCTGTAAAGTGTAATTTCATTCATTCTTTTAGTGAATTGACATTTCACATTATTGTATCTGACGTTGACTTGTATTGATTGATAGCATGTAAAACCAAAACACACATTTTGCACAACCCCCCTTTTAAATTTTTTTTTTTAAAGAAGCAGGTTGCTCCCAAATTTGTTAAATTAAACCCAAGCATAGGTTTGAACATGTTGGCCAGATTATTAATCTAATTAATCCAACTCGTTTATACACACTGTTTGTTTGTAGCTTTTTGAATTCCACTAATAAATTCCACTATCAATATAATTATAGTGGCTATGAAATGCAGAAGTCACTTTATGAGAATTTATTTTGAGGACCTCCAGCTCTAGCATTCTTGATATACCTTGACATGCCTTTTGAAATTACAAAAGCTTATTTCACTCCATAACATAGTGTGAGACTCAGAAAAGGCTTGTGATAAACTAAGTCAAGACGCTGTCCAAGGTGCTGATACACACAATACTCATTCAGGTTCTATAATGCATCAGTTTGGAAATAAAATATGGAGGGTGTTACCAAAATGCATGATACTTTTATGAACATGCCGTCTTTCCCAACAGAGCTTGCATTTCTTTGGCCTCTAAAAACCGGACCATTGGAAATGCTGCTAAAAGTCAGGTATGGAATGCAAGTCATTTCATAGTTTCTACTTTATTGAACCTTTGAAATATTTGCTAATTGTAAAAGTACTCAGATAAAGTGTGGTATTAACCAATAAACTTGTCCTCTTCAGATCATAACTAACTTTAAGAATACGGTTCACGGCTTTAAGAAGTTTCATGGTCGAGCGTTCGATGATCCGTTTGTTCAAGGGGAAAAATCCAAGTTGCCTTACAGCCTTCACAAACTGGACAATGGCAACGCTGGAATAAAGGTAAAATACTACCATCACTCTGAAACACTTTATTTTGCTATTGTAGACCAACGTCCCAAAAAGCTAGACTGCTAAGCTAGACTGAGTCAAAAAATTAGTAGACAAACAAATAGACAAAACTGTTGTTATGTGTATTTTTTTTGAGTTTAGAAGATTTTTTTTTTAAGAAAACAATGTTCTAAAAGGGGCTATATGTAGAATTCAGAAACCCTTGTTATTAGTGACACCGGTGGCCATTAAGTGAACTGCAGCCAGCAACTTATTGCTTGTGCTCGCACTCGTGCACACTTAACATACAAGACTAAATTTGAATCAATCCCTGATGTACCCAAAGCTCTTTTTCGTTTAGTTGGAAATAGCTTTGCAGTGATATACAGTTATGAACATCCTGACGCCAGCCATGCTGCTGAAAGTGACGTTTAGATGAATATGTAAATATGTGCTGTGCGCTTTCCTCTGTGTGACAGCTCAGACAATTTTTTTTTGCTTTTCCCAGCAAAAACGACCCAAGTCCTTCACATAAATATCAGTCTACACTACAGGCTTTCATAGATAACCTAGGAAGTTGGGGAGTGTCTCGTTTTCATGATTCGTTACAAGCTGTTAACATTTTGGCAATAAAAAAAAACAATGAATAAATAGAAATTCTTACATATAGCCCCTTTAAAAATCCACTTCTAGAATGTTAAATATGCTAGAGATTACACATTTGCCCATGTCACAGGTACGTTATCTGAATGAGGACAAGGTGTTTACCATTGAGCAGATGACATCCATGTTGCTCACCAAGCTGAAGGAAACTTCTGAGCATGCCTTGAAGAAGCCTGTGGTGGACTGTGTGATATCCGTGAGTGCTTCTGAATCATTGAACCTAGTATATTTCAGTAGTGATTTGTCATGATTGTCATCTCTTTTTGACATGTTTGGGTTCTCTCCAGGTCCCCAGCTTCTTCACGGATGTAGAAAGGAGATCCCTGATGGACGCAACTCAGATTGCTGGGCTGAACTGCTTGAGGCTGATCAATGACACAACAGCAGGTCTGTAAAATTAAGCTAAACAATGTTTTTTATGTTGGTTATCTAACTAACTGCAATGAAAAATAAAAGAGTAACCTAACAATGGTAACATCTAAATTGTTTTATTCAAGTCAAAAATATTATTCAACATGATCACTGAGTCAACCTAAATACATTGATTTATGCCAACAAAACATATTTTTAATGCATTAAATAAGGTACAAATTGCGCTTAAAGGGAACAATTGGAAGATACCAGTGTACAGTGTAAACATTTTCTAAAGTCCTTGTGAGTTCTGTGTTAAAAAATGTGTCAATGTGTGAATTATGTGTGAATTCTAAGCGAACCAGGGCTAAATTTATTATTTTCTCTTTTGGACTGGACCAAAAGAACCAAGGGAACCGAACGACAAGTGTGAAAACCCCAAAACAGGCTGCATGACTGTTATGTAGATTTACTGTAAGGGTAGATTGGCATACTGTACATGCGTGAGGGACTTCAGCATTTCTAAAGGACTGATTCAAATAAATACATATTTCTCTCTCTTTCTCACTATCACTCTCACTACAATGATTTAACCCTCCTAAGGTTGCAGATCCCCTGCTCTAGCTGAATGTGTAAGAGTGTTGCGGAAGCATATTTAATGTGGGATGATTGACAAGTACATGATTCATGAAACAAGTGATTACTGTTTCCTTCCCTTGTGTAATGATGTTTCCTTAGTCATTTATTTTCAACATCTTGGACAGAGTAACTGTTTGCAGTAATAAGGATGCTGGCCACTGCTCCTGTTGGGCAACTAAACAGTTGTTTGTGTTATGCACAAGTGGTTTGATTGACTGTGGAGAACGTCTCCTTCATAGCAAGGTTTCATCTACAAATAAAATAAGTCAAGAACATTAGATTTGCCAATATAAATCGTAACTCAGACACCAATGACAATTAAGTAAGCAAGGCATAATGTACAGTCAGCAGGTTATTTTAACAAAATTACAAATTAATAATCTAAGTTGTTATAATTTGTTATTTATTTTAGTTAAATTGTGGCCACGTTGTACTAACTTGTTTTCTTATATTAGTTAAATCATGGTAGTGTTATACTAATTCATTCTTGGTTTAATTTAGATAAACCGTGGCCACGTTCTACTTATTTGTTCCCTCATTTTAATTTAGTTAAATTGTGACTACGTTATACTAATTCTTTTCCTTGTTGTAGTCAAATTGTGGCCACATTGCACTAATGTATTACCTCATTTCAATTTAGTTAAAGGTGTAGTACGTGATTTCTGAGAAAAGCTGTTGAAAGTTAATCGGACTGAGCAGCACAACACACTTGTAGCCAATCAGCAGTAGCAGTCCTCTCATGATGGAGGGGAGAGAGAGAGATTTGAAGAAAGACTGTTGAAAGAGAGATGGTTGAGAGACATTACAAAAGAGAAAAGCTCAGAGGAATATCACTGGAAAAAGAAAGATTATGATCAGGCAAGAGCTTTACGACCAGCGTTAATATAGGAAAAGCTTTTAAGCACTGGAGAGACATAAGCGGGAAGGCCTGAAAACGTATGCAGAGGTTGCGTTGTTTCTGTTCCATACGTGAGTAACATTGGTTTTGCTTTTTCACAGAACCAAGATATGCTGTTGTTGTAATGTTAGCTCCAGTAACAGCACAGTTTTAAGTGTCATTGTTTGCCTGGAGCTGGTGTCGATTTACTCTTGCTTGTATTTACTCTTATGTACTGTATGTTCATTTTTGTTCTTCAGCTGTGATAAAGAGACATCCCCTCTTGCATTGCATGTTTGTGCATTTTAGGGGCAGGGCAATGAAGGCATGGGTGTGTTTGTTTGGGTTGATTTCAGATATCAACAGTGTTTCTCAGAAATCGCTTACTGCACTTTTAAATCATGTCTATAGTACATAACTACATTAGGTATAGTGGTTGCACTTTATTTTACAGTACGTGCACTTACAGTAGATGTACTTACAGTGTACTTACCTAAGAAAGTACTCGTAATATAAGGTAACTACTTTGGTTAAGGTTAGGTTAAAGGGATACTCCACTTTTTTTGGAAATAGGCTAATTTTACAACTCCCCCAGAGTTAAACAGTTGAGTTTTACCGTTTTCGAATCCATTCTGCCGATTTTCTGATATTTAGAAGAATATCAGTAACCAGACAGTTTCTGGTCTCATTGACTTCCATAGTATATTTTTTTTCCTACTATGGAAGTCAATGAGACCAGAAACTGTCTGGTTACTGATATTCTTCTAAATATCAGAAAATCGGCAGAATGGATTCGAAAACGGTAAAACTCAACTGTTTAACTCTGGGGGAGTTGTAAAATGAGCCTATTTCCAAAAAAAGTGGAGTATCCCTTTAAGGGGAGGTTAGGAGTTAGTACCTAGTAAATACCCAGTTATTGCAATTACTTTAATAATTACATAGAATGTACATGGGGAACAGGACTGTAAAATAATGTGCTACCGGTATAGTACATAAATATAGTAAAAAATACTATAATAACAATACAATACGCTTGTTAAAAAATCACAACTTGATCCTACAGAATTAGCCAATTACAGGCCAATCTTGAATCTACCTTTTCTGTCAAAGATACTAGAAAAGGCAGTATCCTCACAAATGTGTTCCTTTTTAGAAAGAAATTATATCTGCAAGGATTTTCAGTCAGGATTTAGACCGAACCATAGTACTGAGACTGCTCTCTTCAGAGTCACAAATGATTTGCTTTTATCATCCGATCGTGGTTGGATCTCTCAATCTTAGTGCTGCATTTGATACTATTGACCACAACATTCTTTTAAATAGACTTGAAAATGATGTTGGTATTAGTGGAATTGCATTAGCATGGTTTAAATCATAGAGTTTGTCGCAGTAAATGAAGAGATGTCTTATCAATGAATAGTTCAGTATGGCGTACCACAAGTCTCAGTACTAGGACCGCTGCTGTTCACTCTGTACATGCTACCCTTAGGAGATATCATTAGGAAGCATGGCATTAGTTTTCACTGTTATGCTTATGATACTCAGCTCTATATTTCTTCACGCACTTACGAAACTTACCAATTCACAAAATTAACCTACATGCAAGACCTTTTCACAAAATGTCATTTGATTCTTGTTGCAGTGGCCTTGGCTTACGGCATCTATAAACAGGACTTGCCAAACCCAGAGGAGAAACCCCGTAATGTTGTGTTTGTTGACATTGGGCACTCATCTTATCAAGTCTCCATCACCTCCTTTAACAAGGGGAAATTGAAGGTCTATGTTATTCATATAATTTATGTTTACTTCAAAATATTATGTTTAATCCTTCACAAAGCCTCAAAGATATTATCAAACCCTTTTTAGGTGTTGGCTACAGCATTTGACCCATATTTGGGCGGACGCAACTTTGATGAAATACTTGTGGAGTATTTCTGTGAAGACTTCAAAAACCGATTCAAACTAAACGTTAAAGACAACCCAAGAGCCATTCTAAGGCTCTACCAGGAGTGTGAGAAACTGAAGAAACTCATGAGTGCAAACTCTTCTGATCTCCCTCTCAACATTGAGTGCTTCATGAATGACATCGATGTCCATGGGAAAATGAACAGGTAATTCCAAAAACACATGTACACTAGGGTGTAACGGTACATGTATTCGTATTGAACCGTTTCGGTACGAGGCTTCCGGTTCGGTACGCACACAAACCGAACGATTCCTTGGACCATTTTTCCTGCCGACAAAATCCGCGCTGGCGCGAGCGCAACCACCACAACGTTGCGCAACATCACATGGCAAACGTAATGAAAGCGGAACGAAACTGCACTACTCATTATATTGTGCATCACGGACCGTTTATCAGTTCGGACCAGCAACATAGATCTGTGCAGCGCCAAAGCCCGTCTGGCAGCGCGAGCATAGACGGAGCGCGAGCCGACCTCGATCAAGCGACACTGTTACTACACAGCTCTAAGAGATCCAGTAAAGAAAGCATTTGAATTCGCCACTGAAGTAATAACTTCGCTGCGAGATCTAGTGAGAAGCGTTCACATGTCTCTGTTATTAGTCGTAGATCTCTATTAGATCAAACAGCGCTGACGTGAAAACCAGGAGAAACATTGTGCCGTGAATGATCTAGTAATAACATTAGGCTTTAAGTCCACAGATCAGCAACATTCACCATAGTAACACTAATTGTAACCAGTTTGGCTGGAATAGTGAAATGCTTTCAAGTACTTCACACATCTTTTTCCAGCACTTCAAAACTCAAATATTATATAAATATTATATAAATAAATATTATTTAAATGTAATTTTTAATGTGATGACCAAAACATTATTTATTCATCCTTCAAAAATTACCCCCATTTAAACCTGAGTTTCAAGATGTAGGAAAACTCACACTTATATAAAAAATTTTTTTCTTTTAATAAATAGGAAATTTCTCTGGCATTTCTTTCTTTTTGCTGTATCGAAAACGTACCGAACCGTGATTTTAAAACCGAGGTACGTACCGAACCGTGATTTTTGTGTACCGTTACACCCCTAATGTACACTAAATAAATCATCATTTATTATTATTATTATGGTCCCACTTTATATTAGGTTTCTTTAACTACTATGTATTTACGTCAAAAGAATGTATTTGTTTGGAACAATGTACTTTTAAATTGCATTTCAAAACACTTTTACTGCTAGTAAATAACAAAGTTGAAAGTAGATGCAATGTGTTGTAAAATGAAATATATGCAAATGAAGCATCTCAGGCTTAATGCAAAATGGTAATTGTTCTTTTGGAATTGGATTAATGGTTTGAGCAGAAACATGTTATTGTGATTGGACACAGGGCTCAGTTTGAAGAGATGTGCACTCAGCTCTTGATGAGAGTGGAGGCGCCATTGAAATCAGTCATGGAACAATCAAGTAAGCAACAGCAGATGGTCCAGTTTACCAAAATATCACTCTCCACAGATGTGAAATTTAAATCCATTCCTAATATGTATTTGTTCTGGTACAGAGCTCAGCAGAGACGAGATCTATGCCATTGAGGTGGTGGGAGGAGCTACCAGAACCCCAGCCATAAAGGAGAGAATCTCAAAGTTCTTCTGTAAAGACATCAGCACCACACTGAACGCAGACGAGGCTGTAGCACGCGGATGTGCACTACAGGTAAAAAACACCTCTCTGTTGTGTGCCATGATTCTTAAAGCCATAAAAGGTTAAAAAATTAGGTGATGATCATAATCTGAACACATCTGGGTTTCACTTTATTTTGATGGTCCCTTTAACACATTCTGTCGACTATAAGTATGTTGCACCTACATGTCTATTAACTCTCATTAGAGTAGAGTAATAGTAGACTGGTAGGGTTATTAGTTAGGGTTGTAGTTATGTATTTGCAAAGTTACTTATAGGGCTCTATCTTGCACCCGGCGCAAATGACTTTGTACACTCACTCATGTATCATTCCTATTTTGCACCCGCGCAAAGCGGACTTTTCCCTCCACAGACACACGTCGGTTAACTAAGAAATACACTTGCGCTCCCCGGGGCGGTTCAGCGCAAAGAGGAGGAGTGTTCCGGCGCAAACTTTCCCTCATGCAATTTTGCTGTTCTATAAAACAATTGCGCCACTGACCAGAAAAAAACTAGTCTAAAGTCAGTGGCGCGTGGCGCGTTGTTCATTATGCTATGTTAAGGGCGCATGCTTGACCATAATGTATAGCGTGCACAACGCGCATACACTTTGCTCATGTAATCTACACAGATGCAGCAGTTTTTATTTTTACAAATCATACATTATAACAAGGAAATATATTACCACACGAGGGAAATCATTGTGGTGTCCATGAAGATGTGAAAAAATAGGCATAAATCTAGCCTACACATTTACCCAAATTTTTCAGGCAAATTGTAGTAATGACGGATCAGAGCTGTTTGCCCAATACTGGACACATGTCAAGACACATATGTATATAAAGACATCTGACAAATTAGTTTGTCCGTCTTGAACCAGGAAAAAAAATCTGAAGACTGCAAAATCACCTTTAACATAATGTAAGTACATTAAAAGCCTAATCTTAACTTACCAGTTAAGTTGAGCTTTCTCATATTTTTTTCTATTGATTTGGGTGGGTTTGTCCCATTCCCAATGTCAATTCTCTTTCTTTTACGGCCCTGACGAGAACATCGATCTCCTCGGCTGTGAACCGATTCTGAAGCGTGCCTGGTAAATGCGTCATAATAATAACAATCCGCCATGCAACATGCACTCCTGCTCTTAAAGGGTATGTTGGATGACGCTCTGATTGGTTTATTTCACGTTACGCCCAAACCACACCTATGAATAATGAAGCTACTTCAGACCAACCCCTTTTAGATTTGCGCCAGGCGCAAGAGGCATTTATCCCGCCGGGAAAATAGCAACAGCGCCGGGATCCACCCACAAAGTTACTTGCGTTTTGCGCTTTGACACTTGCGTTTCAGATCGTTAAAATCGGGCCCATAGTCAGCAGAATGCCTTTTGGGGAGCATCACAATAGCAGATATTAACCAGACAGTCTAGTAATACTCTAATAAGAGTTAGTTGACATGTAGTTGCAAAGTTAATTATAATCAACAGAATGTTCAAAAGGGACCATCGAAATAAAGTGTTACCCAGATCTGTCGACAGCACTTAAAATGGCCTTGATAACAGGCATGTCAGCACAGACAGAAAATGTGTGAGCAGTGTGAGGCTGTGATACAGAACAGTTGAACAATACTTGTGCCAGTTCCCTGGGGAGTCTGTGGATTCTGTGGGAGAGGTGTAGAAACCAGATGAAATCTGTGTGATGGATTACCATGCAACGCTGTCTCTGATTCCTTACACTAATACCCTATTTAGACAGCTTATGTAACTGCATTTGCTTGTATATACATAAATGTTTATTTTGTGTGTGTGTGTGTGTGTGTGTGGTAAGTGTGCAATCCTGTCTCCAGCCTTCAAAGTCCGAGAGTTCTCCATTACAGACGCAGTTCCCTTCCCGATTACTCTTCGCTGGAAGTCTCAGACAGATGAAAGTGTTGGGTAAGAGCCTTCTCTGTTTGAATCAAGTGCACATGTCTGAATAAAGTACATTGTGTCCTAGTTATTCTGTTCAACATGTCATTATTTATTTGTAATGCTCACTAAGGCAAGCATCGCTATTGCTTTTGCTCATATGAACAAACCACCAGCCCCAAGAATTAAACATCAACATATAACTGGCTCCAATGAATGATGACTCAAATCATGCGGCTTATTGGGGAGAGGCGTGATATTACATTTCTTGGCAATCACACTTTCATTTGCACCTGGTGGGCCATAAAAAAGACTTATGACCAAGTCATCTAGGCATGAGGATATAATACAGACCAATGAACACAAGCTAACCACCCACATCATCCTAGCATAGTAATGTGCTAAAAATCACTGTAGCTGCAACATGCAATAGCGACGACGACCTGTTTTATAACTGTTGTTTTTCCGTCTTCAGGGAATGTGAGGTGTACAATAAAAACCATGCAGCACCTTTCTCCAAGGTCATCACCTTTCACAAGAAGGAACCTTTTGATCTGGAAGCGTTTTATAGTTCTCCACATGAGCTGCCCTATCCAGATTGCAGAATAGGTGTGTATTACTGTGTGTTGTGTGTGGCATCTTCAGTATCATGCTGATTATATTCTGTAATGGAATTCTTAAACCAGACTTTACTTAAACATCTATAGCAATCAGTATGAAATTATTCACTTTGAGTTTTAGTCCGATTTCTCTAGCCTAATTTACGACTTAAATGAGACCAATCACTCTGGTGTGAAGCCCAGGGGAACCTTAAATAGTCGTTCATGTCCTCATTTGATTAAGAATGCCCTCAGCATTGTGATTCACTGTGTCCGAGCACCTGTTATATCTAAAACATATTAACTAAAGTGGGTTAGGGTCACAGATGTGTCAAAATACACCTACATGCCAGGTAATTAGGACTGAGACATGACGTCCCTCAAGCTTTAACTCCAATCACATCATATGCACTGTGAACTCTCTCAGTACTGAGTGAATGTCTATTTAATGTGTGTGTGGGCCTAATGCATTTCCCATATGGCAGGGTCAGAAAAAAACTTTTATTTGCCCGCTGGGATTGATTTCTATGTGTTGACGTACGCTAATACGATATATGTAATGTTTTTGTATTTGTTTAGCATTTTATTGTATTTAAAGTTTTTTTTTTTTTTTTTAGAAAAAAGTATTAAACATGTTAGGAGGACAATACTTATGATCAGATTCAATACCGTGATAATACTGTAAACCGTGAATAAAACTTCAGCAATTATTGTGATGCCGTCACATGCCTAGTATTTACACAAACTGTTTAATGCTGCTCAAAGGTGGCATAGAGGCATTTACACAAAAATTACATGATGTAAATGGCCTACATGAAGTATATAAATTATAAAATAAAATAAATTACTGGGTAGGGCTGTAATATTATGACAAAAGTATTGTCGATTATTGATCTTGATATTGTAAAAAATATGAATAGTGCAATTAAAATAATTCATAGAAATGTTTTGTCTTTGGGGAAATGCCATATTCTGGCTACACACACAAAACAAGAACAATTTATGAATTAGTTTATTGCTTTTTAAACATTAGAAAATCATGATTTCACATGGGTTATTTGGTAACACTTTACAAAAAAGTTTAATTTGTTAACATTATTTAAATACATTACTTAACATAACTATGATTTTTTTAATGAAGAAATGCCTTTCTACAGCATTTATTAATCATATAGCTAATGTTTAAATGCTTTAAAAATACATTGTTCATTGTTAGTGTCACGGATAGTTAAAGAAGAGGAAGATGAGCGAAGCAGTAGTTCAAAATATTAACTTTAAAATATTAACACAAATAACACCAAACAAAGAGGAACTGAAACAGACATACACAGGATAACAAACTGAAATACAGACAGGTGTGTGCTAATTAATGCTAATGGAAAAAACTAAGGAAACTGTAATAAATGGGAACATAGAAAAAGGAAACAGGAAGCAAAGATAAACAAACTAAAAGTCCTTGAAAACGAAACCAAAACACATCAAACAATGACAGTTAATACATAAATTAATTGTTAACAAATGATACCTTATTGTAACGTGTTATTGGTTATTTTAGTTATTCAAACTAGGATAAATATATACAATAGTGAGCAAATCATTTATAACGTTCCCTGTCACTGAAGTTTTGCACTCTTGCAAAAACAACCGTTATAATCACTGAAGCTCTCTATGCTGCAAAATTAATATCTTACTTGCATCGTATCTGCACTTTGTTTATTTTGAGAGAATGCATGCACTGAACGTAACTCCGGCATATTCAGCTGTGTGATTGGTTAAAATGCTCAACCCTGAAAAAAACATGTAAAAACAAATCTGATGCAATGTGAGCACATATAAATGTAATTCCTCAATCAACACTTTTCATATTTACTGTGACAGCCGTAATAGATTTAGTTTAATAATGCATTTTTTTGCCCTTATTTTGAATTTAGGGGGGCATATATTTCATTTTACTGACTTTTTCTGCCCCAAGGCACCATTAGTTTCTGCCCCTGCCATACTAAGTTGTTCTATTATTGTCCTAATTTTAGTTCTGATTATCATGTTATTCTGTTGTGGTCAGGCCGTTTTACCGTCCAGAATGTTGTGCCGCAACCTGATGGGGACAGTTCAAAGGTCAAGGTGAAAGTGCGTGTGAATGTGCACGGCATCTTCAGCGTGTCCAGTGCCTCTCTGATAGAGAAGCAGAAAGGAGAGGCAGAGGATGTGCACATGGACACAGAGCCGACTGTACAGAATGAGGGCAGGCCGGAGGAACAGGTAGGAGACACTGACCGGCTAAAAAGCATTCAGTCTTTGGGTTAATTAATGTAAAAACAAATGTATCTAATTCTAGTAGACTGTTGACATGACTATAGAGACATATCTAAATGCTAATTCTGTCATCTTCATGTTGTTCCAATCCAGTATGACTTTCTTTCTTCTGTGGAAGACGATTATATACACACAGGCACAGCATTAGCATTTTTTTTGCTCTTTGTCACTAATTTGCACTCAGCGCTGGAAATTACACCTCCGTCCTGGAGGAGGAGGATTGTCGTTCTTGTGTTGGGTATTACTTTATTTAGCTTACCAAGGTTCTGACATCCTATCAACAGCTGTAATTTGGCACAACATTATTTAAAATTAGGCCAAAAGTTGGCTAGGCGCATAATTATGACCTCATTAAATCAATCAGTACATATACTATGCACTACACTTATATTTGTCTGAAAAATAGTATCAAGTATTTTGAGCAAAAGTCTTTTTTACATGATGAGAAATGTAAAATTAGTGTGTCCAAAAGTTTGATTGTGTATGTATTTATAAAAAATCGAATACACTATCATTGTTTGGGGTCGGTAAGATTATTTTATGTTTTTGAAAGAAGTCTATTATGCTTACCAAGGATGAATTAAAAAAAAATCCAAAATACAGTAAAAACAGTAATATTGTAAAATATTCTATTTGAATATATTTTAAATTGACTTTATTCCTTGATGAAAGCTAAATTTTCAGCATCAAGAGCAAAAGAAAAATATTTTGAAGTAGAATAGCTCAGTTTAGGTCAGTTACAAGGCTTTTGTTCATTTTATTTCATTAATGGCATTGCTTTTGCTTCATTTGTCTTGTGAATGTGAGAGGAGGACGTCTGTATTGTACTGATTTCTATGGCTCTGAGCTATTCAACGGCCCTCCGTTTATGAAAAATATTCAAAACAAGCAAATATTTCAAGCACTGTGTGTGAGCTTTTTTAATTAATTTGTGGACAGTAAAGCTGTAGGGTCAGATCACTGATGCTGTGTTTACACGTCTGTTAATAGAATAAAATGCAGGTGGACCAGGAAGGCCAAGGAGAACAGCCCAGTGAAGAGGAAAGACTGAATAACTCTGGCAGCAAGGTACAATTTATCTTGAAGAATAGATTCCCGCATGCTTTTATTGTTACTTTAATAAAGTGGCCATATCATGCATTTATATAATTCTCTTTCATTTTAGTTATTTTGCAACATTGCTGTTATGACACTTCATGCCCAAATTGCTGCAAATGAGCAATAACTATCTATCTATTATCTATCTATCTTCTATCTTCTATATCATCTACACTATATCTCATCTTTATCTATACATTATACTTCCTATATTACATCTATCTCTATCTATCATCTACATCATCTATATCTATCATTATATTACAATCACTACATTTCTCTATCATTATCATCACTATCTATCATCACATCTTCCATTCATCGAATTATCTACTACGACTATATATCTTTCTATCAATCTTTATCTATCATTTACTTCTATCTATCTATCTATCTATCTAACTATCTATCTATCTATCTATCTATCTATCTATCTATCTATCTATCTATCTATCTATCTATCTATCTATCTATCTATCTATCTATCTATCTATCTATCTATCTATCATTATCTATCTATCTATCTATCTATCTATCTATCTATCTATCTATCTATCTATCTATCTATCTATCTATCTATCTATCTATCTATCTATCTATCAATCTCATCTACTATCTTCTATCTATCTGAACTATCTATCTATCTATCTATCTATCTATCTATCTATCTATCTATCTATCTATCTATCTATCTATCTATCTATCTATCTAATCTATCTATCTATCTATCTATCATCTATCTATCTATCTATCTATCTATCTATCTATCACTATCTATCTATCTAATCTATCTATCTCCTATCTATCTATCTATGTATCTATCTATTATCTATCTATCTATCTATCTATCTATCTATCTATCTATCTATCTATCTATCTATCTATCTATCTATCTATCTATCTATCTATCTATCTATCTATCTATCTATCATATCTATTTCTATCTATCTATCTATCTATCTATCTATCTATCTATCTATCTATCTATCTATCTATCTATCTATCTATCTATCTATCTATCTATCTATCTATCTATCTATCTATCTATCTATCTATCTATCTATCTATCTATCTATCTATCTTCTTCTGTCTGTCTGTCTGTCTGTCTGTCTGTCTGTCTGTCTGTCTGTCTGTCTGTGTCCTTCCTGATAATTGTGTATTAATAAAATAAATGTTTTTTTTATATCTTTTGACTTTTCTTATTTTCTCAAAGGACGGTGATAAACAAGATCAAGGTGCAAGCAGTAGCAAAGCCAAGTCAAAGGTGAAGAGTGTTGATCTGCCCATTTTGGCCAACACCACCCGACAGCTGGATCGAGATGTGCTCAACAACTTTGTTGAATACGAGGCAAGTGCTTTTCCATTCACTTTCAGTCTGCCTCATTTCCCTGGAGAACATGTGGAGTGCTGCGATTCATTTAAATCATCTCAGTTCAAAGCAGTCCTCTTTAGAAGCATCCACCCTGTGCATTTTTCATTCAGAGCTCCATTTTCTGCACTTTTAGGCAGCGTTTAGTTTGATTATATGTACTCATTATATTTTCTAAATAGATTCTAAAGCAATTTTTTTTGTCTTTGTAAATTTTATGAAATTTTTCCACTTTGGTAGATGTTTTGGTGGTAAGACTGTTCGACAGAGAAACAGAACAATATATTTTGATCAACTTGACAAAAGCAATTGTTAATGTAGGAAACGGCAGATGGATGAAATCGAGCCTCTTTTTTCTCTGAGTATTTGGTTTGATATAGTTGACCTAAAAAAAATTATTTCGTCATCATTTTCTTAACATAATGTCTTTAAAAAATCCCTTTAAATTAGAAAATATTACATGTTTGGCTGTACTTTTTTGTCTCCACACTGGTGGTGTCGAGTTTCAGATTCAATAATATTACAATAATATTTATTTTGTCTAAATATAACCTTGTGAAAAATAAGTACACAGTTTAGCACACTTTTAAATATATAATTAATATTATATGAATTAATAATATACTTTAAAATAGTATACTTAAGTGCAAAGTGAGTGTTTTTGGACACTTAATTGCATGTTAATTGTATTATAGTTAAAATTTAAATGCAGTTTAACTGACTTAAGTAGGACTACATATATTTATAATTACACATTTGTAATGATGACACTACAATTAGTATTATTACACTACAAATGCACATTCAATACAATTAAGTGTATGTTTACTGTCCCATGTGGATAATTACAGTGTTTGAGAATCTTTGTGTGACTGAATAGGATGAAAAGTTACAATGTTTGTAAATGTATTCATTACATTCTGTCTTCCAGAAAAAAATGATCATACAGGACAAGCTGGAAAAGGAGAGAAATGATGCTAAAAATGGGGTGGAAGAATATGTCTACGACCTGCGAGACAAACTTTGTGGCATCTATGAGAAATATGTCACTGAAAATGTGAGCACATGATCTCTGTTATCTGGAGCTGTTGTTCTCAGACAACAGACTAGGGAGCTTATGTTTTATGAGCTTAATTCTGCAATTCAGAGAATCTCTCATCATTTTTATAAATCGAACAGAACATCACAAATACCTAGCTACCAACACAAATCACATGTAGACATGTATGCGTGCTGATGTATATTTTGCAGGAAAGTAACCAGCTCACCATAATGCTTGAAGACACAGAGAACTGGCTGTATGAAGAAGGAGAGGACCAGGAGAAAGAAATCTATCAGGACAAACTGTCTGAACTCAAAGTAGGTGTTTTAGTGTATTTAATATTTTAGTATTATTTCTAACTGTTTATACATGTATTTTTCCTTTGTTAATATTTTCCTTCAAGCATGATTTACCTCTTAATTCTTAAGTATACGTCTTTTTCACAAGGGTCAGTTCTTTTAAAGAAAATCCTGAAGTGAAAATGTTTGTTACAGCAGGTTACTGTTGTCTTTGTGTTTTGTAGAGGTTTGGTGAGCCCATTGAAGAGCGGTACAGAGAGCATGAGGGCCGACCCAAAGCGTTTGATGAGCTAGGCAAGAAAATTCAGCTTTTTATGAAGGCGGTGGACGTGTATAGACAGAAGGTAAGCTGTAATTCCATACAATTTTTATATTGTGTAGTTCTGTTCATAGAAAATTATGTAGACATTTTTTGTAACTATAAAGCAGAGTCCTTGTCTGTTGTGTTTTTAGCAGCATTAGGGTGATGTGAAACCTCCTTTTTTTTTACAGGCATTAATGGGTTTTATTTGGGAAAACTCTTTTGCACAGATCTACTGGCCTAATTATTCCCGTAGCTTACATTTTTACATCATCTACAAGCTATATAATGTACAATTGTCATGTCTCCCACTATTCTATAGGGCAGTGGTTCCCAAACTGGGGTACTCTGGGGGTACGTGAGGTGACAGAGGGGGAAAGCCAACAAAATGCTGAGTTTTGCTGTTCATTTAATTGTATCCCACCTTTAAAGTGTTAGTTCACCTGAGAATTATCTCATAATTTACTCACCCTCAAGCCATAGGTGTATATGACTTTACATTTACATTTTACATTTACATTTAGTCATTTAGCAGACGCTTTTATCCAAAGCGACTTACAACTGAGGACAAAACCAAGCGAGTCATCGTGAAAAGGCAAAAACACCGCAAGAAGTGCTCAAAGTACAAAGTTCACACATAGCCCAGAGTAGTATAAGCCAAGCAAGGGAGGATTTAAAGGAAAGGTTTTTTTTTTTTTTTTTTTTTTTTTTTTTTTATGTTAAGTGCTCCCTGAAGAGATGAGTTTTCAGTTGTCTTTTGAATGCTGTCAGGGATTCTGCATTCCGAATGAGGCTGGGCAGATCATTCCACCAGCATGGAACCGTGAATGAGAAAGTTCTGGAGAGTGATTTTGTGGCTCGCTGTGATGGTACCACGAGCCGTCGCTCATTGACCGATCGTAGGCTTCTGGTAGGGATGTAGACTTGTAATAGCGAGTGAAAGTAGGAGGGAGCTGAACCTGTGGTCAATCTGTAAGCAAGCGTCAACACCTTGAACTTGATGCGAGCAGCGAGTGGTAGCCAGTGCAGAGAGATGAACAGAGGAGTGACGTGGGCCCTTTTGGGCTCGTTGAAGACAAGACGAGCTGCAGCATTCTGGATCATTTGTAGAGGTTTTGTTGCACATGATGGAAGTCCAGCCAGAAGAGCATTGCAGTAATCAAGCCTAGAAATGACCAGGGCCTGGACGAGAAGTTGTGTTGCATGCTCAGTTAGAAAAGGCCTGATTTTCCTGATGTTGTGCATAGCAAACCTGCATGATCGAGCTGTCTTTGTAATGTGGTCGGTGAAGGTCAGCTGATCATCAAAGATTACTCCAAGATTTCTGACTGACCTTGATGGGGTGATTGAGGAAGAGTCTAGCTGGATAGTGAAGTCGTGTTGTAGAGACGGATTGGCAGGGAGGACGAGAAGCTCAGTCTTTGCCAGGTTGAGCTGCAGGTGATGTTCCTTCATCCATGCCGAGATGTCCGCCAGACAGCTTGAGATCCGTGCCGTTACTGTGGGATCATCTGGTTGAAATGAGAGGTAGAGCTGGGTGTCATCAGCATAGCAATGGTAAGAGAAACCATGTGCCTGTATGATGGGTCCCAATGATGTGGTGTAGATAGAGAAGAGGAGCGGTCCAAGAACTGAACCCTGAGGAACCCCTGTGGTCAGTTGATGTGCTTTGGATACCTCGCCTCTCCATGCGACCCTAAAGGACCTACCTGTGAGATAGGACTCAAACCAGTGGAGGGCAGTTCCAGTGATGCCCAGAGATGAGAGGGCGGACAAGAGGATTTGATGATTCACAGTGTCGAAGGCAGCAGACAGGTCCAGGAGAATGAGAACTGATGATTTGGAGGCAGCTTTTGCGATCCGCAGGGCTTCTGTGACCGACAGTAATGCAGTCTCGGTAGAATGTCCTTTCTTGAAGCCAGATTGGTTGACATCCAGCTGGCTGTTCAGAGACAGGAAGGATGATACTTGGTTAAAAGCAACTCGTTCAAGTATTTTCGCAATGAATGGTAGGAGAGAGACAGGTCTGTAATTCTCTAGAAGTGATGTGTTTGATGTTGGTTTTTTAAGCAGTGGAGTTACCCGAGCCTGCTTAAATGCTGTAGGGAAAATGCCAGTGTGGAGGGATGAGTTGATAATGTGTGTAAGAGCTGGTAGAAGTGTGGGAGAGATGGCTTGTAGAAGGTGTGAGGGGATGGGATCAAGAGGGCAGGTGGTAGGATGACTGGAGAGGAGAAGTTTAGATACTTCTTCCTCGGTTAGTGGAGAGAAGGAGGAGAGAAGGTTATTGGCTGTGGGAGAGGTTAGTCTGGATTCCTGTGTGTGTGAATCTGAAAACTGACTGCTGATAGTTGTAGTTTTGTCAGTGAAGAAGTTAGAAAAATCATCAGCAGTTAGCGAGGAGGTGGGTGGTGGTGGAGGTGGACAGAGGAGAGAGTTGAATGTCTTGAACAGTGTTCGTGTGTTAGAGGCACTGTTGATCTTGTTGTGGAAATATGAAGATTTTGCGGTGTGAACATCAACAGAAAAGGCAGAGAGCAGAGATTGATACCTACTGAGGTCAGATGTGTCTTTTGATTTGCGCCATTTCCGCTCCGCTGCCCTGAGCTTGGTCCGGTGTTCACGAAGAACCTCAGATAACCAGGGGTTGGAGGGAGTGGCGCGTGCTGGCCTAGAGGAGAGAGGGCAGATATTGTCTAAAGAAGAGGTTAGGATGGAGCATAAAGTATCTGTCGCAGTGTTCACATCCAGTGATGAGAAATGCGAGGGTGAGGGAAGAGAGGATGACACAGCAGAGGAAAGATGGGACGGAGAAAGTGAGCGCAGGTTTCGTCTGAAAGTAAATGCTGGGGAGGTTGCTGGAGCATGGGTAGTGAGTTGTAGATTGAAAGTAATGAGGAAATGATCTGAAACGTGGAGAGGTTTCACCAAAATGTTGTCAGTGGTACAGTTGCGTGTGTAAACCAGGTCCAGTTGGTTGCCTGACTTGTGAGTACCGGAGGTGATGAGCCGTGTGAGATCGAAAGAAGCTAGGAGAGAGCTGAAGTCAGTTGCATATGGTTTTGCTAGGTGAATGTTGAAATCGCCAAAGACTACAAGTGGAGTGCTATCATCAGGGAAAGAGGACAGCAGCACATCTAGCTCCTCTACAAAGCTTCCCAGTTGACCAGGGGGGCGATAAATAACTACAATATTGATCTTAGTGGGAGTTGTAAGTGTAATAGCATGATATTCAAATGAGGTGTTATTGCATAGAGAAGAGAGAGTTGAGTATTTCCAATTGTTAGTAATGAGAAGACCAGTGCCCCCACCCCTCCCCGACTGGCGAGGGTGTGAGAGAAAGAGTAGTTGTTAGAGTTGCTGAGTCTTCTGGACGGATCCAGGTCTCAGTCAAGCCCAAGATATTAAGAGTAGAATGAGATGCAAAGGCTGGAATGAAGTCAGCTTTATTGACTGCTGATTGACAATTCCATATACCCACTTTCTTCTTTCAGCCAAACACATATACGGAGTATTATTAAAAAATATCCTGGCTCTTCCCATTGGTACCATTCGCCGGATCTCGACTCGCGTACAGCCGTTACCGGAAGCCAGTGATTATAGTTTATAAAGTTATAAATATGGATATTTTTCTCACAAAAACACATCGCTTCGCTTCAGAAGGTCTTTATTAACCCCCTGTGGAGCACTTTTATGATGGATGGATGCGCTTTTTTCTCATTCAACACCATTATAAAGCTTGGAAAGCAAGGATATTTTTTAAATATAAGTCTGATTAAGTTTGGATGAAAGAAGAACGTCATATACACTTAGGAACACCTGAAATGGCGTGAGTGAGTAAATTATGGGATAATTTTCATTTTTGGGTGAACTTGAAAACCTTTAAAACTTAACAGGCAAAATACCGCTTCTAGTATAAAAACAGGAAAATAGTAGTGCTGTAAAAGCCCTCATCTTTTGCGGTTCAAAACTGATTGCATCCACACAAGCACATGACAGGCTTGTAGAGTCTGCTGCCATCGTGCTACATTACTGCTGTCCTTGACCTTTATAAAAGTGGGGTTTTAGCACTTATATATAAGAACAAATATAGACACAAACAGTGCATAGAGATCGATTTAAGACAAACTCTCTTTGATACAAAAACATGCCCTGTGTGAGATCTTGTTTTTAATGTGGACATTAGCTCACTACAGTATATGAGCAAGATTGCAATTTTCCAGAATATCCACACTATTGCAAATGTGACAATGACTTTGTACAACAGTTCAACAAACAAAAAGGAATATTAAGTGACATAAATTTCAAACACAGTATTGTCAGTAATATTCGCTTTATTGTGACAAAATAATAGTCCAAACAAAAGCAACTATAATAGTCTCCAAGCAACACACAGTGGTGTTTCATTAGTGAACGAATCTGTGGCTTTGAGCGAATCGTGAGTCGATGATTTAATGACCCATTCATAAATACAGCCACTTGCTTCATTACCGAATGAATTAATGACTCGATGACTCACTCATTAAGAAAAACTTACCGCCACCTACTTGTGAATTTAGGTTGTTATTTAATAGTAGTCACTTTGTTTTTACCATCATTTCATATTTCTCTATTGAACTTTTTTTTTGTTTAAAACATCTCATAACATTATTTGTATTTGCATTCAAGCAAGTTGCATTAAACAGTGTGTAAATACATCTAGAAGCAGCTTGTGCCACTTTGTTGATACTGATTTCATTTGACTGAAAATATTGATTTAGTTTATTTTATCACTTTAATTATTATATTAATAATTAAATTGATGGAATTTGACATAAAACATGACATACATTTATTAGGGTTAAAAGGGGGGAAAAGGGTCAAAGATTTTGTCTTTAAAGGTAAAAAATGCACTTGAAAATCAATTTTAAAAAAGTGGAAGAGAGGAGGTACGCAGAAGGATGTTAAATGCCTACTACTCTCTTTTCTTTCTCTAATCTCTTTCTAATTCACTTTCACTTCTTCTTTAATCTTACAGAAGATGTCTCAAGTGACTGTCTTTATATCAGTTGTTTTAGTCATGTATATCATTACATAGTGATATATTTGTCAGACTAATTGCGTTTATGGCTGCATCATAATCTTTTGCATTGTTCAGATTGGATCAATTATTCTTAAAATCCTCTCACATTAATTTCTTTTACATGTACATAAATGCTGTGGACATGTCTGCTATTTGACCAACAGGACGAGCGCTACCAGCACTTGAGCGCTGAGGAGATGGGTGTTGTTGAGAAGAGTGTGAATGAAGCTTTAGGCTGGATAAATGTGAAGATGAACGCCCAAAGCAAACTCACCATTGCTCAAGACCCAGCAGTCAAAGTAGCAGAGATCATTCAGAAGATTCAGGTTTGTTTGTGCACTTTCTTTTTCACTGTCATTAGATTGATCACACCAGTGAAAGTAAATCTCATGAAATCATTGCCACGTGACATTTTTAAAAAGGACATTATATTTTGGCATAAAGAAAATGAAGCCTGTTTGAAAGCCATTTCATTGGGATATTATTTCATGATACAATTGCATGCAAAAAAAAAATACTTTACTGCAATGATGTTTTATAATGATTTTTTCTTAATTGCTGTTATTTTACATTATGATAAAAACTGGAAAAGTTAAAAATGTATTAATTTCTTTTTACTTTAAATTTGCACAAATTTAAGGCAGTAAAACAAATACAACTACAGTAATGTATAAATACTTAAAAAATTAATTAATTAAAGTATTTATGTATATATTTTGCATTAAATAATAAGAATGAGATTTTTTATTTACGTAGTAATAAAAGGTTTTTGAGTTTTTTTATTTTTAATTTGCATAAATGAGTGAGATCTAAACAAATACTACCATGATGTATAAATACTTTAATAATTCAATTCAATTTTGTAGTATAATGAAAATATACAAAAGTAATGTAGTAATATAGGACTTTTATTTTGACAGACTGTCTAATTCTGTGTTCTACTATAATTGACATATTGTATAATTTTACATTAGTATAAAGAGAATTAGATTTTTTACATTACGTTAATGAAAATTTGTTGGGAAAATAGTTCAGATGGAAAATTAATAATAAAATAGTCCTCTGTTCTGCAAAGTATAATTAATTTTATTTTTTATTTTATTATGAGACAAAACATCGCCTCAACTTATTATTAGCAGGTTGTGTCCAGTTCCCCCATAAAGAATCCTTATATTTTGACTCTGGCTGACAATAGTCTAACCTAATGTATAATTCAAAAAATTGAATCTATCTGCGCTGTGTTGAATTGTAGGAGCTAGAGGACGTTTGCAATCCTGTCGTCAACCGACCCAAACCCAAGGCCGAGGAGCCCGTAGAGGAGGGAGACAGAAACAACGGGGCCCATAACGGCCCCGCGGCGCAACAAGGTGCTGACAGCAAAGGCAATCAGCAGACGAAGCCTCCGTCTGGAGAGATGGAGGTGGACTGAGCTCTTCCACACTCAACCATCCGATTCTGCTGCCATTCTCACTTAAGCTACTATTAAACCTTTTCAACTTACACTGAACCAATAGCTGGAACCATTCTCTTTGTGTCCACCACTCAGTTGGCTGTATTTGTGCATCTGTTTGTTGAAGTCTGCTCCTCTGTTGGTTTTTCTCTTGTACCTATTAAGGGATCGGGTCAGGCTGTCCTTTGAATGTTGCAGCTGTATTCAAAACTCAATCCGGGATTGGACATTCATGATAGGAGCATATAGAATAGATGTAGTTCAATAGCTGAAACGATGCTGCCACTCTTAACAAAAAGCTATCCCTAAAACAATGTGATACTTGCATTTTGGGAGAGCCAAAGGCATTTTTTGAAGTGAATCATATCACACGGTAACTTGTTATGGGAACATGAATCAAAATACTGTTCAATCAATCGTTAAGATTGAGGTAAAACAAGCAAATATGTATGCAATACATATAAATATATGGTTTATATTTGTATTTAAAATATAAATTTCCAAAGGATGTGTTGTTTAGAGCCTGTAAATATTATTTTAGTAATTTGAATGGGTGCTTAGATAGAGGTACACTCCTATTGTTGACATTGCAATGCTTTCAGCTCCGTAGTGTCATATGAAAGTAGAATGTACTGAGCCGGTCATTACCTTTTTTCCCAGTTTCCATGCAGTCCCATATCAAGTCTTGAGGTTTGATGATCACAAATAATAAAACATGCCTTTATGACTGAATGCGTTTGTTGTCATCTAAATGATTGTGCCCGTTTATATGAGAAATTTTAAATGTAATTCTATAGTCATAAAATCTGGACAAGAACAGGAGGGTCTGTAAGTGTTAAAGCACAGCATAGAACTTTTATTTAATTTTTTTGCAAAACATACAGGCAAAAAATGCATTGTATTCATTTAAATTTAAATAAGTTAAATGTAAATTTAAATAAGTATCAAAGGATATACAATTTCCTCATTTACAAACTTTCAGTCTTATTTAAACTGAGGGATTGTTTTTTCAAAGAGATGTTTGCTCAATTTGTATTACTCATTGGAGTAAGTAATGAGTCACAAGATATTTTTATTGAATGGATAATAACTTAACACAAACTGTGGTTAGTGAGTTGATGAAAAGGTAATAATTAAAACATTAAAAAAAGACAATTTAAAATAAAAATATAAACAAAACAGTAAAAAGATTTAAATTAGGGCTGTCAAATGATTAATCGTGATTAATCACATCCAAAATAAAAGTCTTTGTTTACATAATATATGTGGGTGCACTGTGTATAATTATTTTATATATATAAATACACACACATGCTTGTATATATTTAAGAAATATTTTCATGTATATACTATATATAGATTTATTTATAATTTATATTATATATAAATATAAATATTTTATATATAAATATTTTTTTTCTTAAATATACATGCATGTGTGTGTATTTATATATATACAAAATTATACACAGTGCACCCACATATATTATGTAAACAAAGACTTTTATTTTGGATGTGATTAATCGTGATTAATCATTTGACAGCCCTAATTTTTTTTTTTTTTTTTACCTTTATGCCATGTGACCATTAACTCGTATCAGAGAACTGGAAATGCGTTGTTATATTATTGAATTTTTTTTACTTAAAATCTTATTGTAAATATATTAGGTCAAAGGGGGTTTCGACTGACAAATAAGTTTGAGAATCCCTAACCGACCCACAATGTTTAAGTGACCTCCAAAAAGAGCCAATGCTATATGTATATTAATTATAGAAAAGCAAGTGTTGTAATCACAAACAAGACCAAACTACAATTAAATGGGATTATTTTATGAAATCCTGTCCAGGGACTAAAAACTTCATATCGTCACCGTAGTAATGTAGGACTTATATTTTGACAGTCTCTATGGTAGTTCTGTGTTGTGCTTGTAACCTGATCACCTATTGGTCAATTTGCACAGCGACGTCGATACGTCATTACGCGCTCTAACGGGCGGACTTTTCAAAATGGAGGAAAGGCAAACATTTTGGAGGGGAATACAAATATATCGATTAAATGCATTTTTATACGTCATGCTCAAGTCAAAACACCTCACGTTCACGGGAAAATAAGGATATTTGGATACAATCACCGAATTGTCGGATTGAAGAGATTATGAAGTGAAAATGAGTGTCTCAATCGGAGATAAAATTGAGGTAAGTAGCGCGGTCGCGAGAGCCATTCATCCCGACAGACTACTGTAGTTTGTTTGGAGGTTATGTGTACATTTTAAGCTCCCAAAACCAGCTAAATGATCCCTTTATTTGTTTGTTTGTTTTTCCACCCGCTTTTGTTCGTTCTAATTTGGCAAAACGCACTGTGGTAAAACCTCAACTCATAACATTTACCATAAAACATTCTGATTTATCCGGAAACGGTTTATACTAACGTTGCCGTCTGGATCGCGCCTTCTGTTCATCCATCTGCGGTTCATTTTTAGTGCAACAAAGGTGTTTTGGGAATTATGAGCGTGGAGACTGTTGCTAGGTGACGTGCGGTAGCGTCAGCGTCAGGTAGAGTCGCGGGAGGAGAGCGCGAGAGTGATGAACAGATGTCACTGTCAGATACAGGTAACTAGTGACGCGTCAACAAAGATCACACACTGCGCGCAACGGGCTGCTTTTGTGTGTGTGTTTTTTAGCTTGATCCGTGGTCGAAACACTTTATGAAACATGTTGGAAGTGATTCATTCATTCCTAATTAATTTGACTTCTAAAGGAAAAGATCCACATGAGGACCGAATTTTGGCATCATCTGTGGATCTTAGAATCGAGGTAGGAGATTTTTATGGAAGCTTCAGAATTTGGAGATATAATCTCACAATTCTGAGAAAAAGTCTTACTAGTTAGATGTTAACTTGCAATAAAGTCTGAATTGTGAGATGTAAACTCAAAATTATGAGAGAAAAAAGTTTTTGTTGCTATTCCGTGTTGAAAAACAAAGCAAAATTGTGAGATGTAAACAAAATTCAGAAAAAGTCAGAATTGTGAGATGTACACTTGAAATTAAGTATTGTTTTTATATTTTGCTATTCTTTGGTGGGAAAAAACAGAATTGTGAGATGTAAACAAACAATTCTGAAAAAAGTCAGAATTATGAGATGTAGGCTAAACTTGCAATTTTTCTCACAGTTGTGAAGAAAAAGCCTGAATTGTGAGATAAAAATTGCATATTTTATTTTGCTAATCCATGGTGGGAAAAAAAACTGAATTGTGAGATCAAAAATCTTAATAAAAATGGCTAGATATAAGCAAAATTCTGCGAAAAAGTAAGAATTGCGAAATGTAAACTCAGAATTCTGAGTCTTAATTGTGACACACTAATTATATATTTTTATTTTGATATTCCGTGTTTGAAAAAAGTCAGAAGTGCGAGATGTAAACTTGCAATTACACGTTTATATACCTTGCAATTGTTAGAGAAAAAAAGTCCAAACTCAGAGATATTTTTTGCGATTTTGATAAAGTCAAAATTGTCTTATAAAAAGCAACAATTGCCTCTTATTATTATTTTTTATTCTGTGGTGGAAACAAACTTTCAGGGATGTCATTCTATGGTTTATGGACACATAAAGTCTCAAAGGGATCGATCTCATCTTGAAATGATCTCATTCTATATTTGTGTAATTTTCCCATCTAATTCAAACAATTCCTTGTTTAATGCTTCAGGACTTCAAGGTTCTCACCTTGTTGGGTAAAGGCTCCTTTGCATGTGTCTACAGAGCAAAATCTGTAAACACAGGTTTGGAAGTGGCAATCAAAATGGTAAGAACATGCTTTTCTGTTTAATTGCTCATAGTGGCGGCCAGGGGAGTGTGCAGCATCTGTTCAAAACCGTTCACTGTCTCCCATGTGTACTTGCAGATTGACAAGAAAGCCATGCACAAAGCTGGCATGGTGCAGAGAGTCATTAATGAGGTGGAGATTCAGTGTCGGTTAAAGCATCCGTCAGTTCTTGAGGTGAGTCCCAAACCCTCATCACATCTTACTGCTGCAGATCAACTGATGCTCATGTTAGATTAGAAAGAATATTTGACTTTTAAAAGATTTGCATACTTTAAAAATATTTATAGTGGAAATAAAAGTTTTGTTTAGCTTAGTGTGTTTCATTGGCCACAGCAGTGACTCCCCATTGTCCACAATAATGGTATTTAAATTTAAGGATTGCTGAAGTTTTAAGAGCTGAATGTTCTTCAAGGTTCCCCACTTGTTTTAACCATATATTTATATTAATATTCCAGTCATTTGTGTTTTACCAAAAAAGGAGAAAGATTTTTTTTTACATATATCTTTTTTTATTACTATTTTAGCCAATCAAATATTTTAGAGCTTGGCATGACTAGAACAATTTATAGCCTTGTCATAATAAAAATGACCTTGCAATTATACGATTTTATTAATTTACATTATTTTTCCAGGTCTAGAAATCACACTTTCAAAATTAAGCTACCTCGTGTAGGTTTTTCAAGATATTTGGGAACAAAAAAGGGGTTGAATAAAAAGAAGGAATAAGAAATGCCCTGATTTGTACTGTAGTTGTTTTAGTCTTATTAATGCATCGAGAACTAGTAGGTTAAAGAGAGATTTGTTTTTGTCAGGGTCTTATTAAAGACATTTGCACACTGATAATAAAATTTTCTCCTATTTAATAAAAATAATTGTCCAAGGTCATGGACAAGTCATAGAAATTCTTTGGACAAAAAGTATGGAAGACATGACTGTATTAATAGACATTTGAAGACAAACTGAATACTGGTAGTGCCGTATGGGTCACACAAGTTTGACCCATGCTTTTTTGCTTAAAGGTGAAGACCCAACTTTATGTATGTTTTGTAAAATTCCCTTATCTGTCAAACATATTTTATTAGATTGCCCTCCTGGACTTAACGCAAGCAGAATGCTCTTTTATGAAGTTACTTCATCGAAGGACATATTTAATGAGATTATGCCTAAAAAGGTTTTGGATTTTTTTTATCATATGTTAATTTAAAAAAATCTATTGTATAATATGACTTGTTGTTTATATTTGTTTTGTTTTTATTGTATTTATATGATATTTGTATTTTTGTAAGTGAATTTTTGCCATGAAAATAGCTTTGAATGCTGACATGGCATGAAATAATCTGAATCTGAATACTGGTAGTTGATAAGATTATAGAGTAATGAGTATATTACAGATATTTGGATTTAAGTTTGTTTCTAGCAGCAATGTAATGTATAGATAGATACTGAGGAAAGAACTATACTCAGCAAGTGCATGAATGATGGTGCTTTTGTGTAAAATAAATAACTTTATTGTGCATTTGCAATGTTACTTGAAGGAAACTGCTATCCTTCATGGTAGGGGTGTGCGATATGACGATATTTAATCGTGGACGATTAAAATGTCTCCACGATTCACTTTTTCGGAAATATCGTAGAATCGCGCTCCAGTGCATGTTCTATCAGATGTAGTTCTATGGCTTTTTTTCAGCTACGTACAGCATGCGATGCGCGGCGCGCTAGATGTCAGTGTGAGCTGTCAACCCTCCCATTTTTTCCGGGTTTCTCACGTATTTTAGCTCTTTTCCCGCCGTCTTTCCGTTTTAGTGTTTTCCCGTAAAATATCCCATATTGTTACAGCCTAGTTGTGTGAGACGTGAAGTCGTTCATCCCCGCGCGCGCTGTTACAAAAAACGCTGTGAACACAGCCAAGCAAAATGAGGTCTTACGCACCCAACTCGTCATTTTTGCCGCGCTCGTGCGAGCGACCGCGCTATATAAACAAGGTTTTTTGTTTAAACAAGGCTTTATTTCATGTCAGCGCGCGCTATGATCGGTAAAGGTGCACACTGCACAGAGACCTCTCCCGCAGTCCCGCATCATCTCAGAAGCACCACTAACTCCGCCTCCGTTTCCCTCGTAAGCTGATATTATTTAAACATTCTCTATGATAAAATTTGACACCCTCTCTCTCTCTCTCTCTCTCTCTCTCTCTCTCTCTCTCTCTCTCTCTCTCTCTCTCTCTCTCTCTCTCTCTCTCACGCACGCACGCACGCACGCACGCACACACACACACACACACACACTGTGTGATGAGAAGTCTGATTGTAATGCAGGTCCTGTTGACTGTTCTTACTTTGCACAATTGCAGTTCCATTAAACATACACTTGATATTTTTTAAATGGGGATATAAGTTTGCTTGTATTGCGGCTCAGTAATTTGCAAAATAGTCTTAAAAAGCAACATGAAAAATTTATTTCCCTTTCCCAAGCTGTACAACTACTTTGAGGACAGTAATTATGTGTACCTGGTTCTGGAGATGTGTCACAATGGGGAGATGAGCCGCTACCTGAAGGAGAGGAAACAACCTTTTACAGAGGAGGAGGGTTAGTTCTTCACATTTATGCACTACAGGGTTTCATGTTAAAAATCTTTTCTGCATGTAATTCCGTTTTAAAATCAACACTGCGTTCAGTCTTTTTGTTGGTTTTTGTTTGTGTTATCAACAGCGAGGCACTTCATGCATCAGATCGTAAAGGGAATGCTGTACCTCCACACTCACGGGATCATGCACAGGGATCTGACCTTATCTAATCTCCTGCTCACCACCAGCATGAACATTAAAATCGCAGACTTTGGTTTGGCAACGCAACTCAAAATTCCCAGCGAGAAGCACTTCACCATGTGTGGCACACCGAACTACATTTCTCCTGAGGTGGCTACACGCAGCGCTCACGGCCTGGAGTCCGACGTTTGGTCGCTGGGCTGCATGTTCTATGCCTTTCTCACGGGCAGACCGCCCTTTGACACGGACACTGTGAAACACACCCTCAATAAGGTGGTTCTGGGAGAATTTCAGATGCCCTCTCACATATCAGCAGAAGCGCAGGACCTGATTCAGCAGCTGCTGCAAAAGAACCCCTCACTCAGGCCCAGTCTCTCCACGGTGCTGGACCACCCTTTTATGACTCAAACCGGGCCCACCGCAAGCAAAGACTCGGGGAGCAGTGACGGAGGGTCCATAGACAGTGGTATAGCCACCATTTCCACAGCCTCCAACGCCACTAATAGCAGCAGCAGCAGTAGCCGGCTACAGAGGAGAACAAGGAAGATGATTGGACAGCCCTTACCCAATCGCATGGCACCGATCCCCAGCCACTCCCATCACTCCACCAGCTCCAGTTTTAAAAGTGGGCAAGATTGGCAGCCGAATTTTCAAGATGATTTATCCAGGGTGGGTATTGAGAGAGTTCCCCTGGGTGCTGACAGCAGAAGGCCTCATTCTCGCTACTTGAGACGAGCTCATTCATCAGATCGATCCGGTGCTGGGATTAGCCACACACCACAGGAGGCAGAGCTAGAGAGATGCCACTCAGAAGAAATGCTTCCAGGGTCCGGACGGTCATTTCCACCAACCTCCAGTTACAGAAACGTTCACCATGGCTACTCTGAGCATGGGCGCCTTCCCTCTCCACCCGTAAAACAGCCTGCAAAGTAAGAGACGTGCAAAGCATGTGTGCATTTCAGCATTATTACAATATCTATTTTTTAATTACTGCTTTTTGTTCCCCTCTTTACTCAGTCCTGGATCGTCTTTTTCTACATCCACCCATTCAGTGAGACCACAGATGCCTGATTCTCAAACACAGGCCTGGTTCAGCAATGATGGTATCATTCCTAGTTGAATTTTTAGTTATATTTTAGAAGAAATATTTCAGCAAAAAGTTATAATTCTGTCATCGTTTACATGACACACATATAAAAAAAGATATTGAAATATGTCCAAGCTTCTCATTTAGCACAATGAGAATGTATGGTGATTCGCTCTGCCAAAATTTTCAGAGAGGATAAAAACCCAATTAAAGTAGTCTGCAACTCATGCACTATCTTCCAAGTTTTCTAAAGCCAGCCATTATAATAGATTTGAATGAGAAACGGTAAATAGTGACTTAAATTTTGAGCTGCATTCACTCAAAGCTATCATTTAACTTCAGAAGACTTGAATACAATGCATAAGATATGTGGATTGCTTTAATGATTTTATGGAAAAAAATCAGCATGAACGTTCTTCAAAACAAAAGTAAATGATGCTATAATATTTTTTATTTTGTGTGAATTATCCCTTTAATATGACTTATTTTTAAAGCTTTGCATTTTGAAGTATTTTAAACCTTAAAACATTTTCACTTTTAGGACTGTTCAAGAGACCAGCAGACCTAAGTAGTCACAGCAGCGGTGGGTGTTTTCACTCTGGACGAGGGCCCATCGGGACACAAACCTCCTGCAGCGACAAACCCAGCGGCCTTCATTCTCAGCAGCAACCCAACGTTTTCTCCCACAGCAATCCAGGGCCCTGCAGGGAAGATGGGTTTGGATCAGGACACGTGTCAGAACCTCAGGGCTACTCAGATCTGCAGTTTCTGGGTCCACCCCTTTCCAAAGGCAAAGCAAACGCAGAGAAAAAAGAGAAGTTGTGTCCTACGAAGAGCTTCCCTCCGCTCTGTGCTGCCAGACTCAAGCCCATCAGACAAAAGACCAAAAATGCTGTGGTGAGTGAAGCCATTTGTCTCTTATAATGGGTACAACTCAAGTCAAATTTATAAGTATAGCGCTTTTCACAATACACATAGTTTCAAAGCAGCTTTTGTTTGTGTATATGTACATATGTGTGTGTGTCCAGTTTACTTTGAGTTGGAGCACTGGAGAGAACTTATAAGTTAGAATTGGTCATTTAAACAACATATTGTGACAACAATGTGTATTTCTTTAGGTTAGTATCCTGGAGTCTGGAGAGGTGTGTATGGAGCTGCTTAAAGGACAAGGATCTCAGGAGCGAGTCAAAGAAGTACTTAGGATATCCTGTGACGGATCTATGGTGAGGGACTAGAAAATCAATAATTAATGTAATATGGTGTAATTAATTAATGTGTGGAAGTTACAGGATGTATCAAACATTTTCAAAAAGGAGATTAATATTAGAGATGGACTGATCTTGTTTAAAACCTTAAACTGCAGCAATTCCAATTTTGTCAGAAGCTCTTTAGTGTGATTTAGTGTCAATTTATTTAGTGTCAATAGTGTGATTTAGTTTATCTCTATTTTTACAGACTGATGACGTGTTTCCACCGTTATCGACATTGCAAGAAAACATCTAGTAAAGTTTTTCATATTTAAATAAAAAAAAAGTAATGCACATTTATAATGCTATATATTGTGTTATATTACAATGTTAGTAAATGACAAAAACAAATGCTGCTGCGAGGGTGTTTCTAATACAAAGACTGAGGGAGTGACTGCAAATTTTACATCTCTCTCTCTCTTCTGATCAATGTAATTAAACGCTGTAACTGTATCACATTTTTCCTTTTGCTATTGAAATTATACTTGCTGTTATCTCCCGTTCACCATTAAGTTTACCGAACTATAACAACTTCTGCTTCTGAGAACCCTAGAAGTGTGAAAAGGGTCCATTATCAACATCCATCAATCTCTAATTCCCATGCTCTTGTATTTTTTACTGTGTTTTTAGGTTACAGTGTACCAGCCCAATGAAGGTAAAGGTTTCCCTGTGCTGGACCACCCGCCCTCACCACCTGAAGACATTCTCATCTGCGGCTTTGAGGATTTACCAGGTACAATGACTTATTCAAGACTTGAGACTGCTTTTGAAAGCTAGATGTGTTTGTAATTCACAGTTATTTGACACTTCCCTGCAGAAAAATACTGGAAGAAATATCAGTACGCCACAAAGTTTGTGCTGTTGGTGAAATCAAAGACCCCCAAAGTCACATTGTACACAAAGTTTGCCAAGTGCATGTTGATGGAGAACACTCCTAATGCAGACCTGGAGGTGTGCTTCTACGACGGTGAGCGGCACAGATCATCTCAGCGGAATGAAATGTGTGTAGTGCAGTGTATCCGATTTAGGCTTAAGCATTCTTTTTTTTTGGCCATTAGGTGCAAAAACCCATAAGACACGTGAACAGGTGCGTTTGGTGGAGAAGGGCGGGAAATCGTATACAATGAAGGGTGATGTTGGGCTGAGCGGACTGAGTCCTGAGTGCAGAGTCTACATGGAGCTCTCTGAGGAGGTAATGCATTACTCAGGGTTCCCGCGGGTCCTTAAAAAGTCTTAAAAAGTCTTAAATTAGATTTTTAAAATTTAAGGCCATAAAAAGTCTTATAAAGTCTTATTTTTACTTATGAAAGGTCTTAAATTTTAGATGACACTTCGACATATATAAATGTTTTACAAATTAAAACTAATTAGCGTACTATTTTTTTTATTATCTTTGTGGATTTGCTTGGTCACGTGACAATTCGCATCACATTCGTGGCAGCATAACTTCTGTCTCTGCACGCGAGAGAGGAGAGAAGGAGAAAGTTGGCGAATGTCACTGTCAGTTCAGTCGTAAGTTCATTCTTTATGCGTAGGGGTGTGCGATGTGTATTGTCTATTATGATATTGTAATAATCATTGTTTTAACGATGTATGAGGCACTGTGAGCTGACATCGCATTTGTCTCTCGTGCTTTCACTGCGTGTGCGTGATGTGTGCAGTTAAAGGTAGGCTATGTCCCCAAATTAGTTTTTGTCTTATATTTACATCATATTATGTTCTTCTTATATTAGAATATCACATCAGTGAGTGCCGTTTTCCCGTGCACAAGTGCAATGTTTATGATATACAATAGTTAAATTAAAAATAAATTAACATTGTGAGTTACTTTTTAGACACAATATTGTTTGTTTTCCCTTTATTTCGCCGACTAGAATTTCAAAATGAATCCGTAGCAGTCAGAGTCTCAATGCCACAGACAGCGATGATTTCTTGACTGAAATCCGCGTTTTGAACGAGTCATTTAACGATTCAATGAACAATCACTTTCTTCCCCGAATGAATCAGCCGTTTGAACGAATCGGTTGAATGAATGACTCTCTCAACTCGCTTATTAAGACAGTGACTTGCCACCACCTACTGGCGGTTTTAGTTTCATATTTAAAGTACCCTTTAATTAAAACGTTAAAATTAGAAATCATTTAAATATTGAATATTTTATTTATTTATTTTTTAAACTCTCTCATAGCATGGAGTGTAAATATTAATGCCACTTCTGATGCTGCTTCTGTCACCTCTGCTCTGCAAAGATGGATTTTGATTGAATGATTTAATTTGACTGGTAACGGTGGTACTGTATAATTGTGTAATTAAGTATTACTGTATAAATAAGTATAATTACTGTATAATTTAATTTTAATATTTGAATGTTAGTATTTGACATAAAAGGTGATGCATAACTCTAAATAGGTTTAGAAAGAATGTCCATATATAGGTGAAAATGCCCCTGGAAGTCAATTTAAGTTTGCAAATATTGCATATTAATTAATCATTTCTGTCACTGCTGTGAACTGACCACTGCATAGAATATGAAAAATATTAATATCTTCGTGAGTCAGCTGTCAACAACAGGCCTAAACCAGCCATGGCACCAGCACAAAAACACAATCAGTAAAAATCATCTAATTATTATCAACAAAAGGTTGAAAATATCGAGATATATTTTTGTTAATATTGCACACCCCTAATTTATGGTATTAATTTTGATTTCTTCAGGTCTTAAAAAGGTCTTAAAAAGACTTAAATTTGACTTTAAAAAGTGTGCAGGAACCCTGTTACTTCACCTGCGGTTGCATGTTTAAGTGTGAAATTCTGCATTTTGATTGGTGCACGTTTAAAGCTTTCATATGTATTTTAGGACTCTCAGATGTGTGGTCGTTCTGCTTGCTACAGTTATGCTGACCAAGATTGTTTGTGTTTTTTTTAGGGGCATCGAATGTGTCTGTCTTTGGAAGCGGCGATTACTGCCGAGGAGCAGCGCAGCGCTAAAAACACTCAATTCTTTCCCATCACTATCGGCAGGTGAGGCTTGTGTTTATAGCGTCAACCCTCACCAGCTAACTAAAGCTAGACCCCTATTATTGGTTGAGATTATGGCCGTTTCACAACTGACTCGTTTGGAGCATTTTTTTTGGAACCCAACGCATTTTCTCCCTTAGTTCAGTTAGTTTTTAGGCAAATATAAACACAGCAGTCACGTTTGGATTCACACCAAAACCATCGCTTCAAGAGCGCCTTAACGTTTGAAAACTAACTCTGGAGCGGTTCGGTTGAGTTCGGAAAGCTATCCGACCCAACAGACCAACAAACCAAGCGGTATCATAATTCATAACAGGAAATGTGTTCTATAAAAAGCAGCAGTGTCTGATTCTGTGAGTAAGCACATTAGTTATGACAGTTGAAAAGTGCCTCTGCATATTAAAATGTTGTGTATTGCTTTTCTCCGTGTATTGCAGCAATGCTGTCCCAAAAAATTCAGATTCCTTGATTCCCTCTTTAACTGCATTTTGTGTGTGTGTATATATATATATATATATATATATATATATATATATATATATATATATATATATATATATATATATTTTTTTTAAGTGCTCCTATTATGCTATTTTGAAGGTTCCTTATTGATTGATTCATTCAAACGACTCGTTCCGAAAATCCCTCTTTTCCACGAGCCTACTCTGCTCTGATTTGCCAGATGGCCACTTAAACCACACAATAAGCTTACAGAGTAAACTTTTTACTCCATCTTCATGGATGACACAGAGGAAACTCTGACCAATAAGAGGACCGCTTTACTCACATGACATGCATTGATTGGTACGCTTTGAAATGCTGCCTTGTGAAAGCGAACTGAACCAAGAAGAAAATGCAGTGCCTGTTTTGGAACAAAGCAAATATACAGGTCTGAAAACACCCTAAATGTCATACATGAGATGTCTCACACTGGTTTTGTCTTATGCTCCACCAGGAGACCCACCAATCCAGCTTTCCCCGTCCCTCAGCCTCCGTGTTCCTCTGGCTCCGGCACAGCAGCTCCTGCAGAGGTGGCTCAGGTGTGTGTGAGTCCGCCCCAGCCACCACACATCACACCCTCAGTAAGTCATGCATGCATATCCTCTCCAAGCACATCTATTTATTTCAGAGTACGTCCCCCTCTGAAAATATATTTTCCATTAACAGTAACTGATTTGTCTTCTTTCATGCCTAGATGATTTCCTACACGGGATCAGACTTCACCACAGCAAGTGTGGCTAAAGGCAGCTCACCTCAATCAGGCAAAGATGAGCGCACCATTTACACAGGGAAGGTGCTCAAGTCCATCTTTGTGCCCAACATTGGCTGGGCCTCTCAGGTAAAGTGTTTGACTGGATTATTTAGTGATATAAAGATGAATTTAAAATTTTTACTTTTTTTTATTTTTGTTATCATTATTAATGTTAAATGAATATAAACATATGCATACACAGTTCTTTGCTTTCAAAAAGTATCAATTTTCATACTGTTTGCAACCTTTTGAGTGGTGTACTGTATGTATTTATGTATATTTATTTAATTGTTCCATGTATCATTATTAATAATCATTTATTTACTTTTATTTATTTATTATCATTGTCATTATAGTACAATTTATTATCATTGATATACTACTATATATTTTGAATTAGATTTTTTTATTTTATTTTCTGTTTTCATTTTAATATTAAGGTTTTTGCCATTTAATGTTTTTTCTATATTATTTCTATGTAGTTTTGATTAAGTTTTAGTTTATTCCATTTGAGTACTTAGAAACAGTTTTAAGTTTTTTTATATTTTATTTTATTTAAGTAATGAATTTTTTTATGGTTAATATAATATAATAACCCTGTATTATACATATTATATATCTACCACTATGCATATAAATTACTATATAAACTACATATTTAGAAATGATATATCTACAAACAAAATATAAATATTATATATTTATAAGTTTGCTTATATATTTATAGTATTAGCATTGAACTCAGTTTATTTATACTTTTATTTTTGTTTTTTAGCTTACAAGTGGTGAGGTATGGGTTCAGTTTAATGACGGATCGCAGCTGATGGTTCAAGTTGGCGTCTCTTGCATCACTTTTACTTCCCCTGATGGACGAATCACCAGGTAAAGCTTGTCATGGCAAAAATCGAAAGAAAATTATTTAAGAACAATGACTATTTGCAATGTATATAACTTTCATAATTGCATAATAAGGCCAGGGGCATTTCTTAAAACCATGAAATGAGGTCTGCTCCTGTTCTGAATTGTCACGCTGTCTGTGTATACCTGTCCTCAGGTATAAAGAGAATGAGAAGTTACCAGAGCTGGTGAAAGAGAAACTGCACTGTCTGTCCACCATCCTGGGTCTCCTCGCCAGCCCTGCCGTCAGACGCTGAGGAGCTCCACTGAGCCTGTGTTCATATGACCTGTGCACTGCTGTCAGAAGCACTTCTGCTTTTTTATTCTCAAATTCTCATGAATATGCTTTGTGTTTGTAAATATATATTTTTAAACTTTTGTACATATAGTCCCAAAAGATTATGGAAGTTATATATTTTTTATGTTGTACATAATGGGTTTTTCTGTGTTTGTCTTGTGGTGCCTTTATTTTTGTCTACCAGTTCAACCCAGTGCTTCAATGAAATGTTAGCTGTACAAACATACAAGCATTAAACATCTGCTGCCTGGTGTATTATTGCTCTTTTCTCTCTTCTGTTTATTTAAAGCATGTGTGAGCAGGATTTACTAAACTATTCAACGGGTTACTGATAATGACAATGCAAATTAAAGCATAAATGGATGAATCCCAAAAAACGGTCAATTCAGTCATATTTCACTCCATATCGATAGAAATGCAGAATACATACAGAATCAGTTGCTCGTTGCAATGCTAAAAAAAAAAATTACATTATTAAATTACAAGTATACATCATGATAGTACACTTATTATTTTTGTACATATTTTTAATGTTTACATTACTTATACAAGCATACATGTCTTATATACACCATCTACCTTTAAAAGTTTGGGGTCAGTAAGATTTTTAATGTTTTGTTTTATTTTTTTTCCAGGCAGGAGCAACAGCATAAATCTAAATCTATTTTAGGAGCTTAAAATCAAACATTACCAAGCAAATATAAATATTTTGTATACTAGATATACAGAAACACCTGTTGTTTATAAAGCCTGATGTTCTGCAGTCATCTTTTAAGTAGGACACGTTGAAAAGAAGTATTTTCCATCGCGCGCCCAAAAAAAAAAAAAACTTTATGGCGAGTGGTTTGAATTTATTACCTTGTTTTCTGCTTATGAAGTTCTCAACATTAGAGATTGTGTTGCACTGGCGCCCCCTCGCGGCCACATTCACACACTGGATTCAGGCGCTGAGCAGCAGCACAAACCTCCTGTCATGCCTTAGGAGGAACACACACAACACACACACGCTAGCTGGACTGAACTGAGCCCAGCCCCACCTCAGGAGGAGGCAGTGCTCGCTCTCTAGGTGTCTGGACTGAGAGCAGAACGCATTTGATTCATCTGATCATCTTCGAGCGCATTTAATTCTCAGTCTCAACGACAGACATACAACAACACGAGTCATGGAGACCAGACTGTCCTCCAGCTAGCTAACTGCTATCTAACCGGAGTCCGAAAACATGCGCTAGACAGGTATTTACTTTGCTGCATCTGCTCTTTCAGTGTGTCCACTGGGGAGAAAACAAGAGTTGGAGCTTTCTCACATCCATCAGTAAGACTTGAGATGATCTGAATGTGAAAGTACGTACTGTGCTAGCTTGTTTGCGCTGCTGCTGCTGAATGGGATGTTTATGGCGGATTCCAGGAGTCCTACGGGATCCTATGCCAATGATATGTTTTCAGAAATGAACAGAATATATGTATAATGGGTAGAATCAAGTGTATTTATATTCTGATTCAGTGAAAGTAATTCTTAAACCAGAAGGGACACATTGGCTGTGTTTCAAATTCTAGTGAGCCCCCTTCCTGGACAGCATATGTGGGCATCTCGGGGCTTTCTAACGATCGGAAACTTTCGACTCTTTTGCGAAGCATCGTGTGTTTGATTCACGGTTCACCTGGACTGTGATGCATCAAATGCTCGAATCTTTCACCCAGACTCGCATGTTACGGATCGATTATTCGAATAAACGTTTAAACTCGCATGTGATGCATCTTTTTATTTGATTTTTTTATATAAATTGAAGCCTCGAACTCTCACGTAAAGCTTTGAATGTTCGCATATAATTTTTTTAATGGCATGCCACATGATTAATTTGTTTAATAATAATGTTTTAAAATTCATTCTCTGAATCAATATAAAGTCAAACTCGCAAAAGATGCATCAAACTCGCCTATGAGACTTTGAATGTTTTTATAGAAAGTTCAAAGTCGCATTTTTATCAAACGGACTTGTTATGCATCATATTTTTAAATCTAATGTTTAAACTCTCAAGGATTAAATCAAGGCTCTGAACTTAACAATTAGGTTTTGAAATTTCAGAGAATGTCTGCATAATGTATTGATTGTTTAAAGTCCCCATGAAATCGAAATTAAGGTTTTTGCGATTATGAATATTTGAACCTTACTGTTATCTATAAGCTAGTGTGCTCCGAAACAATGGCAAAATTTGCATTTACAAGCTAAAAGCATTCAAAACTTACTAGTCTCTCTCTTCTGCCAATATGGATCAATGATTTTGATGACATCACTTGCACTTCAGCTCTCTCAGATTTCTGTCCAATCAAATGCCTCTATAAATCTGAAGCTCCGCCCCCATCACTATAAATAGCTGCGGTTTAAATCGGTCACACATTTACTATTTTCTACATGGTGAATGGCACAAAGTGCACTATATAGGGAATGATTCAGACAGTGTAAATATGAATTCCATTGGGGCGACCATACAAAGCGATCATATGTGCGAGTCGGCACAGACCAGAAAACGTATATCGGACCCATTTGAATTCTGCACAGAATGCTATATTTTAAAGCGATATAGAGGAGATTAGGAGGAGACTGTGGGTTTACTGAGCTCAACGGCTCTGGCCATGTGTGATAAAAATGAAGCGGTATTGGCTATTTTTAAAAAGGGGAGGAGCTGCTCGATATATCCCGCCCTGTCTTCCTGTTTCAGTGGAAATTAAGTCAACACACTGAATTATGCTGCGCGTTCCAAGTCACTTCAGTGGGCTTTTAAACTGAGCTTGCATACAATGCTTTGAATGTTCGAAGCAAACCTTTTGAATTCCCATATAATGGAGCAGATGTTCAAATCCAATCTTAACACTGAAGTATGACGCATCTAATATTCAAGCTTTCGCACTCATAATTGAGTATTCAAATAGTTCAGACGTTCGAATTGAATGATCAAAACAAATTCTTGTACTTGCCTGTAAACCTTTGATTTCCCATGATGTCTTGAATGATGCGTTTAATTAATGATGCGTCCCATGATGTTTTGAATCGAATGTTCTAATAGAACTTTGAAACTCACTAACATTCCAACTGACACACATTCGTTCTGTTTAGGCGGTTATTGTCAGTTATTGGATTTAACACTTTAGACAGTTTCATCATTTACGGCTCTGATAATAATCTCTCGTGGCTTTGGTTTCATAGGGTTGTTAAAGACGAGTCCTGTTTCCTGTTTTCACTGGCACTACGGTCACATCTGGCCATCAGCAGCCGAGATGCAGACGTTCCTGAGAGGCAGACGAGTGGGCTATTGGCTCAGCGAGAAGAAGATGAAGAAACTCAATTTCCTGGCCTTTGCAGAGATGTGCAGGTGAGAGGTGAATATAGATCCATCAGCCCGGATCTGTTTCCATGTAAGAGCACAGCAGGAGCCTGTTGCTGTCGGGCTTTCACTGTACTCGTGTTGTTCATCAAGAACAGCTGTTTTCTGAGTCTGCTTTGCTGATCTTGACAGATTAGGTGATCGAGTTGTTTCAATAAAAAGGTGTGTCGGTTTTCTTCAAAGAAAGGACTTTGTTCTGTGCTGTGGTTGAAAAAAAGATCCAGGAAGGTTGCTTGAGGTTGTGTAATACAGTGTAGCAGAGAGCATGTTAACAGAAGATACATATTAAGACACTATTTCTTGTGGAAGTGTCTCATAAGCAGAAATGTTTGTGTAGGTTGACAGACAGTGCATCTGAATTAAAGAAGTGCTCCGATGACTCGTACCACACGTCACTAATATAGCAAAAATAATCAATTTGGGAAGTTTTAAATGGTTTCCCCCAAACAGTTCCCCTGTTGGGTAAATGAATCGCCTCATCCTAAACTCACTCACTCACGCTGGTTGGGTTACTCAAGCAGTCATAACTTGGATTATTTTAGGTGTGTTGTTAATTTTAAGCAATCACAGTGCAGTCATACAGTAGATCAAATAAAACGTCACAGATTTATGCTAAACTAGAGACTTGGAGCTTGATTTACAAAATATTCTTATGAATAAAAATCCTTCATTACTACTGTTTGTTTTGTTTTATAACTTAAGAATTTTTTTTACTTTATATTTATATATTTATATATTTATATTTTGAATTACTGAAAAAACTAAATAAAATCGCTATAAGTCACATCTAACATAGAAGTTTGTAAATATATGTGTTTGTGTGTGTGTTATATATATATATATATATATATATATATATATATATATATATACTTTTATGTTAGATGTGATTAATCGATTTGACATCAGAACTAAATAATTGTTCTTAAAGGGATAGTTCACTTTGAAATTAATTTTTGATATGTTTAGCTTACCTCAAGGGCATCCAAGATGTAGGTGTCTTTGTTTCCGCAGTATTTTCAATTTTGATATTTTTAGATCAAACCGTTCTTGTCTGTCAGTCATATAATGCAGGTCTATGGTCACCACCTCAAAGAGCATGCGCAGAGAAGTCCAAATTAAACATGATTTAATGACTCGTAAATGTAAGTACACATTGATGGCCTAAGACACGAAACGAGCGGTTTGTGTGAGAAAACGAACAGTATTTATATCGTTTTTACCTCGTACACGAGCGAGAGATCGCTTTCCGGAAAATACCTCAGATCACTTGGACGTGGCTGTGTTTACAAGAGGTAAAAACGATATAAATACTGTTCGTTTTCTCACACAAACCGCTCGTTTCGTGTCTTAGGCCATCAATGTGTACTTACATTTACGAGTCATTAAATCATGTTTAATTTGGACTTCTCTGCGCATGCTCTTTGAGGTGGACCCCATAGACCTGCATTATATGACTGACAGACAAGAACGGTTTGACCTAAAAATATCAAAATTGAAACTACTGTGGAAACAAAGACACCTACATCTTGGATGCCCTTGAGGTAAGCTAAAACATAACAAAAATTAATTTCAAAGTGAACTTTCCCTTTAAGAATACAAATTTGTGACCCTGGATTACAAAACCAGTCTTAAGTAGCATGGGTATATTTGTGGGAATAGCCAACAAAACACTGTATGGGTCAAAATTATCGATTTTTCTTTTATGCCAAAAATCATTAAGATATTAAGTAAAGATCATGATCCATGAAGATATTTAGTCAATTTCCTACTTTAAATATATCAAAATTATATTTTTGTAAGTGGATGCAGCACAATAACCAACAGAAATGGAAACCTTTAAAGGCGATTTTCTCAATATTTAGATTTTTTTGCACCCTCAGATTCCAGATTTCAAATAGTTGTATCTCGGCCAAATATTGTCCTATCCTCACATACCATACATCAATGGAAAGCTTATTTATTCAGCCTTCAGATGGTGTATAAATCTCAATTTTAAAAAATGGACACATAAGACTGCTTTTGTGGTCCAGGGTCACATTTATAAAAAAAATATATATATATTTGGGATTCTGGATAAATTGAGAATCATGATTTTTTAGTTTGTTTCAAACACAGATCACGATTCTCCCATGATTCTGAACACAAAATAACAAGTAATTTACTAGAGGTTCTGACAAAATGTTAATTGCTACAGTGTATTTAAAAATGTTTAATTAACTTAAATGAATTATTTAAAAGAAAAAAGAACTAATTTCTTGAATGAATGATTCAATGACGCATACGTTTTCTAACAGTCACTTGTCGCCACCTACTGGTGTAACTATGTAATAATCAACACAACCGTTATTTGAAGCGCCAAGTTGCTTTGAAAAGCTGATTTGGTCTATTTTGAACACTACCGTAGACATCAGTTTAAATATCTTTAAACTTTTATCACATGACTTCTAAGATAAACAGGCGAATCATTGTCATATAGGAATGAGATCACATGGGTGTTTGAATTGAAACCACAATCTTTTAATGGTTAATCATGCAGCTCTAATTTGTATAAAGACTCCTCTATTTTGTTCCTTTCACAATGCACAATGTCAAAAGGGCAATTTGCCTGTTCAAAACGGAGTGTGCTGTAAAATATTTGCAGTTTTTCCTCAAGCCTGTGTTTTGTTCTGCTCTGCCTGTTTTTTGGATAAAGCATCTCTGCTATCCAGACTATGAAACCCTTGAATGATTTTACATGGTGCGTGTAGGTGACCAATCCTGGGCTGGCTGTGTTTTAACACTGTGCCAGCACTTCTGTTCCCCATGACTTTGCAGTCGGGCAGATTGGCTTACTCATCATTGAAAGGCCCCTGGATTATTACCCAGCATTCAGAAAGAGAGAGAGTGAATGAGTGAGAGTTGGCATAGCAAAGCACTTGGACGTTGCACTTGGGCGCTGTGTTTGTATGGGTTGTGTAACCTGAGCAAACTGAATTGCTGGACCGGCAAAGGGTTAATGTTACACACAGCGGTTTGTGTGTCGTAAATGTGTAGTGTAGTGAAAGATTATGTGTGTGTGTGTGTATATGGTTAGTCTTTTTTTTTTTTTGTCTTACGCTTTGCTCGTTGTGCCCCACTGTCTCTGTCTCCAGCTGAATGGACAATTGTGTAATGTGTGAAGCCAGCGTTGCATCGGATTTCCTCACTGGCTGTGACTGTGTGTGAGGAATTGTGTGGCTGAGTTGGAGAAAGTATAGGAACGAGGGAATACAACAATGTGATCAGTGTAAGCGGTCAACTCTGTCAGGCAGTGAACAAAGGGATACGCTTTTGTGTGTTACACATTAGCACTTTTTAAGGGACAGGTCACTCGAAAATAAGTTCTGTCATCATTCACTCACACTCATGTCATTCCAAACCATAAAACAATGGACAAATATACAAGACCTTTCTATTCCAAGTCTTTTGAAGCCATACAGTAGCATTGTGTGAGAAATGGACAAAAATATGTTGCTATTAATTGTAAATCTATATTTTCTATTAAAACAGGAAGTTGACTAGCTAGCTTGGAGACAGGTGGTATTGGGGGAGGGACATTTTCATAATCTCATTGTAGAGAGCATTCAGAAATCTGTTCATTGCAACATGAGTCATCAATATGTTTGATTCGTTATGTGCAGAAATGGAGTATTGTATGAGTTAGTTGTCAAAAGGACCGACTTCTGAACCAAGTGACGATATCAGCATTTTCCTCTAGCATTTTGAGCGCTGTTGAACGGATTCTTAAACACCTCTGATTGGCCATTGTGTTGACGCGCTCAATTTATGTCTGTGATTGGCTACAATGATCAACACTTAATAAACACGTTGTCTTTGACGCTCTTCACTGAGCGTTTACACGGATACACACGGGAGCGTTTGAAAGCGGCATGTATCAGCGGATCCGTCAATTTAGCGGATATATTAGGTATTCGCTGATAGATGCCTGTTTTTAAACGTTCCTGTGTGCATCTGTGTAAACGCTCAGTGAAGAGCGTCAAAGATGTCATTGTTGATCATTGTAGCCAATCACATATGTTGTGCGCATCAACACAATGGCCAATCAGAGACATATATGTTGAGCGTGTGAACACAATGGCCAATCAGAGACTTGAGCGCGTGAACACAATGGCCAATCACAGACATATATGTTGAGCGCGTGAACACAATGGCCAATCACAGACATATATGTTGAGCGCGTGAACACAATGGCCAATCAGAGACATATATGTTGAGCGCGTGAACACAATGGCCAATCAGAGACATATATGTTGAGCGCGTGAACACAATGGCCAATCAGAGACATATATGTTGAGCACGTGAACACAATGGCCAATCAGAGACATATATGTTGAGCATGTGAACACAATGGCCAATCAGAGACATATATGTTGAGCATGTGAACACAATGGCCAATCAGAGACATATATGTTGAGCATGTGAACACAATGGCCAATCAGAGACATATATGTTGAGCATGTGAACACAATGGCCAATCAGAGACATATATGTTGAGCACGTGAACACAATGGCCAATCACAGACATATATGTTGAGCACGTGAACACAATGGCCAATCACAGACATATATGTTGAGCACGTGAACACAATGGCCAATCACAGACATATGTTGAGCACGTGAACACAATGGCCAATCACAGACATATATGTTGAGCGCGTGAACACAATGGCCAATCACAGACATATATGTTGAGCGCGTGAACACAATGGCCAATCAGAGACTTGAGCGCGTGAACACAATGGCCAATCAGAGACATATATGTTGAGCGCGTGAACACAATGGCCAATCAGAGACATATATGTTGAGCACGTGAACACAATGGCCAATCAGAGACATATATGTTGAGCATGTGAACACAATGGCCAATCAGAGACATATATGTTGAGCATCTGAACACAATGGCCAATCAGAGACATATATGTTGCGCGCATCAACACAATGGCCAATCAGAGACATATATGTTGAGCATGTGAACACAATGGCCAATCAGAGACATATATGTTGAGCACGTGAACACATGGCCAATCAGAGACATATATGTTGCGCGCATCAACACAATGGCCAATCAGAGACATATATGTTGAGCGCGTGAACACAATGGCCAATCAGAGACATATATGTTGAGCGCGTGAACACAATGGCCAATCAGAGACATATATGTTGAGCATGTGAACACAATGGCCAATCAGAGACATATATGTTGAGTGCGTGAACACAATGGCCAATCAGAGACATATATGTTGAGCATGTGAACACAATGGCCAATCAGAGACTTGAGCGCGTGAACACAATGGCCAATCAGAGACATATATGTTGAGCGCGTGAACACAATGGCCAATCAGAGACATATATGTTGAGCGCGTGAACACAATGGCCAATCAGAGACATATATGTTGAGCATGTGAACACAATGGCCAATCAGAGACTTGAGCGCGTGAACACAATGGCCAATCAGAGACATATATGTTGAGCGCGTGAACACAATGGCCAATCAGAGACATATATGTTGAGCGCGTGAACACAATGGCCAATCAGAGACATATATGTTGAGCGCGTGAACACAATGGCCAATCAGAGACATATATTTTGAGCGCGTGAACACAATGGCCAATCAGAGACATATATGTTGAGCGCGTGAACACAATGGCCAATCAGAGACATATATTTTGAGCGCGTGAACACAATGGCCAATCAGAGACATATATTTTGAGCGCGTGAACACAATGGCCAATCAGAGACATATATGTTGAGCGCGTGAACACAATGGCCAATCAGAAGTGTTTAAGAATCCGTTCAACAGTGCTCAAAATGCTAGAGGAAAATGTTTGTCGTCACATTTTTAAATTTTGACAACTTTAGTATGAGTATGTTTAGAGAAATAGTTCACCCAACAACAAAAAATTATAGTAAATGTACTTCCCCTCATGTCATTGTTCAAAAGGAGTCTGCTTTTTTTATTTTATTTTTTATGTTGCAATTAGAGGTGGGAGAAAAATATCTTCTGCAGTTCTTTCTTCAAGGATTCTGAGTTTTGTTTTTATCCTTCGATGATAAATTCCACACATGCACACACAAAAACCCTCAAACCTTCTATAAAATAATCTTTTATGCATTTCGAGAAGGTTGAAGCAAATGACAAGGGCAATCGCAGGCTTCATTGCACAGGATATGCAGTGTGAGAAACGTGTTTTATCCAATCGAATCGTGGGGTGCCTAGAGATTCTCACTACTATTATTCACAGCTGGTTCAACCGAGGCCCTGGATTTGAGGATTTCTGCATTTATTTTTCAGGAGATCCTCTCATGCCCTGTCCAGTTCGATGGTGTTTTCAGGTCTCTCCAGAAATGTTTGATTGGGTTCAAGTCCGGTCTCTGGCTGAGCCACATTCACGTTTTCGAGGAAATCAAGTTACTGCAAGTCTGAATGTCACTTAAATATATTAGTGACCTCTGAGCATGTCAATCACACTAGCACAGATTAAAAATGTTTTGTGGATTAAAATGTTAATCCTTTTGTAACCTCTTAGAGCTGAGTCAATCTGAGTTGAGGGAATATCTATTCAGCGGTTCTCACTGCTGTCACACCCATCAAATCAGTGCATTATTCTCTAGGACAGGCTTTCTCTAGCACTGTCTTGATGTTTTCCATGTTTTGGCAATGTTTTACATGACTCTGACAGTCTTCCATGAGCTCTAATGTAGATTTCTCTAGAGATCCATTTGGTGTTGCAAGATCATTGCAAGATAAGAATGATAGACCAAATTAATTTGCTTCCATTCCAGATTTTAAGAGAGCGGCTGGCCCAATTCGTATCAAGTATTTGTTGATATTCTAGTCTCTAACAATTGTTTTGATGATCGATTATTATACTGTCTGTTCAAAATAAATGAAAAGAAACCTAGCATTGGGGATTTGTTGCTTTTTCCAGTTGTATCAAACTCGTATATGACCCCCAAACCGTGCCGAACCGTGACTACTGTATACCGTTATCCTCCTAATATTAAAGGGATAGTTCATCCAAAAATGAAGATTAGCCCATGATTTACGCACCCTGAAGCCATGTATATGACATTCTTCTTTCAGACGAATACAATCAGAGTTATATTATGTCCTGGCTCTTCCAAGCTTCATAATGGCAGTGAATGGCTGTATGTCTTTTGAAGTCCACTTGACGCACAATAATATGGCAGTTGACGCCTCTCGCGGTTCAAACAAACAGGACTGGGCAACCACGTTCGTCATTACATTGTGCGCCTAGTTCAAGTGTTAAGGCCATTGCATGCACACTGAGTCCGAAATTCGTATCCGAAATTTTCGCACGTTAAAAAATAAATACGACCTCACTTTTATGTCAATCACGCTTGCACACTGCCTCCAAAACTTTCGTCCGTCATAAAAAAATCGGATCGGGTTCGATTTTCTGCGTTTTTCGCATTCGTAGCAAGCAGTTTGAATGGTGTTTTGACAATTCAGAGCCACCGAATCACGAATACGAAAAAACGCATACGAAAATTTCGGACTCGGTGTGCAATGGCCTTTACTCTTTTGGCATAAGTCGACGCGTACGGCCGTCTGCCGGAAGCTAGTTATTTTAGTTGATAAAGTTTTAAATATGGATATTTTTCTTACACGAATGCATCGCTTCACTTCAGAAGACCTGAGTTTATTAACCCCCGGAGATACGTGAAGCACTTTAATCATGAATAGATGCGCTTTGATTCACTTTAAAAAGACATACAGCCATTCACTGCCATTATGAAGTTAGGAAGAGCCAGGACATTTTTTATAACTGGGCATATTTTTATTTTTGGGTGAAAAATCCCTTTAAGCGGCGCTGCCATACTAGCCATTGACATCTATTCTTGAGTTTTTTTAAAGCTACACTGTGTAACTTTTTTAGTTTATTCTTAGCTAAAAACACTTAGTTCTTTCAAAAATATATGTGCTCATTAATGTATATTTACTTCGTTCAAGTAATAAAGTATTCTCGTGAGTGTATAATATGCCATTGAAAATACATACGGATAAGGGGTTCTAATGTCGGTCGCCATGTTGCCCCTCCATCTTGAAAGTACATTAGCCAAAGAGGGACATTCAAGCTTCGCCTCAACGTTGAGGCAAGCTTCGCCTTTCGCGTTTTAACACTCGATGGCACCGTGTCGAATGTGGACGAGGTCGAACTGGAAGCCATGTTAATCTTGGACTACATTGGCCACCGTAGGAGTTAAACCGAAATCGGAATTGAGAAGAACAGAAACTAATATTCACTGGATGGTCATATACCTTTTCACCGCTAGATGGGGGTAAAAATCACACAGTGTAGCTTTAAAATGTTAAACATCAGTGGATAAGGGATGAGTATAAACCTCGCTATGCATTGGCACATTCCATTCAAATCGGCGTATTTTCGTAATCGATTTGTCATTCCAGCCGTATTCCTGTCTCTAGATATATTTGTATTCATTTTTTTATCATCCATTTTTGTCTGGCAGACGAAATGTCATTTGATCATGAGGACAAGTAATAACTCCCTAGGCAATCTGCATGATTTGTAGTTTCATGAATGTCTGTAGCACTAACCCACTCTCTCTTTCTTAGGGTTAGGGCTACACACTTAACAAGCAAATGTTCCAGTTTGTTTGTAACCAGGGTAACATGGGAAGCATAGCAATAACAGACGAGCGAGACGAAAGCGGTTTGTGTTTTTGGTAACCACAAGGATTTTGCCCGCCAACATGTGCGTGTGTGTGTGTCCTGTCCCAGACGGCAAATGGTTGTGATATTCCCTGCAGTCCTCGCTCGCAGCTGCAGAGATAAACAGAGGTCTAGAAAGGTCACGATTGTGCTCTCTAAGAAATGAGGTCACGATTTCCAACCGCCGCCTTGTCCTGCTCAAACATTTCACAGAATATTTCTTGTCAAATAGATTTGGTTTAAAATTGAACTAGCCTGATAAAGGATTGACAGATGTGTTCGATGTGCTATTGACATTCAATAAGCTTTCAGTGCTGGCACTCTAAAAGTGCTAAAGGTCTGTTTGACTGAATTTGACAGGAAGTTCAGGTGGAGTATTGTAATCATATTTTTAAGGAAGTTGGCTGAGGCATCACGGTTGGTGCAGTTGTGTTTGCGCTGTGTAACTAACCACACGTGTACCAGTTACAGGCCTGTGAAATGAATGTGCTCAGTGAAGCATGGACGCCGTTATCTTTGAATTGCACGCAAGGCTGTGTTTGGACTTTGTGCTCATCAGATTTTTTACTTGCAAAAAAAAAAAAAAGTCCACATTTTTATTATTCGTATATTTTGTGTATATGGATACTGATTTTGAAATTCTGTTAATCTGATAAAAAACATTTTTGTTATGACTGATAATAAAAAAAAAGGTTTTAACACTAGTTTAGGGTCCAATTCACACTATTAACTAGTTACTTATTAGCATGCATATTGATTAGGATATTGGCTGTTTATTAAAACACATATTTTGCATGACCATATTCTACATCCCATAATCCTACTCAATAGTCAATTCCTAAACCTAACAACTACCTTACTAACTGTTAATAAGCAGTAATTAGGAGTTTATTGAGGCACATGTCATAGTTATTAGTGGAATTGGACCCTAAATTGAAGTGAACATAAATTGATATTCATATTGAGTTTTGTTAAATATTACAGTGTTATTAAATTATTAGTTATTTAAGATTCACTTTAAAAATACATAATAATAAAAAATAGTAAAATGTAAAAATGGAGAAAATATGTGCACAATCGAATAACCAATATAGACCGATATCAATAAACGAAAAGAAAAAAAACTTAAATATCTGCTGATAACTGATATGGTACAGATATATTTTTTCTTTTTTTTACAATATAATAATAGTTCTGAAAACATTTTTAGACACTTTGTTGTACAGCTGCACAAATAATCGTTAAAAGATTGTGATCTTGGTTCGAACACCCACGTGATATAATTCATAAATTACAGTGATTCAACTGTGTATTAAAGTAACACTATGTAGTTTTTCAACCTTCATAATATATTTCCAAGACCCTTGTGATGGTACATCGACTTAAAATAAGTTAAATGACTCGTCTGCCATAGCCTGACGGGGTCTGTATCGCTTTTACTGGCACTATGTAACTTCGGGTTTCGGGTAGGAACCCGTGCACAAAAAGAACTTTGACTGCTTTACGTCAAGCGCTACAATAGTCATTATTTCGTTTTTCTTCGTTTCTGATGTCGCAATACATCATCCTTTCATGAAATCATGTAACATACTCTACCTTGTCTGTGGACATCGTTCATTCTAAAGCCGGTGCTGAGTAAACAGCGAGCGTGCGTGCGACGGTAGGCTAAATTATTTACGACAGCGGCAATGGACAATTTCGTTTCCAACCAGTAGGGCGACCGAAGAGGAAAAGTTACTTGGTGTTGCTTTAAATCTTTGACAAGTATGATCACAGCGAACATTCAAATCTGCGTTGGCGCCGCTGACCGCTTCACAAAAAGGATACATTTATACCTAACCATACAGGAACATTATTCATACACTAGTAGAGATTATCACAAAAGTTCTGGGATAAATGTTTATAGTTCAGATATAAACACTGATGTTTACTGTAGTGATCAAAATTACCTTGTAAAAGTACCTTGACATTTCAAATAAAGATTGTATCAATGGCATTCTTACACCAGTTGGTGGCGACAAGTGACTTAAAAAATGTGAATGTCATTAAATTATTCATTCAAGAGATTCGTTCAAAATGCTGATTCATCCAGTAATGAGACAAGTGAAGTCTTTGTGAGTGAGTCATTGAATCAGTCATTCAACCTGATTTAAAGAAAATAGAATCAATTCTATTGATATTATCTATTGAAATATTTTTTAAAAAGACTACACCAATTAATATTTTGTCAGGACCTCTAGTAAATTATGTTTTAAATTATGTAAAAATTTTTATTTTGTATAGTTTGTCTATTCAGAAGATGAGTATTTTATCAACTTATAAACTTGATCTTTAAAAAAAAAAAAAAATCCAGAATAGTGCAGCTGTACTTTTGTTGCTGCAGTTTAAAGATGAGAAAGTCGAAAGGAAACCGTCCAAGAAACCTCCTTTTCTTGGAGATTGCTTCATCTTCTGTACACATGACTTTATTAGTTTAACCTGGATGTTTTTTGTCTGAAACGGAGTACATTGTTATATTGGACTGCTCTCTTTACCCTCTTTCGTATCTCAGTCATAATAAAAGTGCTTTTGCTCACCATGTTTTGTTTTCTCGATCCAATATTCTGCTTCACTTGGATAATAGAATGAAACCAATGAAATCTGAGCCACACTTTAGCTCTGTCCGTATCTCTGAATCCAGCGGCCCTGATCTGTCACTGTGACCCAGCTCAGTCCAGAACTCTGTGTCTCTTTTCACATAATGCCTCTGTTTCTTCTGGATAACTTAAGCCCTGTATTTAAAAAAAAAGTTTGTTAGAATATCCTGCCTCAATCAAAGCAGAAGTGAGTAGCTTCCTTAATTATTACATAATTGCCTGATTTTGATCTAATTCTATTTCTGTATTCTCTTAGAATGCCTTTACGTGGGTGGCAAGATGTAACCGGTCTAGGGCTGTGAAATGATTAATCGCATCCAAAATAAAAGTTTGTTCAAATAATATATATGTGTGTGTGTATATATAAATGTACACACATGCATGTATATATTTAAGAAAAATTAGTTAATTTATATATATATATATATATATATATAATATAAATAATAATAAACACACACACACACAGTAATACATTTTCTTAAATGTATACATGCATGTGTGTGTATTTATATATATATACAAAATAATTATACGCAGCACACACACATATATTATGTAAACAAACTTTTATTTTGGATGCGATTAATCGTTTCACAGCCCTAAAGCCTGAGTTAAAACCGGTTTTAACGACGGGTAAAGGAACATTTCACACTTGTAATGTAGAATTTGGCGTTCCGGCAGACGTTAGCTGTGATGTACATGTAAAATGGGAGATGTACAGTAATAATATGATAGAATGCAATGGAACCTTAAAGGTCGGGTATGTGATTTTCTTTTTTGACCATTTTTTCTAAATCACTTGAAATCCTATTCCTAACCCACTTACTGGCTGTAAATTAGAAGCACTGAAATGAAAATTAAGCAATTTAATCATCTGTGGAACGGGCAGGACTCGTAAAAACTCCAGCCAATCATTTTCAAGACCGTCTAGAATCATTGGACAGAAAATGCGTCACTCAAACGGTTGTACCATGCCCCCCTTCCCCACCCCCTCGCGCGCATGTCCCGTTCGTGCGCATACTCAAAGCTCGTGACCCAGTCACAGGAAGTGCAAGTCGCCCCGGTACAGAGAGAGAGAGAGAGAGAGAGCGCATCTGAGTTTTCGCTCGTGCTTGATTGCGCGTCCATGTTTTTCGAATGGGTGGAGTCAGGGCCAGCGTTGGAGAAGAGAAGGTAGGACCTTATGAGTTGTGTATTTTCAAAATCTGAAAATCCCCACCTTTAATTTTATTCAGGATGTTTTCTCTCAGAACAGAACTCAAAATGACCGTTGACAAATGGGAACCATTGGCACCAATGATCTCTACAATCAGCTTAGCTCACAATGCTTTTGAGAAACACAGTTCTGGTTGGTTTCTGAGGGACTGTTGACATTTGAGTGTCTTCAGACTACATTGGTCAAGGACCTCTGATTTGTAGAGTCAAAAAAAGCTACTTTTAATTACATTCCTTTCACAACAGGTGTCATTATTTCCTGCCCTTCTGGGACACATTTTGATTTATGTAATACTGACAACATTCAGGAGGAGTTGAGGCATGTTTCGTCTGTTCACTCTGACAGAACAAGTTGGAATTTGGGGATAAGTGTTTTTTTCAGTTTCCATATCCATATTTTTAAATCTCTTAATCTTCTTCCCATAATGAATTAACCCACACAGAAAAGTCTTGTCACACCGAAACTTGAAATAACTCCCACAAACCCCCTCTTGATGTTTTCTGACGAAATAATAAATAAGCTCTGGCTCGTACCCTTCATGATTATTTTGTCATTGGTGTGGAATAATCTGACACAAGAAGAGAAAATGGTTGCCTGGCTTCTCAGTCAACATGAAATCAAAATTGACAATTCATATTTTTTTGGAAAAGTTTAGTATTTATTATAAATTATTTGTATGTGCACAAATTTTTTTTGTGTGTTAAATTTCATGTGCCCTCATAATCTTCTTCTCTGACGATGTGTTTACTGGCGTGAGGGCGGGGCAACCAGTCACTTACATGAGATCAACCAATAGCAAACCAATGATCCTATCAATCCCTAATGGACAAAATCAAGTCATTTTTTGACTTTGATCTACATTTTTTTTTTTGTACGAGAATCAGTATTGCAACTTCAGGTTCATGTCGGCTTTAAAGGGATAGTTCACCCCAAAATTAAAATTCTGTCAGTAATTACTCACCTTCATGTTGTTCCAACCCCGTAAGACCTTCGTTCATCTTCGGAACACAAATTAAGATATTTTTGATTAAATCTGAGAGCTGGATCACTCCTCCATAGGCTTCTAAGGGATTGAAACCTGACAGCCCCGAAAGACATCGTTAAAATAGTCCAAGTGACTACAGTGGCTAGATCTTAAGTTTATCAAGCGACGAGAATATTTTTTGCGCGCAAAAACCTAAAATAACGACTTATTCAACCATCTCTTCTCTTCCGTGTCATTCTCCTCCTAAGCTGTTGACGTAGTGTAACATGGCAGCGCTTCTGTGTTATACGTCACACGTAGGCTCACTATTGGCTGACGCTGGTCATGTGTGTGATGCGTGTGACGTTCAACTAGAAGCGTTGTGCAATAACACTACGTGAAATCTCCAGGCCCAAAGAGAATACTTGAATAGAGTCGTTATTTTAGTTTGTTTTTTTTGCGCTCAAAAAGTATTCTCGTAGCTTGATAAACTTAAGATCTAGCCACTGTAGTCACTTGGACTCTTTTAACGATTTCTTTAATAACCTTTCTGGGCTGGCAAGTTTCAATCCCTTAGAAGCCTATGGAGGAGTGATCCAGCTCTCAGATTTAATCAAAAATATCTTAATTTGTGTTCCGAAGATGAACGAAGGTCTTACGGGGTTGGAACAACATGAGGGTGAGTAATTACTGACAGAATTTTCCCTTTAACTAACTATCTCTTTAATGACCCCTTAAAATCATCCAAAGGGTTTCCCCACCAGCATGCTTTATTTTGGATCCTCTATCAGGATCCTATTTCAGAATCTCACTACAAAGCATGAGTAAAACGCAGCACATATTTATCTTTACAAACTTTAGTGCAAAATATGTTCGCTCCAAAAGCGAGCAAACTGAATCTTGTGTGTCAGCTTGTCCTGTTGTTTTACAGAAACACTGGGGTAAATTCTAACATTTGACTTGCGCTTGCTTTGTGACAGTCGTCCTTGTTGTGCGCTGTTTAAATGTAGACGTTTTCTGACAGCACAGACAGGGTGATGATGGCTCTGACTTCCGGAGTGTTGATTCCCTTCCTACAGCCAGTCAGGGTTTCTCTCTGTTTCTAGGCAACTGATATTTTTATCCAGGTTTCATTTTCATGTCAGAATGTAATCGTTATGATTGTATCTTGAACTAAAAGAATTTAAGTTAATAACTTTTTTTTTGTTGTCAACCTGTGGCATGAGCTAAAAATAATAACTTTTTTCTTTTTCTTTTTTCTTTCAGGAAAAGAGGGATAGATGTTGTACAGGTAAGTTGATCTCCTCTTAACAAAATTAACTTTCAGAAATGTATCTAATGTGTGAAATCATAAACAGTGAGTTACCACCTACTTTTTTGGTGTCTTTTAAAGTCCACCATTATTTTTCCTGTTCATTTTCTCCATAGATATTTCAGAAAATTGTTCAGTAAAGATGTGCTATGCTGTGTTTAATTCAGCTCATTATAACTTTATTTGAAGTTGGAAACTCAGTTAATGATAAATCTTACGTTTTAAGCAAATAAAATCCATCTATGACTGTTACGGAATAATAAAACTGATATAAAATAAAAATGATAAATTATCCTCTAGGTGATTTGTACACAAGCAATACAAATACTAGCTTGTTTATTAATGTTTATCTAATGCAATTTGGTTCCCATGAGACTTCTTTGTTGACAATTAACAGAAAAAACCCATATGTTAACATTAGAATGAAATTACCAAGCTAGTTTCCACTAGTCTGCAAAATTCCCCATATCCATAATCCAACTTCTCTGATTGGTGAATCTTGCTACAGGATTATGGGTAGTATTCGGCAACAGAGAACAACAGTCAGGTTCCACAGGGAAAAATCCCATTCATTGTCTCCATTGATTTTGAACAATAACCTTTAAAGACCGCTACGTTTGTAAAGGGTTAGTCAGGGCCGGCGCGTCCATATAGGCGAACTAGGCAATTGCCTAGAGCGGCACTTTTGTAAGGGCGCCAAAATGTGTGCCAACCGGGAATGAACAATTCACTGCTATATGATTAGCCGAGCTGCCGCCGCCCCGCCACGCCCCCTGCTCTCACGAGTCATGACTGAGGCCCCATCCACACTACTGTGTTTTAGTTTAGAAACGGATAATTAAAACGAATACGATCTCCGTCCACACCAGCGTTTTAGCTGCGATCTCCGTCCACACCAGCGTTTTAGCTGCGTATCAGAATTGATCTACGTCCACATTAAAACGACTGAAAACGTGGATCACGTGACCATTCACCTACACTGGGCATGCGCGTGCCGGTGTAAACACAACACAACTTCATTGATAAAAATGATCCCACCATGCGCTGGTTCTTCCCGGCTTAACCCAAAACCGACGCTCCATGTACGGTCGATACCGCCGCTGCACACGGCATGGGAATTGTCACAGATCGCTGGAATAATAGCTTGCCTCCGGCGCATGTAGGCAGTTAACGTTACAGCATCAGGGAAGGATACGCCATGACTGATGACACCCAATCAGAGAGCCGAGCGCGGGCGTCTGCGTCATCGTCTCTAAAGTCCTCCGTTTTGACCCGTCTTCACTAAAACGCCCTCCGGAGATTCAAAACGCAAAACGGGTCTGCAGCGTTTCTAAACTTCTCCGTTTTAGGTCTTCATTTTTGCCGTTTTAGTCTGGACGAGAGGTGCAAACGTAGCAAAAGGTCTCCGTTTCTAAACGAAAACGTAGTAGTGTGGATGGGGCCTAAGCTTATGCTTATCCTAATTCCTACGTCATGTCGGGTCAGAGGTCACTCTGTAAACTTGTAATGTTGTGATTCAACTCATAGCTGGCTGGTTGTCTTATAACGCTTTACTGAAAACTAAAAATCTGTATAGGAAAAATACTTCCAGAACCAAGGCCGCTGAAAAAGAAGATAAGCTATTAAAGGTGCAGTCAGCGATTTCTGATAAAACACCAAAACAAACACGCCCATACCTATGCAGGACCGGCACCTTACATTTGATTGGCTATAAGTGTGTTTTGTCGCTCGGTCTGATCCACTTTCAACAGCATTTCTCAGAAATTGCTTGCTGCACCTTAAAACACATTAAAAATAACTTGTGGCTTCTGGAATATACCAAGCCTGAACAACATCTGCGTTTATTGTAGGTCTTTATAAGTAGAACATTTAGTAGTTTACAGTAGACTTAGAAAGATGTGTTGAGTATGCAGTTGTTTGCGTATTACAGTGGACAGATGAACTGAATATGTGAATGAAATGGTCTGGGCCTGTTGATGATCTTACTGGCTAAGGCTCCATTCCCGATTCCTAGGAGATTGAGCTGGTGTTTAGCACTGAAAAGTGCTAAACACAAAATATTTCTGTCTCGGTTTCTATTCAGTTTATTTTGAAAGCGGAAAGTATAGTTAGCTTGTTTATATTAGAGAGACTGTTTTGATAGTAAAGCCCAAATTGTTCTCATTGGTTTTGACTAAGCATGCTAATGTTAACATTTGAACATTCAACAAAGCCAAGGCCTGGAAAGCTTTCCTGTCACAATGAGACAGCAAAATCCTTGCCAGGAAAAACATCTAACAACCGTGTTTAAGCAAATGACCACAATGAATATGAACTTTATATTTTAAATATAAAGATCGATCATAGTGATTTCATTATATAGCACTTTATACAATTTATTGCTTTAAAGCAAGTAGCTTTAGAGTGTTAAACATTGTCAATTAGAATGACTTTATCAATTATTAGAATAACAGTTTTTACTATAAAGTAGCTCTCCGGTGTGCTCATGTTTTTACTCGCATCTGACCTCAACAAACTGAACAGAAGACATGAACCGAAGAAGACTTTCACGTCAAAGAAGGCGGAGCCATAGAGCCACACCTACTCATTACATAATCACAATGGACCAATGGTAGGTCGAATGCGTTTGCCAGTCTGAGCTAATTTTTCCCGAAAATTCACTTTGGCAAGTTGTTTCGAACTCCCGAAATTGACTGATTTTGTCCAAAATAACATGCTTATGCTTATATGATGCAGTCGGGCGCTGCCGCTCCTTTCGTTTCGTTTTGTTACGTATGTTTATTTTACGATTAAAAGGAAGTTTAAAGTTTCATTTCATTCTAATAAAAAAGAATAAAGACAGGACCTACTCACACAGGTCAGTATATTTGTTGGAAATCGAGCGTAACGCGGATATGACATAATTGACAGGTTACGCAACGAAAAGGGGCGTGTCCGAAATTCGCATCCGAAATTTTCGCACGTTAAAAAATTAATACGACCTCACGTTATGTCAATCACGCTTGCAAACTGCCTCCGAAACTTTCGTCCGTCATAAAAAAAATCGGATCGGGTTCGAATGGTGTTTTGACAATGCAGAGCCACCGAATCACGAATACGAAAAAACGCATACGAAAATTTCGGACTCAGTGTGCAATGGCCTTTACACTGGCTAAAATGGCTGATTATTCTGTATTTAAACATTTTTGGAAACATCTGGGATAATGTAAGTAGTACACAAGTCAACTAATTATATAACATTGTTGTAGTGGTTTTTGGATATTTGACTCTAAAAATCTTACATATTGTGCCTTAGAGAGAGAGAGACAGAGACAGAGACAGAGACAGAGACAGAGACAGAGACAGAGACAGAGACAGAGACAGACAGACAGACAGACAGACAGACAGACAGACAGACAGACAGACAGACAGACATGTACAGTAAGTAACCACTTAGCAGCCACCCAGAACACTCTAGCATTATAAAAATGTAGTTGTCCGGTTTGAAGTGTTGTCATTTGGCCTTGCTTGCTCTTAGCAATGTCGTCACTTTTTATGTGTGTTTGACATTCACTGTAATCGGGGGGTCACATCAATTCATGCGAATATCTAAAAACTGAGGAGTCCCTTCAGGCCGACCTCACGTCTTTTTATTTAAGTGTGGGAAAAACAAAGGCAGGAGTCTCTGGTGAATAAATAGCCCAGTTCATGCTCCTTGGAATTGCTTTACCACACACAAACTTGAAGATATGTACTTTTGATGACCTTCCATTCACTTTTCTTAAAGGGATAGTTCACGTAAAAATTTAAATTCTGTCAGTGGACCCCATTGTCTTTGATTGTATGGGGGAAAAATACACTAAAGTTAAAATGTTTAGGATCAGTAAGATATATATGTGTGTATGTTAGGGCTGGGGTAAACGATTATTAACTAAACGATTAGTTGGGCGATTATTTTATCGATTAGTCGACTAATCTAACGACTAATTGGACAATAAAAATAAAGATTATTTTTCTGCTGCTCGATTAAAAAAAACAATGTATCTCAAATAAATACGAACTAGCGTACTGAATCATGATACTGTATAAGCTGACTAACGTTAGTCTAATGTTATGTATTTGAACACCATCATTAGAATTCTATAACATCCAAAACCGTTATTAAAATATTTTTACAAACATTTTTTATCATAGAGAATGTTTAATTACTAATATCAGCTTACGAGGGAAACAGAGCCGGAGTTAGTGGTGCTTCTTCTCCTGCTGGAGATGATTCGGGAGAGTCTGTTCCCCTTTACCGATCAGAGCGCGCGCTGACACGGAGTAAAGCCTTGTTTATACTCGACGCGTCCGCACGAGCGTGAAGATGCGCGCGGGAAAAATGACGCGTTGGGTGCGCAAGACCCCATTTCGCTTAGCTGTGTGCAGTGCACGGCTTCTTTTGTAACAGCGCGCGCGGCGCCGCGTCCGAGGATGAATGACTGCAACTTAAGGATTTGTTTACTGTGTCTTCATTTAATGGAAAGCACATTCACTTCTAGTCAAGTCAAGTCACCTTTATTTATATAGCGCTTTTTACAATACAAATTGTTTCAAAGCAGCTTTACAGAGATAACAGGAAAACAATGTTGTAATAGTATTGTTCAATTGAAAATTAAATGTCCCCAACTAAGCAAGCCAAAAGGCGAAGGCAACAGTGGCAAGGAACCAAAACTCCATCAGGTGACAGAATGGAGAAAAAAACCTTGGGAGAACCCAGGCTCAGTCGGGGGGCCAGTCCTCCTTTGGCCAACGAATGAACAGTGTATGATTATGAGTTAGGCAGTATAATGTCAGGAGTCAGATGGGATCAGAACTTTCACGATATTATCCAGTTCATCTGGTTGGGTTGGGTCATCCGGCCGGTGAGGAGATGAGTGGTGAGGTGTCCATGGACCTTCACAGCCCTGATAATGCGTGTCGACGTGTCCATGTGATGGTCCTTCATCAGATCTGGATATGCCCTAGTGGATATTCTAGTGGTCTTTATCCTCCATTCTGCAATGTTTCGGTCTCCCACGTGTGGTGGCGAGCTGTACTGCCGGAAACGGTGCAAAAAAAAAAAGAAAAAAAAAGTGTCGACGCAAAAAAAATGGCGTCGACGTAATTTTGACGTCGAAGCGTCGACGTCATCGACGCGTCACTACAGCACTAGTGTGTAACCAAACACACCACAGTCAAATTTTTTGTGTTTGTGATGATAATGTTGGTCGTCTCACTTCCTTGTTCTGTTCATCTTCAGACTAGTTGTCATCCAATCATGTTAAGTCTATGTAATCCAGTAATGTAATACATTCAACCACATTAACCTAGACAATGACTTCATCAGGCTCATTTCCTCTCTAAATGCTACATGATTCATGTTTAATTCTCCTGCTTTGAGGTTGTGAGCCTCCATTAGGATGAATAACATTTCCTGTTCCTCTCAAGTGCGTTGGTCTGTAAAGAATCCTTTTGGTCAGTTTTTTTTATCGTTTGATTGACGCATTTGTTCGGGCATAATGTGAGTCGAGCCCCTCTATCATCATCGTTTTCAGCCATTTCCTCTGGTCATCTTTATGTGCTCCTTTTATACCCAGAGATACAGACTCCAGGGTACTTATCTCTCCTCTCTGTGCATTCTAATTCCCTGCTTATTTGCTAAAATGGATCTATCAAACATGAGCACTGGCTGGGAGGAGTTTCAATATTTCATGAATGAGAGAAGATTAAAGAGTGATGGCATCAGTAGCTGCCTCGCTGCTTTCTTCTATTCGAGGGTGCTTTTTGGGTTCTGCAAATGGATTGTTTAATGTAGATCTGGATGAATGTTTATTTGAAGTCAAAATTGATGCTATACTTAGTTCTTAATATACATTAATCAGTGCACATTATTAAAACAAAATCATCTACGTATTGTTTTATCACAATGTAATAACTTTCTACGCCTCCGAAACGACTTTCAATTAAACCTAGTTCATCCCAAAATTGTATAGTTCCAAATCATATGATTTTGTTAATCTTTAAAACAAAAACGAACCTGGAAAATGTTTGTCCCTCTGTTGAAAGTCCATTCCACCAAAACATTTATGCTTCACACAGATATCTCAAAAGTACGCCTACGCCACATGAAAAGAGGGATTTAGTACAAATATTCTGACGGCACGTCACCTCATTATATTATAGGTTTAATCAAGTTTTTCATTCACATATTAACATTGATCAACACGCGTACATGGAACACATAAAATGCTGTAAACCGACAATCAGACGTGCTTGCCTATCACGCAAGAACCAATGAGATTCTGTTTACCAAGGTTGTGTCTGAAATCGCCCATTATACCCTCATTCACTCTTCCCTACATTACTAATATAGTCCACATGAAGGAGTGAATGAAAACGAGTGAGTGAATTCAGACACTGAGTGCACCGGAAGGTGTTTGCCGTTGGAATCTATTTATAAACCTTAATTAACAGTTCAAAAATCAATAAAAAAGGAATTTATACTTGTCTGATGTTATGCTGTACCCACATTGGACCAGCGGTTTAGAAAATGGATGGATGGTTGATTCAGCTGCGGACGCTATCTTCGGGCTAGACGTGGAAATTCATTCAGCTCGGCTCTCACAATGCATTATGGGTATTCTCTAGCCGTTGAGCGCACATTGGTGTACACTCGTTATTGCGGTGCATTATGGGATTGGGAATGAGAGCACTCAATAACCACAACAACAAATGGCTAAAAGTGCACTCTTTAAGGGTATTGGGCGATTTCGGACACAGCCCAATTTTGATACGCTCTACCATTCTAAATTAAATTAAAGTTTTTGGTGGAGTGCGCTCTAAGTGGAGGGACAGAAATCTTTAATAAAAATATCTAAATTTTTTGTCTTATTGAGTGTTTCATAGATGAATGGAAGCGCAATGGGTTTGAGATTATATGAGGATAAAATAAATGATTTTAAAGAAAACAAAATTTTTTTAAAGAAAGAATTTTAAAGAAAAACAAAAAGAAAACAGAATTTTTTGTCAACTATCCCTTTATGCTGGTTAATGTTATGGCAATAATAGCCAATAACGCTAGATTTGCCTTCGTTTCAAAGCTGCTGCTGCTTCTAATCAGCTCTTATCCTGATGATTTTAACTGTGAACGACAGCTGGACTCAGCTAAATTCATCTGTGAGTCGTTTAGTTGCGCATGTCTCCCTCCGCCAGCATCTGTGGGCATGAGCCATCGGTGCAGGACTGGGTCAGTGTCTGACCTCTGCCTGCTCATTTCTGTCAGGAGCTCTCAGTATGTTTTAGTAATGACAGATAGACGTAGATTCTTTAGTCAAATTGGTTATATGCTTGCATGGAAAGGCATTTTAAAGCAGACACAGACGTCACAGGTCATGTTGTGCCTTGAGTAGCAGGCAGACAGACATCAGAGTTTAGTTACTTGTGTCTCAGTTGGCTTAAAGTCATGAATAACTGATTGGTTGTGTCTCTATACAGACACGAATGAAGAAAAGGAAGTGTCTCACTGCATCATGAATAACATGACTTGTTTTTGTGAGGAAAATTAGATGACTAAACTAAAACAATTGAAGGCAAAGATGAAGACACAGTTAAAGCGTAACCTTGCCAGTTTTCATTACGCTTTGTATTGGTAGTGTCGGTATTAGCCTATATATTAAAAAACAATGTTTACTCATTCTCTGTGTTACCTGGAATGAGAAATTCACTTTTATATGTCAGCAAATGTCCGCCGCATTAAGTGTTTTGACAGCTCCAGGGCTTTTGTGAAAACTACAGATTATATTTCTGCATTTTTGTATTCCCAGCCACGGACAGTCCATCAACAGAGGGTTATTAACAGAACGGGTATTGTAAGGGAAGGTTTATCACTGAAAATTGTATCATACTTGGTGTAGTTGTAAAGTAAACATTGGCAACAGCTTTCTTACCTGTACATGACGGCCTTTTGCTTCGGGGGGTTGAGCAGATCTGACAGAACGTCAGTTTCTTTCAGTGTTTTCCCCTACGTTTGGCCTAAAACACTGTTTGTGGTCATCAGTTTGAAATGTTGACTACAAGCACTGAGGTTTATCAGTTTTTCCGTCATAGCGTTCTCTCCATATATACGATTCTTCGCTGCCTACAACACACTGAATCCTTTACTGGAAACCAGTTACTCACTACTAAACATTTACTCTGAATTCTTGCACTCAGGTTCAATACAAGTTGACACTATTATGGATAAAAGTTTGCTAAGAAGTATTTCCTATTAAAGCAAGGCGGGATTTGACTCTGCTAAGCGTCATACAGTGTGTATATATATTATATTACATTTTTAGTATTTTTAACTGTATAATTGGTGTATATATACACTCACCTAAAGGATTATTAGGAACACCATACTAATACTGTGTTTGACCCCCTTTCGCCTTCAGAACTGCCTTAATTCTACGTGGCATTAATTCAACAAGGTGCTGAAAGCATTCTTTAGAAATGTTGGCCCATATTGATAGGATAGCATCTTGCAGTTGATGGAGATTTGTGGGATGCACATCCAGGGCACGAAGCACCCGTTCCACCACATCCCAAAGATGCTCTATTGGGTTGTGATCTGGTGAATGTGGGGGCCATTTTAGTACAGTGAACTCATTGTCATGTTCAAGAAACCAATTTGAAATGATTCGAGCTTTGTGACATGGTGCATTGTCCTGCTGGAAGTAGCCATCAGAGGATGGGTACATGGTGGCCATAAAGGGATGGACATGGTCAGAAACAATGCTCAGGTAGGCCGTGGCATTTAAACGATGCCCAATTGGCACTAAGGGGCCTAAAGTGTGCCAAGTAAACATCCCCCACACCATTACACCACCACCACCAGCCTGCACAGTGGTAACAAGGCATGATGGATCCATGTTCTCATTCTGTTTACGCCAAATTCTGACTCTACCATCTGAATGTCTCAACAGAAATCGAGACCAGGCAACATTTTTCCAGTCTTCAACTGTCCAATTTTGGTGAGCTCTTGCAAATTGTAGCCTCTTTTTCCTATTTGTAGTGGAGATGAGTGGTACCCGCTGGGGTCTTCTGCTGTTGTACCCCATCCGCCTCAAGATTGTGCGTGTTGTGGCTTCACAAATGCTTTGCTGCATTACCTCTGTTGTAACGAGTGGTTATTTAAGTCAAAGTCGCTCTTCTATCAGCTTGAATCAGTCGGCCCATTCTCCTCTGACCTCTAGCATCAACAAGGCATGTTCGCCCACAGGACTGCCGCATACTGGATGTTTTTCCCTTTTCACACCATTCTATGTAAACCCTAGAAATGGTTGTGCGTGAAAATCCCAGTAACTGAGCAGATTGTGAAATACTCAGACCGGCCCGTCTGGCACCAACAACCATGCCACGCTCAAAATTGCTTAAATCACCTTTAATTTCCCATTCTGACATTCAGTTTGGAGTTCAGGAGATTGTCTTGACCAGGACCACACCCCTAAATGCATTGAAGCAACTGCCATGTGATTGGTTGATTAGATAATTGGATTAATGAGAAATTGAACAGGTGTTCCTAATAATCCTTTAGGTGAGTGTGTATATATATATATATACACACACACACACACACACACCACACACACACACACACAACACACACACACACACACACACACACACACACACACACACACACACACACACACACACAAGATTATACAGCTGCTTTTATATTTTAGGGAGGGTCCCTTGTGTGTGGGGGTGTGGGGGGGGGGGGGAGGCGGGGATTTGTGACATCAAAAGTTTGAAAACCCCTGAAGTAGAGGCCTGAAACTGATTATTATTATTATTATTAATAATGTATTTTTTACTTTCTGTACTATATTTTTGGTTATAGAAGTTCTGTAGTGTTTGATGTGTTATGAACAAAACTCTTCTGTTATATTACATGAATGTTGTATTGTTTTTTTATAAAAGACCTCTAATAAAGCTCTGCTCTCAAACATAAAATGCACTGTGCAGTAAACTGTAGAGTGCAATACATGAGATTAGATTTCCTGATACATTTATGATGAAATACTTGTAAGAACTAATCTGATCTGGTTATATCACTGTAGTGATTTTCTTTCATAAAGTATTATCCAAGTCTTCAATTAGTATTGTATATTAGTAATCTGTCTCCTGTTACTTAATGGCCCCTTTACCGTGAGCGAGGAGCTCGGTTTAGCCAACAAACTGTTTGTCTCAGAGAGATTTGGGGTTGTTGTACCTTGCTTACTAGCTAAGACGAACACACAATAGTAGGCTGTGGTGGTGTTTCCACTGTCCACATATGGGCTTGTGGTGGAACGGCCTGTCCGTGTACAGTAAGCATGAGATTATCAGAGCTAGAACAGGTTTGTCAGCACATCAGCACCTTGGGATTTGAGCTCTGTGTAGTCTGGAGAACCGCTCTTGACATCGACATCCGACCACTCGGGGGACGATCCGTGCTGGAAACATTAGAAGGGAAAAAAACAACTAAATATAAAGCCACTTTGGGCAGTCCGATGGGTTTAAACATTCAGCCATACAAGGAAATAGATTGTGTGTCCCATAGCTCTCAGCCTTAAATAGTGTATTGCACTGTTTTTTAATTTAAGGGTTATTGTTATAAATTTATTTTAAACATCTACTTTGTTTAACTTATCACCAAATAAAGTGGACATTTTTGCGATTGTGGTTTGTAGGTGTAGAAAGAGAATAAAAAATTCCAGTACAAGAAAAAAAGGAACCAGTTTTGAATAAGAATTGTTCAATGTAATAATTAACTATACATATATATCACTTGGCCAGAGGATAATGCTTTAATTCAGTTTACAGTCAGTGACCCATCTTCAGTTAATCTTTTTTTCCATGCTGTTTTTCTTGAACTCAAATTATACAAACCTATTAATATGTCGATCGCCGTGATTGTCAAGTAAGATATGTTCCTGTGTCAACATATTTTGTTAATCTTGGAACAACATTCCTGTCTGAAATTCAGTCCTAACCCTATCCCAACCCCTAAACCTAACTCTACCCATGAGTTATCCCTAAAATCAGAGGGAAATGACTGCTGAATAACACTGATGTAGAAGCATATAACCCAGGTTGTAAGCCTAAACTTGACATAAATTGTAAATTTGTCCCTCAAATCTGAATAGTCACCTTTATTTATATTGCGCTTTTTACAATACAGATTGTTTCAAAGCAGCTTTACAGAGATAACAGAAAAATAATGTTGTAATAGTATTGTTAAATATAAAATTAAATGTCCCCAACTAAGCAAGCCAAAAGCCAATGGCGACAAAGGCGACAGTGGCAAGGAACCAAAACTCCTTCAGAAAGGAGAAAAAAAACCTTGGGAGAACCCAGGATTGGAATGTTATTCCAGGATCCATAAAGATGTTGATCCATGAACAATTCAAATTCATATATCAGCCGTGCGTTGTTATTGCTATCCTGGAAACACAGACTGGCTGTCAGTATACATTCATTTGTTCAGTACATGTAATGTTAAGCTGTATTAACTGCATTGCACTGAGTGTAAATAATGACCTTTCACCTTTCCCTTCAGCTTGACCTGAGTCAGCCATTAGAGGAGCAGGGTCCCCTGGATGTCATCATTCACAAGCTAACAGACCTGATCCTGGAGGCGGACCAGAATGACACCCAGTCGCTGCTGCTGGTCCAGCGTGTGCAGGTGAAGAGTGTGTGGTGGGCTTGTCTGAGAATGTGTGTTTGAGCAGATCTACAGCTCTGATTAAGATGCAGGAATCTCAATCTGATTAAGCAGCGAGAATTGGATACACCTAAATGACATGGAGATTAAATTCAGGTAGAAGTAAAAGGAAAGTGAATGCAATAATCTCAGCACAGTGATCATTATGGTAAATCTTTTGCTTTTTAGGGTGTGTTCACACTTGGCATGTTTGCTTGGATTAAAATTAACTCTGGTGCGATTGCTCTGTTAGTGCGGTTCATGTGAATAAGTGTGAACCCTGGTGCAGACTGAGTCGAGATCGCTGAAAAGATGGCTCTCGGTCTGCTTCCAAACCAACTCTGGTGTGGTTGAATGAAATATGAATGCATATTTAATATTAAAAGGACAGAATGCTCAAGCATACCTGTTTAATAGTTTTATAAAACATACCATAGTTGTGATGTTGCCCATCACAGTTTGGTACAGGCATCAGAACCACGTCTCCTCGCAGTGTGTGTGTGTGTGTGTGTGTGTGTGTGTGTGTGTGTGTGTGAGACGGGAGGGATTCCTGACGCTGACTCCATTACACATTTTATAAGCTCTTCATGAGTTTTCAGCTAGTCAGAATACCATCATATGTAGCTGTGCACATACAACGAGTGCATTTTAGCCCAGAACACAGCATTGTTTTGTATGTTCAGTAAGTTCTGTCGCGAAATATACGAAGTATAAGCCGACCAATCAGGTTGTGAAGATATCTCTATGCCTTTAGGTTCAGTCTCTTAAGGATCAGTGTTAAAAATGCCAATATAAATGCTAAGCAGACCAGGACTAAATGTTTTTTGTTTTTATCTGGACCAGACGAACAAAGCGAACCGAACTACAAGTGTGAACACACCCTTACAGTAAATATTGTTGTCTTCGTTTATCGAAATTAATATTGAATTAATACAAATTCATGTTTGAATATCTTTCTCTCTCTCTTTAGGTTTTTATTTTTGGTTTCATTTTCGGTTCATTTTAGTGGGGCATAAGGTTTTAATTTCATTTTCATTCTTAGTTTAATTTTTAGTTTAAAAAAAATATATATTTAGTTTCAGGATTTGTTTTAGAAGAAATTGCATCATACTCAATCTCAAATTGGGAATGTGTTGGTACAATAATATACCAAAATTACTTAATATAATATTTTTTTATTATTTTCATTATTTAGTTGTGTGTGCATTTTAATATATGATTTTTTTCCTACAGTAAAAAAAAAAAAAAGGTTGCCTAAGTAAAACACTGGACTGATAAAATCAGTGCGTTCGTGACCTCTGAAATGAAGAGGTGCAGGTTTGACGTCAGAACCCAGAAGACTCATTCGCTGCTGGTTCCCTCAAGGTTTTCCTATGGGGATTTATTATGTTTTTTTTTCCATTTTGGAGTAAAATAAAGCCTGTGGTAAACATAACTTGACTGACTGTACCTTCACATTTTGTTCTACACCGTAAAATACACACACCCATACTGAAAATCAGTTATGTTTATTTTTGGAAACCTAAGTAACTAACTAGATAAAACAGTTTAGGGTGCGAGTGTGTGTGTTCAGTTTACGTTGTAGAACAAAACTTCATAGTATCGTCAAGTAATGTTAAACAAATCTTATTTTACTCATAAAAAAAAACACATTATAAAACACGATAGGAAAATCTTGAAGAAACCAGCGGTGAATTGGTCTTCCAGGTTCTGAAATTCACATAATGTAATGCAATGCAATATAATATAACATAATATAATATATACATATTTTTTTTTAATTTGTGAATATATTTATTTTTGGTTAACATTTTTTTACTGCTTTTTAAGTTTTCGTTTTCATCAGTAATAAAATTGCACTACAGACATTTCTACTTCAATTCAGATTCCCATCCTACAACTTTGTTTGTTTTTGTGAAATGTCACCTCAGGTACTCACCTCTAAATGAGAACGTAAGAGCGCTGAGCCTCTTAATGTTCTTAAACAAAGCTCTCCCCTAAGACCCTGCTCTCACTAAGCATGCGCTCAGATGTATATTACATAGATTTACACAAGACACAGAATAATCTGAAGTACAGTGTTCAGTTTAACCCTCGGAAAAACTGTACATGTGTCTGTCTTCTGCTGTTGTTTAACCCTTTTTTGCCCGTTTAATCAGTGCTGGTACAATATCAGTCTTCATACATTCATATTTTGGAGGCGATTTGATTTAAGAATCAATATGCTGGAACTGTGACTAAATTTCCCAGTAAATGAGTGATAGAAATGGGAAATCACACGACAAAAGAATGTATTTCAGTAAAATGACTCATGATTTGAGAGGTTGAGTGAATGGGGACAGTGAAGAGAGAGAGAGAGAGCGAGAGGGGTTATGTAAAAGAAACAACCTCACAGCTTTGCATTCAGTTAGCATGACGTAATAGCAGTGCAACCGGGCTTCATGTGTACATGTTTTTGTATGTGTGGCGTGTACATTCATGTACGTTGGATGCCTTTTAAAACACACCAATGTGTAATGTTGGAACTTGCTGTTCACTGCTGTTTCAGCTTCTTCCCTTCTCAATGTCACCTCCACACCTTCATTGTTCTGCCCTCTTCCACTGGTCTTGCAGGATTATATTGACGCTCACCCAGAGACCATTATTCTTGACCCACTTCCAGCCATCCGAACTCTGCTGGATCGCTGCAGGTCCTACCAGCTGGTGCACAGGATAGAGGACTGTATGAGAGGTAATATGCTCCCCTTTGCCTCATTCCAGCACTATTCATGAAAATTAATGTATGCCGTTTTCAAGTTTTGCAAATGGTGATATGCCCAACTACAAGAAGCAGTCAGTTGGCACTTAAACTCTTTGTAGTTGACTGAGGTGAACTTGTTAATATAATTTTGTGTAACACAACAGTTAGCATGTTGAGCTGTGGCGCTCATGCAGGTAAGCAGGTTTGAGTCCGGCCTGCAACATGTCCCATTCTGTTTAAAGCAACAGTATGTAACATTTTTTACCTTAAAATAATGTTTCCAAAATCGTATCAGTGGTTCATCAAGTCGTAACAGGGTGAAAGGCACGTCTGCCATCGCCTGACGGGGTCTGTATCGCTTTTACTGGCACTATGTAACTTCGGGTTTCGGGTAGTAACCCGACCACAAAAAGAACTACAAAATTTGACTGCTTTACGTCAAGCGCTACAATAGTCATTATTTCGTTTTTCTTCGTTTCTGATGTCGCAATACATCATCCTTTCATGAAATCATGTAACATACTCGACCTTGTCTGTGGACATCGTTCATTCTAAAGCCGGTGCTGGATAAACAGCGAGCGTGCGTGTGACGGTAGGCTAAATTATTTACGACAGCGGCAATGGAGAATTTAGTTTCCAACCAGTAGGGCGACCGAAGAGGAAAAGTTACTTGGTGTTACTTTAAAAGAGTAGTTCTCCCAAAATTAAAACTTAATAATTCTGTTTTTACCCACCCTGTGTCTTTCCAAACCCGTATTACTTTCTTCTGTGGAATAAAAAAAGAATATCCGGAAATCTTTTCCATACAGTCGAGGAGAAAGAGGAATGGGGTTGTTAAGATCCAAAATGACAAAAAACACCATAAAAAGTATAATAATAAAAAAGATCCACATAACACATGCTCAAGCGTTAGTTTTGTGTGACAAACAGGCTGAGATTTGAGTCATATTCACAGAAAATCTTGATATCCACCTTATAGCTCTGCATGTTTATGCGAAAAGTAAACTATTTGATTCGTTTGTGATTTAAATGAGTCCAGTTCTCACCAAGAATGATAACTAAATCTAAACTATAACGATACTTATATTAGAGTCCACACCAGCGGACGATATCGCTCTGTTTATTCCAAGCGTGCGCTGCAGTTTTGTCATCGGCCTCTTTAACCCTTTAACCCAATCATTCTTTTTGCATACAAAACCAGAGATGTAATGTCAGATCAAGCCTTTTTTGTATTGAATAAAATATGTAAAAAAAAAAAATATTTTTTTTTTTCTTTTTGTTTATTGCACTTTTGAGATATTTATATAGTTACTATTGATTTATTACAAACATAGCCTTCAAATTGGGAGTGTAAGGATTATTTTGATGTATGGCATATGAAAATGCTCAAAAGAATGACAGCACAGCATGTAAAAATACAAAGATATGCTCTGGTGGAATTGTTCTATGGCAGGTCATAAAGGGTTAAATGCTAGAGCTTATAAAGCAGGATGGTTTCTTACTAGCTGTGAAAGTTTTTATTCTTCAACGATATCCAACAAAATAATTTCTCTGAGCCGTTATAGTTGTGGTGTGGACTCTACTATTCCTTTAATGATTTTTAAAACTATATCTTTATCGTTATAGGCAAATGGGCCTTTGCTCTTTATTTAAAGGTATCCTTTTGCAGTGTAATTATACATTTAAGTTCTGATTGACTGATTGATACTTTATTAATCCCAAAGGAAATTCAAGGCATCCAGTAGCTTGTACAGAAAAAATACGCAAAACACACTATCAAATATACCAAAAATAAAAATTAAAGAAAATCATTGCTAACAGTCCAGTATCATATCAAGTATAAAAATATATGAATGTATACATCAACATGATAAAATATGCACAAGATAGTCATGTGTAATAAAGATAATATGGCTTACCTGTACCAAAATAAGAATGAAAATATATATGTAACCAAAACAAATAATGATTGTGCATGAAGGCTAATATACATAATATAGGTTACACTTTATTTTAATGTGTCTCTGTTACAATGTAATCGTACCGAGTAATGTTAATTAACTACATGTCCTTACTATAGGGTTCATTTATTATTTATTTAATTTATTCATTTATTTATAAAGCACAATGACCGAATTTAATTTGATTTCTCCAAAATACCCATATTATAGCGTTCTCAACTCCCCGTGCACAGGAAGCATTTGGTTGTGGCCTGTAAGACTCGTATGTTCGGCTATATTTGTCTTTGTGGGAATCATGTGTGTCCACGTTCTATTGAACCAGACTTGACAGATGGTTATGTAACAAAATCATCTGTAAGCCCCCAGTCTGTGTCTCTCCTTTTCTCCTTCTGCCCTGATATCAAAGCCTCCCGCTCTTTATTTCAAGAAAACATGAAAGACATGTTCAGCTACTCTGCAAACATTTTAATTAAATTAATTACATTATATGCCAATTTATAAACCAAATTAATCGCAGTTAATCACATATATAATTATTTGCTAAATGAAGAATTAAAAAATGCACATTCTTGAATTCTGTCTACATTTTCTTTTAACACATCTCTGCAATTGTCACATCTTGCGATATGAGTGTCCTGTTTTTAATGTCCGGTACACATTGGATTTTGGCCGTCTCAGACAGACCGAAGATGACCAATCGTGGTGATTTCTGTGGTCGTGGCTCCTAAACGTCGTACAGTGGGAGAGATTCTTGCAACCATAGATAGCCTGCGATCATTTTCTGATCTGAAATCTAGCATGATCATCTCACAGTGTGTTTGCTGCTACGACCTACTTCTGACTAGCCGATAAAAATGCAACATGAGACGGCGTATTGATCAATGCGACATGGTTCTAAAACTACTGACCTCAAGCTTCATTTGCAAAATTGTCATGCCAAGTCGGCCTCTTTTCCTTAGAAATGACTTCTCCTCTTTTGCTTCCTCCTCTTTTTTTCAGCGCACATAAAAACTACAATTGCCAAAGTGTGATTCGTCTTGCTCTATTTGTTTGCCACTAGTGCATACTTATGATGTTTTATTCTTCTATAGTAACTTGCGTCGAAGCCTATGATTCAATAGGTGCCATCGTAGTACAGTCTTCATAGGCTACATACCCAAGTTTATTAGATCCATGTCTTACCGTCCGATTTGTAATGATCCTATAGGATTGCTGAAATCGCAGAATATTCCTGTCTGTAGCAGCAATAAGACCCTGTCTAGATTAAAAGTAGTTTACCTTGCAAGATTAATATTGGTTTAACTGTAGACTGACAAAAAGCTTTCTCCACTGGTAGGAAAATCCATATAACAGGATTTTTGTACAGGCCAGGAGGCACTAAATTGCATGAAATCGCAACATGTAACAATTGAGAGTTGTCATATTAAACATGCTGCAATGTACATGCTACATTGGACACCGCCAGTACTTGTTTGCAAGATAACACAACTACCAAATTACACTGTGGCCATCTGTCACCCTCACTGTTTCTTTCGTCCTCTCACATTCACTGGCGGACACAGCGCCACATCCCTCTCTTTAGCAGCCGTAAGCATGTCTGACAGTGTTACCATAGCAACACAAGTGGCAGCCGCTCTAGATACTTTAAGCATAGCAGTGCTCACACCATATTGGGTAAAATAGTTTTCGATAGTTTGTCATCTTCCATGCTTAAAACGTGTTGCAAAGCGTTGTGGAATTACCTTTGTTGCATTAAGGATACATGAGAGGGTTTTATGCATGTACGATTTTATGAAACAACAGTGTTCTTGTCTGCCGGGATGCATTTTGACACCGATTTCCCGATTTTAGTTTCACAAGCTCCAAATTTGATTTCGATTCAATATTGATTTATTCAGGAATATTTAAGTTAGAATATTGATTCAATGTCTAATACTAAACCATAACTAGATGAATAAAGTTTGTGAACCAGCTTTGATGTGAAGCTTTGCCATAAAGTTTTTAAATAAATTAAAAGCACTTTGCTAGCTAGTTACATAAAACCCCTGCACAAAACAAAAACAGCAGACGGACTGAATGAAAATGCAAATAAACTCTCTGCCAGTAGGTGGCGCTTACGAAACAGAAGCGTTTTTATGTTACCGCTGTACACAAAGCAGCGCTGCGCTTATAAACTACTATAATACACATTATATGGAGGTAAGAGGAAAATAAAATGGCATCTAATCTTATCTGAAGACAGTCAGTTCCCTAAGAGATGCATAAACCCCAACGCCCAATTCAATACACGTCTGTGCTCTCCTCTCATCTTTGTGTCCCTATTCAGCGTGTCCAATCTCTGGCCTCTGTTACTGACTAATTAAAGAGGGGGTGAAATGCTATTTCATGCATAGTGATTTTTTTACACTATTAAAGAGTTGGATTCCCATGCTAAACATGGACAAAGTTTCAAAAATTAAGTTGTACGTTTGATGGAGTATTTCTGTGAAACAAATACTCCTTCCGGTTTGTCACAAGTTTCGGAAAGTTTTTTTCGAGGACGGGCGTGTGTGACGTCAGAGGCGCCGGAATTTCCTTATACGGTCCTAAGGGGACTTGTGCTCGGCTTTATGGAAGTCATCGGCTGTGATTGTTTTATAAACAAGGCCCAGTTCGATCCTCTAATGCTTAAGGATGGAGCAGTCCCAATGATAAAGGTTTACGGTCGTGCGTTGGAACCGCAGGCGGTGAGTAAAACTGCTTCAAATGTTTGTGAGTTCTCTATTGGCGTGTAAGCACAACAAGTAAACAACATGATCACGTATCGTTAATGTAAAACTACACTTCCCACATGTACACCTGACGACATAAAGTGAAAATTAGTCATTTACAAAAACTGCTAAGCAAATATAAGTTATACAGTTCCAGTACACACCGCTTAGAGACGTCCTGCTGTAGTCGTTGCTGCTGCTGCTCGTCTTCAATTTCAGCCTCGGGATCTGATTCGGGATCAAAAATGTATGGCTGAATCTGATGGTTTGTTTTGGGATTTCACAGCTTCCAGACGCTCTCAACGTAAGCTTCGAGCGCTCGTGATTATTTAGCTCCGGCCACACGGCACCCTCCACCCGCTCGTTTTTTTCCGGAAAGACTCGGTACAGCCTATCTTTCTTTTATAAATATAATAAAACTAAAGACTTTTTGGAGATATGAATGATGCAATACTACTCTATAGGTGCTCAAGATTAACATGAGATTGAGTGAAACTGAGTGTTTCACCCCCCCCCCCCCCCCCCCCCCCCCCCTTTAATAAAAAAGTAATATGTGCAACCAAATTGAATTTTGGGAAATTATTGCAATGCAGTTTGAGTGCATGTCCTGAACCAAGATCAGCCAAAATAAAACAAAAAACTGGCCGGTTTGTATTCATTTGTTTTATTTTGTTATAATATATAATATATATATATATATATAACCCATTTAATCGACTGTACTGCCAAGCACTATTTGCGTATATTACACAGTTACCTAGTTCTAGATGGCGCAGGCTGATAGGTCTTTAACTCATTTGGTAGCAATCGTGTCATTAACTACATAGCACAGCTGATTGGTTGCTGTTGCATCAGCGGCCAATGAGCTGAGGCTCAACATTCAAACAAATACCGGTAGTGTTGCTGGTTGCAGTGCAGCACGCTTTCAGAAGCCCTCCACCTTCCCCAGCTCCACCTGTGTAGATCTGCTACGGGGTTAAATCATGTGTGTTACATGTGCAGCTGCAGCAGCGTGTCTTACATGCTCACAGCAATGTCTGTGCATGTTGGCAGTAGCAAGTCTCAGTACTTACTCTGCAGCAGCATAGCAGATCTATTCCACTAAGATAAAATACATTAACATAGCCATATCCATTCCCATGCCAATCTCTATTACCGTACCAATCTCCAGAGAGATGTCATGACAGAATATTCTGTTAAAATTTTTAACATGCATAGAGGCTAGGGGTGGGCGCTATACCGGTATGAACGTGACTACCGGTATTATGTTGTGCCATGATATGGATTTTGCGATACCGAGGATACCGTAGATATTCATAAATTCAAATTTTGCAGTTATATTGCTTTGTTCAATTATCAAAAATAAATTATCGTTTTCGTGATTAATAAGCTCTTTACTTTAGCGGAAATGCCTGATTTGGCGCTTCATACGCGTGAAGTTGCTGAGGCACGCACTCAATGAAGGACCTTAAAGTAGAACACATCGCTAGTGCTAAGCGGCTGTTCATAAAGGATGCATCTTTTGCGGTGGAATGGCAAATAACACAAGGTAATAAGATGCAAGTTGGACTTCTTTTAACTTGACCGCAGCATTTTTAGAATGCCGTTTCATTTGCGAGACGCGGCGGGTGCAACACCAAAACAAGTTCGTCAAGCACAAAAAAAAACTTAAATGCTCTAGGCTACTGTATGTTTGAGATGTCATATTTTCATGAAGGTTGAAAGGTGCTGTTATTATCTATGTTTTTACAAAACATTTACTGCTAATAATATTATTATCCACGTGGAGACATTTCCCCGCAATGTAGGCTATATGGAATACCAGGACACGACACACACACACACAAGCGCGCGCGCGCGCGCACACACACACACACACACGCGCCCGAAGACGGCTCTCACTCAGAAATCAATAAAGTCTTCATTCGCTGCCGGTACTCATTATGACAAGACGAGCAAAGAGTGGAAAGACATAAGAAGTGCATTCAGGCCTACCTCATGTTGCACTTTTTGAGAAAAAATGGCACAATAATAAAAAAAAAATTCAGGTCTATCTTCAATGAAATCCCTCACCTTTTTCTAGTTATATAGGGTTAAAATGCATATTTTGCCTGTAATTTAACGAAGGTGTAGTAAAATGTGATTCCATTTTTTTTTCTCATATCGCGATATAATATCGATATCGTCCGGAAAGTGAAAAATATCGTGATATGAATTTTTGCTCATATCGCCCACCCCTAATAGAGGCTTATCTCATCGCATGAGCGGACAGATGAACTGCAGTACAAGTGAGAGAGGGTGATGTGGAAAAAAGTGTAGTACAGGGTGTACAGTATAGTAAAAGTGTACTACTGTCTGCAAAAAGCACACTGTTTATCTTCAGTAAGAGGGACTAACTGAGACTGAATGTAGAGCTGACGAAATCCTGTGAATAAAACCTGCCACTGACTCACTCACATCTGCAGGACGGGTTTCGGGTTTCAGCAAACGTTTATAAGCGTCTACTGAAAACAGGCATTGAATTTTATAAGAAAAAAGATGTGTGGAGTTCTCTATTTTTATTATTTTGTACCTTTTGGTTGTTGACTAGGGGAACAAAGCAAAGCTATGATCTGTGCTTGTATTTGTCAGTTGAAGAATTTCTAGCAGTGTTCGGTAGCACACAGGAAGACGCCCCCACATTAGTGCTGTAATGAATGCTGTTTGTCATCTGAGTACACACTCATTTCTAGTCCTTTTCTTAATGAGAGACCTAGCGCTGTGCTTACTGCCACATTTTCTGGCTCCACTCTCGTTCATGTGACTCATGCACATCCTGAAGAGCTTCACATAAGCATTGTCCTGCTGTCTTACATGCTGTCTGTGGAGACAAAGCAGGACACCGTTTGTTTGTGCAGGAGACGGAGTGTTTCAGACTTTATAAGGCAAAGATTCACACCTTTATTTCATCCGTAGCTGGATCCACTTCTGTGGTATTGTGTTTAACTATCCCTTTTATTAGCTCAACTTGGACCCAGGTTGAGTCAAACCTAGTCAAATAAAACAACGGATTGCAAAGAGCCATTTCTTTTTTGGTCCGAATCTTTGCACTTCTCCTAAGTGCCTTTGGGAAAATTGAGTCTGTCATCTCTGAGATTCAGACCATTTTGACAAATTAGGCAGTATAGCCCTATTCGGATAGTAATTGTTTCTCATGGGGTCGTTTTTACAGGGATTGTCTGTGATTTTATTGCTGTCCGAATCCAGAATGTTTGTTTTTCTCCCACCACCCGTGTAAAAATCCCTGAATTAACTACGGTTTTTCTTTTTTGACAAAAACCGAGGTTGTTTGGTAATTTAATTGCCGTCCGAATCCACACAAGAAGATTTTACAAGAAGAGATCACTTCAAAATTCACTGTTTAAATCCTTTTCGATCACTGCTAAGCACCGTATGTAAAATAACTGTTACGCTTTACTGTAATATGCATGCATAAAGATGTTCACTTTTATTACTGACATGCTGGAAAGTATTTTATTTAAGAACAATATTTCATCACCACTCCACCTCAACGAACAAAAAAGAGAAAGAGAAAAAAGCACGTAAACATTTGAAATGTGGCATTATTATGGCAGCAATAACATTTTAAAATATGTAGGCTATATACACAACATTAAAAATACAAACCATGCAGCTTTATATTTACCTCATTTAAATAAGAGGCTGCATTAACCGCTAATTTCCATATTTTATAAATGACATCCTTTTGAGATCAAATGCAAGACAGAAAACAATTTCAAATATAGCGTACGCGCGTCTAGCTTCCAATTTAAAAAAATTAGATTTAAATAATAAATAGAACATTATTTTCCTATTATTAAATTAAATACACATTTATTGTATTATTTCAAGCATATGACATTTTATTTACAGCAGACAATCATGCGACTGTGGGTTCGTGGAATCACAAAACGTACTCGTTTTATCACGGAGGTGCCATGCAAACTAATTTTTACAGACGTCCACATGAGAAACAATTACCGTTTGAATAGGGCTTATGTCAGATTTGACAAAACCACCATTGTGTGTTTGCTGTAACACATGGATGAATGGATGGAGGGAGAGTCTCATATGATATTAGACTTCCCATCTGTGCTGTCCGGCAGGATCAGAGCCAAAACTCCATAGTGATGCTTTATAAACGTGTTCTAAACATTCCATAAACGTCACATAAACGTCTCTGCTGGCTCCGGCAGGTCTGCGGAGAGCTTGAAGTGTTTACACGGAGCAGAGATTGATCCTGGACCCTCGCTGAGCCAGAAACAAGAACATCACTAAGCGTCTGTACCTGCTAAAGAGGATCTCATTACTCGTTCCCCTTTTATTTACAGAACATCTCTTGGCTAAATTAAATGAAATCTCTATTTCTAATAATAAGTCACATATTAGCAGCCACAAACTGCTTAACATCTCTGCATTGAAGTCTTGTACAAAAAGCGCTTCTAGAGCTTTGCCTGTTCTGTGCTGTCGATTGCCACAGTAAATAATCTTGACTTGTTCTTAAAACAATCAAATATAGAAATAAAGCACAGTGCGTGTCAATGGGGCAAGTGTTTAAGAAGGTTTAAAAGCAGAAATATGTAGCTCTACATTTTCTGCATTTAAAGGATTTTTTGATTGTTTGAGATTATCTGTAAATGATCTAAATTGTATTTTTGTGGTAAGGTTATGATTGTCTTACATGATTTCTGTGGGTGGAGTATTCTTCATGAAAATAATAATTGTGGATTGTTGCGTAACGTCCTCATTTGGTATCCTTGAGTGTATTGCATGAAAGTTACAGTTCACTAAAATTACATGATCGTGGTATTGCCGAAATGGTGACAAACACAGATCGTAATTATTCCATTGCTTAAACGTTTCCCCATACTTCCATTGTAAGTGTATTATTGTATTAGTTTCAGTTTCTTTTAAACAAACTGAGGTTCTGGTTACACCTGGTATTAAGATGTGATTTGGTCGATTGGATCCCAAGTGGACGACGCTAAATACAGGTGTAAACGGGGTCTAAAATGTTTTGAGCTTGTCCACATTCGACCACTTCCAGAGGTAGTCGAAAACACATTCGACCGGATTGCTTTCGTAGGATACAGGGTCGGCGCCAGGACATACGGAATGAGGGGGCCTCGATGCGTCACTGGGGGGGCCTACTTATAATTAATTTTTTTTTTTTTTTTTTTTATGATTTGATTTGTTTAGATCCAGTGAAGTCGTTGCATCAGGGGCGTAATTTGCGGGGTTTTCTGAGGATCGATATATTGTCCTCCACCAGTTTTTGAAACATTGCACGGATGCACCAAATACAAATACATAAAACATCTCCAGTTAACTAGCAGAGCATTAATTTAGTTCGCTATTAAATAAGAGATCTAGCGCTAAAATGTTTTGTTTTTGAACTCAAGCTGCGCGCTGGTTGCCGCTGCTATCAGTAGGCGCGTTTCCATTACAGATTTGCGCAAAACTTTTGCGATTTTTTTCTAAATGTCGATAAAAAATTATTGCGAAATGACGCGTTTCCATTATGTTATACGATACAACGTCCCTTTTTTCCTCTCGCGATAAGTCAAAAACATCATGGCAACGGGTAGGTTTATAGTCTATCAGCCACCACCACATTAGACATTATTATTAATGGAATGAGACGTGTTATCCAAGCATTAATGGCAGGGAAAGACCCTTATACTGCGAACGGCATAAGGAGTTTCTGGTGTTTCTCTCTCATTTCTGCTCCGAGGTCTTGATTGTGGCATTTCTTTGAGGTTTAGAATCCAGTATTCCTGTAGCCTAATTATTGTTTCTTTTATGAATTTAATAAAGAACTCTGTCCAAACGGTCAGTGTACATTTTGTGTCCATTCGTTTTTCCTTATTTAACCCGTAATTGCAAAACGAAAAATGAACGGTGGTTGTTTTTTTAAAATGCAAAGTTGAACACCAATTTTTTTTATTTGAACTGTACACAAATGCTGCGCAAAAATATTAATATATCGACTAAATTTCAGATGTTTGTTTATGACTTTTTGCCCCTTTACTAAACATTTAAAATATTCCCAACTTAATATGAAAAAAAAGTCGATTTTAATGGTTTTCTAAGGCCAAATTAGAACCTGGAAATTATATTTTTCCCGCAGTGCTGAATGAGAAGAGCCATATTTATGTCTCTGGAACCACAGCCTACAGAAAGGTGATTTAGGTGAGTATAGGTGAGCTAATGATAATAAATGTGTCTGAAAAAATAACGAGGCATTTTAATTGTTGTTAAAGTGGACACTTCAAGCTTTAGCCTACATAGGCTATACTTTGTTTCAGCTCTCGCGCTCCAGTTCACGGAGATCATGAAAGCGCGCATGATTGTTTTACTTTACTTTACAAAAGCACAACGTTTTCTTGTTATTGTGAGTTTACACAAATAAAATCATAGTTGCAAATAATGTATTATTATTTTCTGTATGACCAGAAATTATAGAGTAGGCCTATTTTAAGTTGTTTCTACTGTTGATAGGAAAAAGCAAGTGTTCGCGGCCGTGCCTCCGTGCCATGCGCGCTCAGCAAACATTTTTTTTTTGCGATAAATGGGAGTTTTTGCGAAATTGACCTGTTCCCATTGAGCGTAATTTCAATTCGCAATTTCAATTTGCGCAATTTGAAGGGTAATGGAAACGCGGCTAAAGTCATGGATAGTGTTCTCTTGTGACTCGCGCACTCGGACACGCACTTCAATCTATCGCAGTAACGGAGACTCTATTCATTCGGTGAGATCAGAAAATAAAATGGAAACAAACGTGTCCCTGCTTGATAAAAACTGCAACCAATGATGAACATATTGGGTTTTTGATGAGACAGAACAACAACCTCTGACAACAACCGCAACCTCTGACACGCTTGGCAAATAATCTACAATTTGACCATTGAAGAACTCAAACAAAATCAGCGGATCGATGTATTTATTTACGGGTTGCAAAGCTGATTTAATCATGGTAAAACTAAATTAATTTACAAATAGTTATATATATATAGTTATAGTTAAAATATAAAATATATATGTAGTTAAGTTAATTATAATATGTCAGGAATAAAAGGGCACAGTGGTAGCGTGCCTGTTGCCGAGTCTCAGTGGCTGAAATCGCGTTCTGAGGCAGGGTGGTGCGCGGACTAGAGGTGAGGGGGCACAGTGACCCAGGTGGCCGGGCCAGGCCCCCTGGGGCCCCCTCGTAGCGCCGACCCTGGTAGGATAGATGCTCATGTGGTCGACTGTAAAAAAAGATTGACGACGACGACGCCCCTTCGCTCTCTTCCATTCATTCCAGAAGTGAAGCCGCCAGTGTCCCGATATGGTGCTTGGGACTTGAGTCTGCACAGTTGCGATCTCGGGACCAGACCTGCGCAGTCGTGAGCAGGAAGTAAAGCCGCGAAATCAACGCCCCGCCCTCACTCTTGCTGATTTTTTTTTTTTTAAGTGGCCTATGTCTGCTCCGTTCCGCCATTCTGCTCCAATTTTGATGTCGGTTTATTGCAATACGACAAAAGGCTTGTTAAAATAAAGTAAATACAATCTCCTCAGTCCTCCAAAGATCCCGAAGTCCATTGGTGCTTCAGTGACTACTTCGCTCAGAGAACCTGTCAATCATGACGTCACAGCACTGTTTTTATAGCATCAAATAACTAACTAAAAACAAACTTATTTTAAAAACAGTGTGATTAAAAGCTACAGTAAATGACAGACACTATCTTTCGAAAAAAGATGTGTGAAGTGTAATTTAATTGTTTAGTTGGTCTCACGTCCCGTTGAATAACGCGGGGAGGCGGGGCTTATGATCTATACTAGGACCGGTCACCAGGGGGGGCGATCAAGACACTTTGGCATCACTTTTCAGGGCTTGTACGGCACGCTTGGTTCGAACAGCCACAAAAGACCTTCAACTGACCTAACGGGTAAACATTATTGGAAGAGCGATAGCCAGACAGAATTTAAAGGACAACTCCGGCGCTTCACGTATACAGGCATGAGCCATCTTTGGAAAACAGTCTTGACCAGTCGAATCATGAACGCCGAGCCAAGTTCTGGCTCATTCACATCTCACCAGCGCACTTAGCACGGCGTTCGTGGTTCGACTGGTCGAGACTGTTTTCCAAAGATGGCTCCTGCCTGTATACGCGAAGTGGACTGTCTTTATAAAATATCTTCTTATTAAACTGTCTGTACACTTACAATGTTCAGTTTACAGGTAGGGACCCTGATTATGCTACCGTGTTAGTGTTGGGCTTTTTTGAGCCTTGTTAGTGGTATTAACTAGGGATTTTTATTTTCATTATTCTATGCCCCATATACTAGGGTTATAAGCTAAACAGTTTTTAGAGATAAAACTCTTTACATTCGATAATCATGAAAACAAATCTCAGAGAACGGTTGACTATGTACCAATGTGTAATTAGACCAAAGGTTCATTTTGCGCCGGAGTTGTCCTTTGAACTTTTTGTCAGCTTAAGACCCAAGTTTGATTTGAAGAAAAATGTACCAAGCACAATGTTCTCTCACCACTCCTGAATCCTGATTTCTAGCACACACTCACAGTGTTCGGCTGGTCTTGTGACTGTCAGAGCAGCTGATGCTCTCCGTATGTTTTTACGTTGTCTCCAGGCGCATTCATATGTAAATTCCGCAAGCTTATTTCATCCATAAGATCAAAAGCCCATGTTTTTACCCATAGACCCTCCCCTCGAAGAAATCAGGAAAGTGAAAGTGGACAAGAGAGATGAATTAAAACACCAGGTGTAAACGGGACCAGAGTAACAAGTTGGAAATACTCTCTAACCAAACGTGCAAGTCTGGATGCTCATTGTGTTTGAAATGTTTGTAAATGGTAATAGTAGGTTGCTCACACCACTAAACCTGCTTGTCGGTCTTAAACAGGAGATTGCCATTGCCCTTTTTTCAGGCTTTCATAAACGCTTATGTAAGCTTCCTCTTGAAAGGGAGAACAAAAGTCTAGCAGCTGGATAAATGAACCAGCTCTGATAAGAAAACCAGCACAGCCTTCTTCATTTCAACACTACAGGATATTTCAGTAATGATAACATCATTTACCAACTAGACAAAACAGGAAGTGACAAGCTTGCAATTTTGTTTCTGCATAGGGGACTTTGACCAATCAGTGATAACCTTGTCAGTTGACTAACTGTTCTTGTTGAAGTTCAAGTTTTGAGGAACTTTAAGTTATTATTGAGTCAGTCGTCTTTGCATCGAGTAAAATATGAATACGCTACCATTTAAAAAGTTTGGGGTCAGTAAATTAAGGAAATTAATACTTTTAACCAGCAAGGATGCATAAAATTGATTAAAAGTGACAGTAAAGACATTTAAATAAATTTAATAAATGCCGTTTGTTTCAATCTTCTGTTTATCGATGATTGGTTTGCACAAAATTATCAAGCTGCACAACTGTTTTCAACATTGGTAATAATAAATATTTCTTAAGCATCAAATCAGCATATAATGATTTCTGCAGGATCATGTGACACTATTGACTGGAGTAATGGCTGCTAAAAAATTCAGATATTCATCACAGAAATAAATTACATTTTTAAATATATTAAAATAAAATGGTTATTTCACATTGTAATAAATGTCACAATATTACTGTGTATTTTTGATGTTCTCAATTTCTTCAAATATAATCAAGTGTTTCGTATTGTGTACTAAATATTAACACTTGAGCCATGTTCTGCATTTTCTTTATTCAACATTGAATTTTGCTACCCGACCACACAGGCGGTTTACCGTGATCATATCAGGACGCTGTGAGTGTGTCATCGGCCTATTGAGGCTTCAATCTTCAACTCATTTCCTGTGTTACACACTATCGAAAACTCACAAAACATGCCTTATCTCAGTTATCTGCCTCGATAAATGCAGCACTACAACACTGGCATCTGACTGAAAGCAAGACCCACTTCAGCAAAGCAGATTCAATCACCGGACCTCAAGGCGTTGGCCTACTGACCCAAGTTAGAAGAGCCTATCCCCAAGTTAAGCCCAGTATGCATCTCTGTTTTGATGATTCATCCCAATCCGATAATGTGCCTCCGGTTAGAATTCGCAAACATCGCTACTCATTCACAGCTATTGACGCTTTTGTTCCATCTATCTCTCTGTTTGCTCATCAGAGCGATCCCCAGGACAGTGAGAGAACAGTATTTTCAAACAAGCCTTGAACCTGCGGGTCAAATTGCTGCGGTTTTATTAACTGGCTCCTGCATTATGTGGGTTGAGTCAGAGCTCAGTGCCTTGTGTCCATTGTTCTCCATTCGATAAAATAAATAGGGAAGTAAAGTCAACCGGAGGGGCTACTGATGACATGAGACCTTTCACAGGTTGCTTTATATTAAGAGTCGCTGCCGATAACTTCTACTGTTACCAACTATTATCCCTGTGATGTAAACTCATCTGGCTACTCTCACATAACTTATCCTGTCTATTTCATGTCTTTAAATAGATTTTGATGTTCTGCTTAAATAATTGTCACTGCTGCTCAGTGGGAGTTTTAGTGTTTAAGATGCTTGAGTTTAACCTTAATGCTTGGGTTTAAGGCTTAAGCTAGTCTCAGACTAAAATGCATGTTTGAGCTGTTTTAACTGAAAGCAAACTTGCACGGATACATCTTAAAGGTGCTCTATGTAATTTTTAGCGGCCACTAGCGGTGATGTTTCAGATTGCAACAAGCGCGCTCGTGCTCGTGTGCGTGTGCGATCTCAAGAGCGAGCATTCACTACATCACACAACATGCTGGAAACTCATGTAAACTCCCACTGCAACGTTACAATAATAGGCTACTTTTATCAGCTTGATGTTGAACTAATGCTCCATGCTCGTACCATGATAACGTTACCTTGACTGCATGTGATGTTATCTAGCATAAGGCATTTCACTAACTATTCGTGTATCTTTCACAATCAGCAATGTCAACATAGGGGAATGTATAATATAACAAAAACGGTGAGCTAGACTGAACAATGTCAGTGTAACAGTAAGACAGTAGGAAGTAGCATCACTGTCAGGGTGGGAAATTAACTTTTTTGCCCACCAGCCACAGTGGCTGGTGGATGCCCAATTTTACCAGCCACTTATATTTTTTACCAGCCACTTTTCCCGGAATTCAAATTTATAAAGTATTATTATACACAGTAATTACAGTGCATGGACTGTTCGACGGGAAGGTAGGCTAACCATTCCCTCGTTTTCCCTTCGTCATTAATGCGCCACTTGTTCGAAAAGTACCTTCTCTTTTTATTTACTTCGTCCTCAACAGTTTGTACATTCATAGCTACTGCTGACTCCACGGCGGGCCTCTTAAAGGGATAGTTCACCCAAAAATGAAAATTCTGTCAGTAATTATTCTCCCTCATGTTGTTCCAACCCCGTAAGACTTTCGTTCATCTTCGGAACACAAATTAAGATATTTGTGATTAAATCTGAGAGCTGGGTCACTCCTCCATAGGCTTCTAATGGCGCTTTTCCACTGCATGGTACGGTACGGTTCGGTTCGGTACAGCGCGCTTTGGCTTTTTTCCACTGCATGGTACGGTACGGTTCGGTTCGGTACGGCTCACTTGTGGTGCGTTTCCACTGCATGGTACGGTACGGCTCGCTTCGGCGCGCTTTAAATGGTACCTGTTCTGTTGAGGTTCCATTCGTATGGTACCGGTACTAAAATGTGACGTGAAACACTGCAGATCTCTGATTGGTCAGACAGACAGAATCGTCACTACCAGCGTCATTGGATTTGCGACACGAGACACTAAACCCACACCGCTAGCTTTAAATAACCAGTAGACAACAGCCAACGCGGTAGCACCTGTTTTTTACTCTCGAAAAGAAAGAGATCAAAACTTTAAAAAAGAAATGGCTGAATCGTGGTCGAGGTGCAGCCGTTCCTCTCGTTGTTTGCCGAGGAGTGGATCCAGCGAGAGCTGGATGGGGCAAAACGGAATGAAAAAGTGTTCCAAGAAGTAGCCTAGCTCAGCTCTTAGCCGCACACGGCTATCACCGGACCTACAAACAGTGTAACGATCAGTCCCACCCACTTTGAATGGGTACTAACTGCAGTGGAAAAGCAACCGAGATAAAGCGAACCGAACCGTGCCGTACCGAGCAGAGTCGTACCACGCAGTGGAAAAGCGAAGCGAGCCGAACCGTTCCGCGCCGAATCGAACCGTACCGAACCGAACCGAGCGTACCATGCGGTGGAAAAGCGCCATAAGGGATTGAAACTTGCCAGCCCCAAAAAGTTCTTAAAGAAATCGTTAAAAGAGTCCAAGTGACTACAGTGCTCAATCTTAAGTTTATAAAACGATGAGAATACTTTTTGCGTGCAAAAAAACAGAAAAATAACGACTTTATTGAACCATCTCTTCTCTTCCATGTTTTTCTCCTAAGCTGTTGACGTAGTGTAACAGCGCAGCGCTTCTGTGTTATACGTCACACGTAGGCTCACTATTGGCTGACGCTGGTCATGTGTGTGATGCGTGTGACGTTCAACCAGAAGCGTTGCGCAATAACACTACGTGAAATCTCCAGGCCCAAAGAGAATACTTGAATAAAGTCGCTATTTTTTGTTTTTTTGTGCTCAAAAAGTATTCTCATAGCTCGATAAACTTAAGATCTAGCCGCTGTAGTCACTTGGACTATTTTTACGATTTCTTTAATAACTTTTCGGGGCTGTCAAGTTTCAGTACTTTAGAAGCCTATGGAGGAGTGACCCAGCTCTCAGATTTAATCTAAAATATCTTAATTTGTGTTCCGAAGATGAACGAAGGTCTTACGGGGTTGGAACGACATGAGGGAGAGTAATTACTGACAGAATTTACATTTTTGGGTGAACTATCCCTTTAACACCGGGTATATGTCGCCACATTTTTTAAATTTTCCTTTCGTCTGTACCTCAGCTCAGCTATATGTGTCACGGTCCGTTGAATAACCAATCAAATTAGTTACTCGACAAAAGTGCATTATTGTTACTTAGCAACAGCATTCTTTGACAAAAGCTTTCCAATCCGTTACAAGGAATGTTTTAAGTAGTAACCAATAAAAATATGTTTTACAATCTACCAGCCACTGTGGCTGGTATACAAGGCAAAGTCACCAGCCACTTTGAAAAAGTACCAGCCATTGGCTGGTGGCTGGTGCTAATTTCCCACCCTGATCACTGTACTGAACGTGTCTGGAAATGTGTATTATAAACAATATGATAGTAGTGGGATGAGTAACGTTAGACAGTAGATCTAGTACATAAAATAAGTTACATCCTAAAGCACCTACTTTTTGTTATCCTGTAACAGTCTTTTGTTTTCATTTCATTTCTCATGTAGTTTACCTTGCTATTTCATTAGAGTTTACTAATAATTCAAAAGCTCTGCCGATGTTGATCCGTGTTTTCGTCCTGAGTCGATCAGAATCACGTTTGGCCTGACAACTTCAGCAGATAAAACTTTTTTTTGTTTTTTATATTTATGTGGAGTTTGTGTTGGAGTCTGTGTTGTGCTGGAGGCAGGTCATTTTGGGGTGTTATCAGACTCCATGTCGTTAGCTGAAGGAGTGCCGTCGGTCGCATAGACTGTATATAAGGAGAGAGGCTCGGGAGCACGCAATGCAGTCACATCCACTGGATTTCGCGGTAAATCCGACCCGGAGACTTCACATATAAATAAATATTGGCCTTCAGAGGTAATAGCAAAACCCGACAAGTGGATCATTGTAATGTGTGATTACAACCCCTTCACACACAGCAATAAAAAAGGATTAATTTTAGAAGAAAAGCTACATAGAGCACCTTTAAAATATGTCAGTGCCATTGTTTTGTCTGAAGATGCACACCAGTAATGTTTTTTTCGAAGGCACGGTTTAAAAAAGCGAATTGAATGTCCTAATTTGAACTAAGGCCGAATCCTGGCTTAATGTAAGCCCTGTCTGTGAAACTGGGCCTTGGTATACTTGGACTTCTTGGTATTACTTCAAAAACTTAAATCAAAACTTAGATCCTATTCTTCTGTGATTGGTCAGATAAAGTATTGTGATGTTTGTTATGAATAATTGTATCATATTTTTCATGTGCCTTTTATAATATTCAATCAAAAACTTAACAAAACATTTTATCATAACATTAATATCTGTATTTATTTTTCTCGTTTGAGAAGCTAATTCACCCTAGCCTGACAAGCCAAACCCACATCAAGATGTTAGGTCTGGGAACACACCATTGGCAGGGCTCAATCCGAGAGGCGAGATAAACGATTGTCTTTCAAATTCCCTCTGCACGCAATAGGATACGCTACAAACCAACCAGAGCAACGAAGAAGGTGATGTAGTCAGAGCGAATGACTTCAGTGCCTTTCTTGTTCTTTTCTCAAAGAAAAACTTAACTCCAAGTCTTCAAGAGTCGCGGCCAAAGCCGATTTTGGTCATCTTCATTTTTCAAGTAGCAGGGAATTTACGCGGAACCGGCACAACTCTGCCGTCATTATGTTAAGCCCACCCCGACTCTATAACGATGTGATTGGCCTGACTAGAGTTGTTTTTCAGCTTCAAGCCAACGAGAGTTGCTAGACGGACACTGGCTGCAAAATAAAATTGCTGCCGCTAGGTTGCGTCTAGATTTCTAGGCTAGATTCACCCCATTTAATCACTACATTATAACAGGGGAGTAAAATTTCCGTTTAATGCTGACTTTAAGAAAAAGACAGGTCAGTTTGAAATGTAATTTTATTTCAGTAATAAAATCTTTAATTATAAATTCCCTATCTGCTGTCTTCCATGTCACAGCTCAGATCAGTAGCTAGTAAAGGCTTTGGGCATGTGGACATTTAAGCTAGATCCTGTGACGCCATCAGCCAATCAATATTATCATAATGTAATTTTCCTGCAGCTCCAGAGTAATTACTAGTCACATAAAATTTACCCCTCTAGCGATTGGCTTAAAAAGTTATGTGGCTCCATGAGCAAAGATGCCAAATTTCAAATCACATACCTGCACCAGCCAATCAACTGCCTTTGAGATAAATAAGAGCACTAATGGATAGTGTTCTTCGGTCATTACTTCCTTACTTACAGTAGCACTTTCACAAACCCTTGCATTTTCCCTATATAAATCCATATAAGATTTGAGGCCTATTCAGCAGGACTCACCTGTCTTTCATTCTCTCTGCAGATGTGAGGATCTGTTCTCCTCCATTTATGGTGCTGAACAGTGTGTGTGGCCCAGACACACTGGAGCAGATCGAGCAGCACGGTCTTACATTCCCTTTCAGTAAGTCTCGTGATTCTCACCTCTTTTTTCTGAAACAGGAAGTAACTGTTTAACCAAGGAATCTCATTATATAAATATCACTCTAAATGAGCAAAAATTGCTCATGCAAAAATTAAAAATTCTTATGTCAAGCAAATTTGCCGACTTGACCAAAAGAAATCTGTTTGGGTTGGAAGTCACTTCAATGTGAGCTGTGCTTTATACATCCCTACACTATTGACAATGGACATAGGACTTATTTTTTGTCCTTGAAATTTCACAAAAAAATCTCTAATGTGACCAGGATTCCTGCAGGCCCTTAAAAAGTTTAAAATTAAGTTTTTACAAATTGAACGCCATAAAAAGTCTTAAATATAGTTGTATCTGTTGTTAAATTTGTGGATGAAAAAAAAAAAGGATTCGCGATAAAGCCTAATGTGATTAATAAACGTTTAAAATCAAAATGCAGTGCTGATGCACATTCTACAGGATTGTGTTTCAGAGCAGTTCACAATAAATAAATAATGCACATTATGCCAAGCATAAACACTTTATAGAGTTCGTATTGTAATATGTTGTAGATGATTGTAAGTGCATATTTTATCTTCCTCGTCTTTATGAATGAGCAGCTGGTATTAATGCAGCATTACAAAAAAGAGTCCTGGTAGATTGTAGGCCTGTTTATAATTAATAATCCTGCATTATGCATAAAAACTGGTGTTTCTTCTTATTGAAATTTTGGTTAAACATCAAACTGTATTTGGTTTTCAATTTAACAAACTCTTGTGGCTTCTTTTCTGGGCTGCCCTGTCATAGGAAGGAAAGACTAAAAACATTTATTTAACACTTTTAATATTTAATTTAGTAGAATTTGCAAAATATCTGAACAATCTTTTTATTGCCTTTTTAAAACAATTATTATCGTATCAGCAAAATCCAGTGCCGATCCTCCTATAATTTGTATGTATTGATAAATTAGTATGTAAACAATTTCAATAGATATGTGTATTATGAATAATACATGTCTTGAGTATTTTAAACATGCAGTTACCCTGTTTTGCAGTTGTTTTAAGTAAAATAATTCTATTAAGATTGCATGAATATGTTCTGTATGGACGTGGTATTAATTTTATCTGTAAGTATTAAATTTGATTTTTTGCAGATACCCTGATGACAACACCTGTTTTTATTGACTCTCACTAAAATGCCATTTAGGTTGCATTTCACTGCATTAAAGGTTAATTAAAGAGTTGCATTATTAACTAGACTTAACTAGAGTGTTTTTTTCCTTCTCATCCTGCACAGTTTGCAAAACACGGGTTGCTCACGGAACTAACTCTCATGAGGTAATACTTTTTTCTAACTCTGTTTTTTGTGAAATGTGACCCCAGAGGTTATGAAATGCTAACACACACACAAAGCTTTGTATTAAAATCTAGTGAGCTGCTCATAAGTAGCTGATTTGGAAAGTTCAACCCCACATGTTAACAACACAAACTAAACTCGTCCAGACCTCAGCTACACTACAGTGTTTGAGGGCGGGGCAAAGTAGATTTTGCGGGCAACCAATGAGGACCATAGGCTCGCATTATACAAATTTGTTACAAACCTACGTAGGTTTTTACAGGAAGTAAGTACTGGCAACTCGTTTCCGGCAGTTCAGAATCAGTTTTTCCTTTTTGGGAGGCTATAACTCGTGCTCTTTGATCTTTTAAACTTTGTAGACCTTTTACATTCACACTACATGAAAGGTAATATAATGAAACAAACATAATAGGGGCACTTTAACATTCACTTGCGATGCACAAAAGGTGCTTTATAGTGGAAAAAGGTTCTTCAAGAAAGAAGAAAAAATGGTTCCTTTAAGAACGGTTCACTGAAAGGTTCTTTGGGGAACCCAAAATGGTTGTTTCTATGGCAGCAATGCAAAAAAAAAAGTGTATTTATCACTTTGAATAGATAAGTTAAAGTTTTCTGTCTCACTGTGTTCCTCTGCAGATGGCTATAATATTCAACGCCGAGGACCTAAAGGACGTGAAGCCCCCGTGTGTCATTCAGAGTTTTATTAACCACAATGCAGTGCTCTATAAGGTGTTCGTGGTGGGAGAATCGCACACTGTGGTGGAGAGACCATCACTCAAGAACTTCCCCTCTGGACCGTCTGGTAAACCTTCAGCCCACACTTCAACTCTTTATAAATGTTATTTCCATGAAAGGCTGCTCCTGCGATATGGTTCGTTTCACTGCAACTGGACCTTCAGTTTGTTTAGGCATGATTTACGTTACAACGTTCCCGCTGTAAAGACTCGGATGCCTTTGCATAGCTGACTTTGCAGTGGAAACAGTGGATTGTGTTTTGCTCCTACCCTGTCAGCAGAAGTGCTTGCTGAAGTTGGGTTTCCGCCACAGGCCGCTGTACGGGATGATCCGTTTGCATATGCCAGTGTGCTTGCAGTCCATGCAAACCAGTTACTGCAACTGGAAGAGCAACCTGTTAGTTTAATGCAAATTCATGAGGTCATATCTCTATATACTCTGCTATGCACAAGTACACATGCACACACATATGTAAATTCACTCACACCTTGCCTTCAAGCAGTATTTAAATGAGAGAAAAAACTCTTTAAAAGATTAAAACAAAGAAAAAGGGGTGGCACTGTGCTTCTAAAGATAGATCAGGTTGTTTGTAATTTCTAAGAAGGCGTGATGAATTTGAGTTTGCAAAGTTCCTCGACAGGTAATCAGGGATTGTACTGCAGTACTATTTAGTTATTTTAGATTTTACTGACTAAAACAATCGTATTATAACCACAGAAACTACAACTATATGTGCAAAGCCAATGAGAATCCATAATGCCACATAATTAATTTGAATGATTATTATTATTATTATTTTTGAGATGGAGGAACAGATTACTAAAACATAGTACTTAGTAATGATCTATTAAATATTGAAGGGTTAGTTCACCAAAAATTCAAATTCTGTCATTATTTACTCACCCTCATGTCGTTCCAAACCCGTAAGACTTTTGTTCATCATCAAAACACAAATTTGACACTTTTGACGCTTCATAAAGAGAATCCATATGAATTGAGAGGTTTAGTCCAAATTTTCTGAACTTTATTTACTTAACTAACTGAACTTTATTTATTTATTTTAGTCTGAATAATTTAAATAGCTATCACTTGAGAAACGTTCCTTTTTTCAGGCTGGAATAATGTTTACACAGCCATTATAGAGCAATATCGTGCATATTTTAATGCTATAAGAACATGTTAAAAATTGACATCAATTTTAAATATTATTAAGGTTTATATATACATGTTCTAGTAAGATGTTTAAAATGCATATGAATTTCTAAAGCCTTGATAATTCCTTGGTTCTATTTCTGGTTAAGACCATTGTTCTCTTCGGTGGCATAACACAGCAATGTTTAGCAGCTATACAGATGAAGAGAGGTTTTCTTAGGTTCATAAAGATATTATCTTTGAGCAGAGCCGGCTCTCCCTATAAGCACGTTTTTCAAACTAGTGTATTTCCATGGGAAGCATCTTTCGTGACCACACCACGAATCTTTCTGCCGATGTGTTGCGGTGCGTATGCGGTACAGGAGCAGCACGCGCTATAGTGCTTTCACTTTCACATATGCTAGGTTTGCAGTGCGCTACTGATCCGCAGTTTCTGTGTGCCACACAATCAAAAATGGCTAAGTAATTTTGATTTTAAATCCAAAAATTAACTTTGACTTTAAGACATTGAAACAGTATGAAAATTATTATTAAATTTTTATTGTTCCCCCCACCCCAAAATATATAATGTATTTTTTGAGGGGGGGAAAATCATATATGATGGAATTTGCAACTTTTGGATCTATAATCATACTTTTTTGTTTTTCTTGACCCTGTAATGTAGTAACTGTAGAACACATTAACTGTAATTATGCGTATATGATGAAATTAATGTTTCTTGTCAATCTATGTCTTTTTTAATGTGAGCAATGCGCTGCCACTTTAATTCAGTGCGGTGCAGCACAGCAGAAATAGACTCGGTGGGAAACATCTCTGCATTGCTGTATATTTAAGTTAAAGCAACACTATGTAACATTGTTATACTTAAATAACCAAAATTATCAGTGGTTCATCAAGTCGTAACAGGGTGAAAGGCACGTCTGCCATCGCCTGACGGGGTCTGTGTCGCTTTTACTGGCACTATGTAACTTCGGGGTTTCGGGTAGTAACCCGACCACAAAAAGAACTACAAAATTCGACTGCTTTACGTCAAGCGCTACAATAGTCATTATTTAGTTTTTCTTCGTTTCTGATGTCGCAATGCATCATCCTTTCATGAAATCATCTTGTCTGTGGACATCGTTCATTCTGAAGCCCGGTGCTGATAAACAGCGAGCGTGCGTGCGACGGTAGGCTAAATTATTTACGACAGCAATAATAGACAATTTCGTTTCCAACCAGTAGGGCGACCGAAGAGGAAAAGTTACTTGGTGTTACTTTAAAGGTGCTCTAAGCGATGTCACACGTTTTTAAGGCCAAAACATTTTTTGTCACATACAGCAAACATCTCCTCACATCCGCTGGCTGCCTGTCCGCTGAACACACTGTAAAAAAAACGCAGTCTCTGCGAACACCCCAGGCTCCAAAACACGGCTACAAAAACAAACTCTAGCGACCCGCTCTACGAAACATAACAAACTGTTCCAGCCAATAACCGACAAGAATGGTTTGGGGGTGGGTTTGAGGGGTTAGTGAGCGGATGAGGAGGAGGGAGGGTCGAGCTAGCCTCCGTTTTGTTTGACAATAGTTCGAACGTCAACAAGAAGTGATGTCACCCAGGATCGCTTAGAGAACCTTTAAGGCATGGTAACTTTACACCAGGCGAGTCAGATCTTGTTTGTGATATTTTAGATGTTATTGTTAATTTTGTTAATTAAAAAAATTTAAACATTTAATTCTATTTATTATTTTATATTTTATTTAAATGTTATTCTATTTGCTCTATTTAATTTAAATTATATGCTGTAGTTTGTGCCTCTTAAACTCTGGTGTCAATTAATAATGCATCTTTGGTCAGTGAAAATCAGTTTATCAGTCTTTTTATTCAGCAAGTTCATCAGTGTGTGTTCGGTCTTGCACTGCCATTCAGCTCAGTGGTATCATAATTTTCCTGTTAGACATCAAACATAGTAGATATAATTGTATATAGTTATAAGGTAGTCATTGCTTTTCTTTAGGCCTTACTTAAAACGGTCAAAGGGGCCTCCAACCAAATTTTGCTTAGGGCCCCCAAAGGTCTAGAGCCGGCTCGGTCTTTGAGGATTAATAGAAGTCCATCGTAAATATTTGGGGTGTTTTGATGCCTGCAGAAGGAAGGAAGTCTAAATGTGGATTGCTCTCCCTTAATGAATTTCTCTACTGCCATTTGAGTGGGAGGTCATAAATCTCAGCATCCTCTTGGCACTAGATTTTTGTTTTTCCTCCTCCTCCTCACTGTCTCTTTCTCTCCCTCTCTGCCTGGCAGTCCTGAAGCCTTGAATCTCTCATCTGATCCACAGCTCTCTGCTGCTGACTAGTGGCTTGCTGTGCACTTGCACTGTTACACTTTCACTTTTAGTCAACTGACTTGCAGCTGAAAGTGTTTCGATTTTTTTTTTTTTGCATTAATTTGTTTGCTTTTTTATGCCTTTACAGACAGAAAAGCGATTTTCTTCAATAGCCACAATGTGTCCAAGCCAGAGTCGTCCTCTGACCTCACATCTGTAAGTGGGCGTCCTGTAAAAATTGCAGTTCTTGCTAGTCAACCCACAGTGTTGTGTTTTGGCAAAAGCTCTTTGTTCACTTTTGTTTGCATTTTTGACAGAGAGATAATGTAGAAGGTGTTTCCCAGCCCCCGAATGATGATGTCATCAGGGAACTGTGTAAATCTCTACGGGAAGCTCTCGGGGTTTCGCTCTTCGGTATCGACGTCATCATCAACAACCAGACGGGCCAACATGCAGTCATTGACATCAATGCATTCCCTGGTGTGTATCTGTCCATGCAAACCTGTAACCACAGGCAACTCTTTAGGCAACATTTAATAACTTTTTATTTTGCGCACATACACTACCGTTCGAAAGATTGGGTTGGAAGTCTGTTATGCTCACCATTAAGCATGATGCTATTTTTTCAGGATTCTTTGAGGAAAAGAAAGAACAGCATTTATTTGAAATATAAAACATGTCATTACTGTCACTTTTGATCAATTTAATGGAACATTTCTAAATAAAAGTAATATTAATAATAACAAACAATCCTACTGACCCCAAACTTCTTAAAATATAAGGTGATGGTTGGTTGAGGTTCAGTATAATCTTTAAAAAAAAATTGATATCGGTCTCCCAAAAACTAATAAATTGCATGTGTGTCAATAACAAATATGTACAAGGTGATGAAAAGGAAAAATATGTTTCATGTTTTTGAAAAACATCCCAAAAAGTTTTGCTTGTGAAAGTAATGACATGCTTTCCTTAGATTTGGTATACATGTGAGTGTGTATATATATCTTAAATCTTGTATATATCTATGTTAAAGGTCCCATATTGTCAAAACTGAAATTTCCTTGTTTTTTTCATGATAACAGAGGTCTAGGTACTATGAAACTACTATATAAGTTTCAAAACAGTCGATCCACAGCCTGCATAAAGTAGCTGTGCCTTTTCACATATTTTCCCTTGTGATTTCAGTAAAAATGTGACGTCAGAACTACTCAGTCTCTGCGAACACTGCCCACCGTCACCAAACTACATCATTGCACAGGCTTCCCAACAACAAAAGAGAACCGTGACTAATGTTTATTCATTCAGAAACGCCACAGCAATTTAGTTCGACCTTAGTTCGGTCTGTTCTGCACATTTCACAAGTGACTGCTTCGTCAATCAGGCAGAGTTCAATGTTTTTCAAAGAAGCTCAGTGTTGGGGAAAGTTACTTTTAAAAGTAATGCATTACAATATTGCGTTACTCCCAAAAAAAGTAAGTAATTGCAAAACTTAGTTACTTTTTATGAAAAGTAATGCGTTACATTCGGTTACATTACTTTTGTTACTTTTTCTCATCTGGGTTAGTCTTGCTTGTTTGTTTTTTAATAACACCAAAAAAAGTTATATTTTTGGCAAATGTTAAGGCCCTTTCACACCAAGAGTGAAATGAATAAGCTGAAGGAAATGCATATTTATGCCTGTACAGTAGATGGCGCCGCTCAAACAAACCTTTCAGCCGTGCTGCCATTCTGGATTGAAGAACAATAGGATACAAAAGGAAGTTCAACACTCTTATTTCTAAATCGAATATAAAGTTTTTTTTTTGCTTATTAGTATGTTTGAATTAGATCATTGAAGCTCAGCAGCAAAGACAATGTTTAATAAAGTGAGATTATAAAGTATGTTTGGGTAATTTAATATAGTTAATTATAAAAGTTTTGCGTAAAATTCTGAGATTGCATTTCACTGTGTTTATTTATTGAGGAATACTGAATGTTTTCATGCAAGTAAGAGGAAATGCATGTTCACATTTAGTCTAGAACTAAAATAACCATCATGTTTACACAGATATTTTGTTGTAAATTGAGAAAGTAATGCGTTACTTTACTAGTTATTTGAAAAAGTAATCTGATTACGTAACTTAAGTTACTTGTAATGAGTTAGCCCCAACACTGAAGAAGCTACTCCTCAAAGATGCTGCAGTTCCTTCAGTTCAAAGTTTACCTTGGACATCAATTTTAGCATATGTTCTGGCATCTTTGCACATTTACCACAAGTACACCTTTTACAGAAAAAAGTAACATTGTAAAAGAAATTGTAGCACGTAAACTTACTGTATCAGTAGGAAAGCAATAGTTACATAGCTTTTCAGTGTCTGTTGCTAACGTTACATTATAAAGCAGTTAAGTATTTCAAAATCAGTGTATAACTAGATATTAACGTACATATTTTGGAGATTTAAATCGAATTTCACAAAAAAAGTTTGTTAACAGACCGTTTAAATTAGCGTTATCATTAAATCTGCGTGCAGCATTGATGTAATGGTAATTATAATACTCTTACAATAATGCAGAAAGTAAGGAGTTGGTTGTTTGTCGCTGATTCGGGGTCAGAGTCCGGCTAGAACATATTAGGCCGGATAACATTTCCCTCAGCAATGTCCATCATTACAGGTGTTTTATTTGCCTTACTTGTGAGCATCACCAAGCCACATCAGGCTACATCATACATGACCCTAGTTACCTGTGGTTGGCCTGGCCGCGTGTCACTCAGAAAACAACAGGCCAATCAGAAGAGAGGCTCATGAATATTAATGAGAAAGGCCAAAATCCACCTGTTCTTAGCAGAGCTCCCGAGAAAAGAGCTTTAAAAATATATTGAGATGTTTTTTGGTACTTGTACTGCAAATATATATTCTTAAAGACATCAAAACCTAAAATAAAACTTCATAAGGTGTACAATATGGGACCTTTTGAACATATTTTTCAACATCAAGTATTTTTTGAAAGTTATATCATGAAGTTTTCTTGGGGTCATACAATTTGACTGTGATCTTATGTTGTACTGTTTTCTTCTACAATTACTGCATAAATATAATTTAGTAGCATTAAAATCCCCTTAAAAATACAAACCATTAAATAAAAAACATTATTAAACTAAAATATAGTACATTCATTTCATTGAAATAATCATCATGAAATGTTCTTCATCCATTATTGTTTTTACAATTCTTACTCTTTTCAGGATATGAGGGCGTTCCTGAGTTCTTCAATGACCTCCTCAACCACATCATCAGTGTCCTCCAAGACCACGCCTCCAATGAGCCCTCGGCCCCGCCCCCGTCCGGCCAGCTGCCCGCTTTAGGAGTCCCCCCCCAGGAGTGCTGTGGCATGCTGGGTAAGGAGTCGGACAGCAGCCCCTGGATCGTGGAGGGGGACGGGGGTCTGAAAGGCCCTCGTCAGAGACTGGGCTGCAACACGGCCATGTCCCCCAACTTCCAACAGCACTGCGTGTCCACGATAGCCACTAAAGCCTCGTCGCAGTGACTGTCCCGTCCCACGCCATACTTCCCTGAACAAATTGTGAAGACAGAGTGAATAATATACAATAACAATAATAACTATTATATTGATAAAATATATCTGTAATCAAAAATAAACTATATTGGGAATCATAATGATGTTGATAAAGGGCATTGAATTCTATCTTCTATGCCTTTGCATTTGTTTTTTTTTATTAATTTGATTTTTTTTTTAGTTTAACAACTCAGTACTGTAATGTGAACATTTGGGGAATCAATCAACATAGATCAGCATCTAAATCAGTTTTAAGTTGAATCACAGTGGAGGATGGTTAAGTGAACACACTAGGCATGTTGGATATTTAAGCTGGACAAGGTTTTCTTTTGTTGCTGATGGAAAGGACTAACTGATATCAGTGTCTTTAATGACACTGAACGCATACACACCCAATAATCTAACAACCAGGACACCTAATATGTCTTTGTGCTCTGTATTTAGTGGCAATCCTATATTGTGATGATCCACAGTGTATCTCTTTGTGCAGCGTCTGCGAATCTGCTCCGTAAGCCGAATGAAGGCCCAGCGCGCAGCTCTTGTAGACCGTGTGCCACAGTGTTTGATCTCGTGACACTCCGTAATCTTTCCACAATGCTCCGGAAGACTTTCATCATCCTTCCATGAACATTGTGACACCTGACATTTCTCATGTGCATTTCAACACATCATATCCTCATAACAAAAATCGAGTAATGCATTTCGCAACGTCAAGTACAATTAAAGAGATAGTTCTCTCCCCAAATTTTTATCATCAATTACTCACCCTCAAGTTGTTCCGATCATGTGTGAGTTTCTTTTTTCTGCTTGAACCAAAAAGAAGATATTTTAAAGAATGTTGGTAATTGGGGTTGGTAATTTTTACTACTATAGAAGTCAATGGCTACAATTACAATGATAATGGTTACCAACATTCTTTAAAACATCTTTTTGGACAGCGCAGACTTATCCCAAGAAGTCATATATTGACGTCTTGGGACGTCTTTTGACCATACGTCAATATCCGCCTTTTTAGGGTACCCTTAAACGTCGGTTAGATGACGTTATCGGATCCTAACTCTACCCCAGACCTAAACCTACCCCGTCACCTAACTGACGTTAAAGGTAAAGCCTCAGTTGAATGACGTCCCAGGATCGTCATATAACCGACGTTTAAGGGTACCCTAAAAAGGCGGATATTGACGTATGGTCAAAAGACGTCCCAAGACGTCAATATATGACTTCTTGGGATGAGAATGTGTTATTTTGGAACAACATGAGGGTGAGTAAATGACAAAAAAAAATAAGTTTTGGGTGAACGATCCCTTTAATGTTTATTTTTTTTATATATAGTTTTGTGAAAGACCCCGAAGAGGCTAAAATTCTACTATTCTTTTAAAAATTCTTCTAAATTCTGTTGTTTGTCAGTGTCAAGTTTGGTTGGACGGTTGCAAGTGGAGATATTGACATTCCCTGTGTGTGTGTGTGTGTGTGTGTGTGTGTGTGTGTGTGTGTGTGTGTGTGTTGTGTGTGTGAGTGAGAGAGAGATAGAGAGAGAATGAGTGAGATGTTTTTTAGCAGACAGTCCTTTTAAAAGTTCTAATGTTTTGTACATGATCCAGTTTTGAAATTCATATTTTGAACTTGGCTTCAGATTAGTACACACCCGTGAAATATTGAACAAACTGTATAAGATGGATGTTCGTGTATGTGTGTGTTGGGAGTATTTTGTCTTGTTCAATTGCAAGAAAGGATACATCTCTTCCACAAAGGGTTAAACACTTTGATTCTTTGTTACCATTCCTGGGTTGAAAGGAAAATTAACAGATTTGTACAATTTTGTTCATATTCCTCCGTTATAAATGGAATAATGGCTAGCTTGTTTGAAAATCACTAATGAATACAAAGTATTTGTTTTATACATGATGTCGTCTAGAACAGAACGTGTAATTTGGTTGCTGATTTAAGTCAGACTGTGTGTGAACTGCCATGTGGTGTGTTCGGCACTAATTAATATCGATATATGTCATTAAAACCATCTGAACAATTTTTACATTAATTAAAATGTAATAAAGCCAAAACATGATTTGCAGCACTTGTTTGCATATACTGTAATGAAACCCTTAGACATCCCAATTACAAAAAAAGATTGTTGCTAACAGTAGATTAGAAAAGTTTGTCTTATTTGTATTCATGTTTATGAAAGAAATCTCGCCCACTTGGTGCCCGTAAAGTGACTTGGATTACTCCTACACATTTGAAGACCAACAGAAAGCAGCTTGTTTTTTTTTGTTCACTGTGAGAGGAATGAATGTGTGGAGATATTTGACACGTAAACAAGAGCGGTGAAAATGGACTGCTGTCGTCAGCATCTGCTCCCATTCTGTTCAGTTTATATAAAGTGAACATTTAGCGCCACTCCATTGGCAGTTCACCCTTATGTTAATGCATTTCTTGTTCTGAAGGGGTCCATTTTTTATTGTAACATTTAAGAGTGATATTTTCATAGGTGTACCAAACTGTGTTTAAGATCTTTTTCTATAATAACTCCCTCTATTGTTATGGAATTCAAATTGAGTGGTAATTGTCATTTAAATGCCATTTTTAAAGAATGTGAGCCATGTCGACTTCTACAAGAACTAGCTGGGTTTTTAGGACGTGTAGTCTCTTGCTTGCTTATATCAAGAGAGTTGGAATATGTTTCTATGTCTAATGAGGAGTTGTTCAGATTAAGGTTGTGTTTTGTATAACCGAAAGTCCTATGAGAGGTAGAGAGAATGACAGCCTTCAACACAGCTTTACCTTTTGTCTCTGTACTTTTGCCTTCATTGTGCTATCAAATAGAAAACTCCTCACCTACTAAATTTTCTGTCTCTATCATTATTTTTCTCCATCTTCAAAGGTTTCGGGTCTCATTTAAGATTTCAGGCCCCTTTATTTGCATATTCATACACCAGGGCCATAACCCATCAAGACCATGGGTCAACTCCGGTTACTTCAGTGTCACAATGTGACCATAATATATGGTATTCATATTATTCAGATGTGTTCATATGCTAGAAGTGACCAATTTCTTAAGTGTTTAGCCCATTTACTCACCTTCATGTTGCTCCATACACTTTCTACCATGGGACACACGAGTAATGGATGTTGAGTCACGTCTTGCTGTTTTGTGGCAAGCTGAAAAGTAGTTCAACTGAAAAATGTGTCTGAGAAGAAGAAAAAAAAGGTTATAGATACCTGAAGCAAAATAAAAAAACTTTTTTGTTACTTGAAATAAAATATTTAAACCTAAATTGATTTCAGCTAGTTGCTAAGACCCGTTTCTTATTTAAATGACTAAAACTTAAAAAGTAGACTGTCATTCGATATTATAGGGTTAGAAAAAATCCAGTCATGTTTTGTGTAAACTCATTAAGGTCATTAAGAGTTCAGGCCTTATAGAGTTAAACTAGTGTACTGTAGTAGGCCACGACAAAAGATATTAAACTGCCGTTTGTACTAAATGAGCAGGCCATGCACCGCTTAGACACATAGCCATCCTTCTCTAGCTCGCCATTGGTCCTCACATTTTAATTCAACTCATCCTCACGACGTGATTGGCCACACTTTCTGTCAATCACAACCGCCGTTCCTGATTGGCCGGTCCCAGTTAACTAATGCGAAAAATCCATGTTCTCAGGTTTGACATGTCACTAGAGCAAAGCCACACGTCTAGTCAGAAGTAGAGAGAGTAGCTTCTAGCCTCGCACATGTCACAAGTAGTACACGCCAGACTTTACAGCGTAAGAACAAAACAAAGCATTTGCCCTAACATTATGCAAACAGCCTAAAGTTGTGCACTTCACTTGAATTGAAAAATGTCGTCGACTGGTTTGTCTTTGGCCGGACGAAGCTTCGCTGACAGCGGACTGAGCGGATAAACGGGACTGAATGTGACGGCTCGTCGCGTCGGTGAATGAAGAAGCATCGCTTCTAAGCAAAACACGTCCGAACATGGCTGACAGAACAGCTCCGAACTGTCATCTGCGACTCGAGTGGGTTTACGGCTACCGGGGACACCAGTGCCGCAACAACCTGTACTACACGGCCGCCAAGGAGATCGTGTACTTTGTCGCCGGCGTCGGAGTTGTGTACAACACACGGGAACACAAGCAGAAATTTTATTTGGGACATAACGATGACATAATCAGGTAGGCACATTCACGTGGATGTTTTGAAGGAAATTCATACAAATATGCACGACAACTATACACTTAAAGTAGTGAACTCAACGGTGCCAATGCATCAAGCCTGTGTCAGGCTTAAGACGTTGCTGTATATTTATATTTAATGGCAATATTGCGTAAGTGTAGAGAGATGGAGGTGGAGGTTGCTCCGCTGAGGCGCTGTCCAGCACGCCAGGCTCCTGAAGGTGATCTCCGTCACGCTCAGCGATCACGCGATCACCTTCACGAGGCTCGAGGCTCGCGTGCTGGACAGCGCCTCAGCGGAGCAACTTACGGGACTTGCATTTTGTCCACGCTATTTTTTATTTGTTGGTCTGCTATGTGTTAATATATACGACAGGCGTACGTTGCGTCGCGTCTCACTGTTTTGTTGGCAAGTTAAAAGTAGTGTAACTTCGAAAAAAAACACGTCTGGAGACATCCGCGTTTTCTATTATTTAGTTGCTCTCGGTCTGGCTGTTTATAAGTATTTTTTAGTCACGATTGGCTAGTTTAAATTCTAAAGGTGGGATCATATTTACAATTTTCGCGAGCGAAATTCCCGTCATTTCCAAAGGAATGAACGCTAACGTAAATTTCTTTTTACAGACTGTGATGACGCGTTTTAACGGTCATCAGCGTCGTAAATCCTGCAATTTTTGTAATTTTTCATTTAAAAAAATGATGTACATTTATAACACTATTATACTTTGTATTGTATTATCTTTGCTTAAAAAAAAACATAAAAAAACGAACAAAAAAAATAGTTGTTCTGCCATTAGGTTGTTTTTAATTGCTGTGGGAGTAAGGTAACATTTACATCTTTAATTCTCTCTTCTGACTGCCGTTATCAATCTCTCTCTATTTTTCCCCTCTTTTTGAAAGTTATGAAAACACTATTGTGGAGTTTTTCTTTTGCTATTTGAGAAAATTGGAACACACATCCTTTTTTATGTAGGTTAGTCTCTCATTCACCGCTATAGAAGTTTACCCAACTATGACGACTTCCGCTTCTGAGAAACTAGGAAATGTGAAAAGGGTCAATACTTTTGCATATACTGTTGAATTCTTCCTCAAACATACACATTCCTTATGCACATTTCTGAGGGGCCTGTACAGAAGAGTTTGTGAACACACTAACTTGAAATGGAATTGACGCGCAGTTCCAAGAGTGATCATATTTACTATAACAGCACTGTGCAGCGAGTGCAAAATGGAAATCCCAGAGTGGATCTTGAGGAGCGATTGAAGAACACTGAGTTCTGTCTCTCCACTCCACTCCACTCATTCGAAGTTCCAGTCGGCTTTCACTCTGTACTTTGCCATGCTTCTATTCTGATCTCATGGAAAACGTAACTATTTTACAAAATGGCAATTGCGAATGGATTGACATTGTACGAAAAATGTATGATTTTTATTAAAAAGTAGGAATGAAGGTCCACCCCTAACCCCACACCTAAAGGCCCGTTCACACCAAGAACGATAACTCTAAAGGATAGCCATAACGATATTAGCATCCACACCAGCGGACGATATCGTTGTTTATTCTAAGCACACTCTCCAGTTTTGTTGCCTGTCACTTTAAATGCTCGAGCTCTTTAATAAAGCAGGATGGATTCTGATTGGCTGTCAATGTTTTTATCATTCGATAACATCCCTAAAAGAGATCCCAACATTATCGTTCCTCTGTGTCGTTATATAGCTGTGGTGTGAACTGCTATTCTTTTATATTTAGAATGATCTTTACAGTTATCGTTATAGTTATCGTCCTTGGTGTGAATGGGCATTAAGCTGTCACTGGGGCATAAGCAGAACGTCCAAAAATATACAAATCAGGAAAAAAAAATCATACAAATTTGCCAAAACATAAAATACAGTAGTTACAAATTTCCATGAGATTGCGTTGTGTATTTGGTACACAACTGCTCATGCGAATTACTATTTATTTAATATAATTTATTAACTGTAAATATAATATATGTAACTAATTTGTTTCTTTAAATATAAATTATATATATATATATAGACACAATGTGCAACGAATATTTACAAGACTTGTTTAGCTTTGTAGGTTAGCTTTAATTCATTAGCTAATTTAATATTATCCAATAATCTTAACAACTAATTGTCATGAAATTACCTCCATCTGAAGTCATGATATTGATGTATGTTCTCTTAAATTATAAATAATGATCATCCAAGGTTTATCCGCGTCCGTTCAACCTTAATAGTGACTCAGTTATTTATAGCTGTTTTCATACGCATCATGTCAAGGTGCTTTCAGCTGATGGTGAAGACATTATGATTCAGTCACATGATCATCAAGGTTATGGCATCCTACAGGAGTGTATGTGTGGGTGTGTCTGTGTGTGTGTTTGTGTGTTGTACGTGTGTGGTGTTTTAGTGAGAGCTTGAGGGGGTGGCGTTCTGCTTCGCCGCCGGTCATCTGCCTCAATTCTCTATTATTAATTAGGTGACAGAGTAACTGACCTTGGCTACCTTGGCATTTGTGTGAATGCGTGAATGGTTTGGTGAACACATCTGTGTGCATGTGCTGCATAAAAATGTATAAAAAGAAATATGATCACATTGCAATGTTCTCAGACTTATAAAATTGGTTCAAATGCAAAATATGTGACCAGGTATATGCATTTACTACCTCAGTAACCTCCTAGTATGTCCCGGTGTGCATTTGTGTGTCAAATGTCTCATAGGGACTCATCCATCTCTGGTTACATCAGTATTAGAATGTGACCCAATGCCTGACTTTCTGGGTGGCTGTATTTGCTATTCATGCATATCAGATGCGTCCATATGCCAGCAGTGCCCTATTATTAAGTCATCAGCACAGGTATCTTAATACGTAGAAGTCATAAGTGATTCATATGCCAAGCATTCAAATACAGGATTATTCATACATTCAGTTCAAGACAAATGGATAAACAGAGACTGAGAGAAAGATATTAAAACATAGAAGATGTTTTAACATTTCACCTCTGCCTAAAGCAGCAATAACTCTATAATGCCATCACATACTCTGTTCTAGTGAAGAAAATGAATAAGGCGAAGAAGGGAATTACTATGAAAAAGACAATCTAGAAATATTAAACCTTTTCTTATAGTGTGATGCCTGTAAAGAATATATTCTGGTCATATTCCTTTAACGAAAGAAAAAAAGTATATAATGCATAAAGAAAAGAACTATATTTTTTGTATTATGATATTATTTTCATAGTAATTCAGCAAATTCTCCCATTTAAAAATGTTCAAATTAGGATATTATTTATTGTAAAGTATTTATAGTGTGTTGTACTCTTTTAATAAAAAATTTTTAAAAAAAACATTGTTCCTATTTAAGGAATCCCATACTCTGATTTATAATGATTACTATATTTGAATAAAAATGATAATCTAATGTGAATCATCATGTTTCATCCAGATGCAATAAGTCTTCCAATATTCTGATATGAGATACAAAAACACCTCAGATCATGTTTCTAAGTAGAAATATACATCGTTCAAATGCCAGATCAAATACAGGTATTTCTTGTAGTTGATGGTGGAGTTGGTTTGTATCCTCTGTTATTTGCCCTTGAGTGGAATGCTCTGTGGGAGGTGGAGGATGGAGCCCAGAGCTGAGCTACAGATGTTAAACAGCAGCTTGTGTGTGTGTGTGTGTGTGTGTGTGTGTGTGTGTGTGTGTGTGTGTGTGTGTGTGTGTGTGTGTGTGTGTGTGTGTGTGTGTGAAGAGAGAATGAGAGTACCTAACAGACGCGATTCTGTTTATATCGTACTGTGAGTTGGTCTATATCAACTCCATTAAGCAAGCTGTGTGATCATGCTGTTCTATGCTGAAAACTGCTGATATATGTCCCCATTTTTGTAAACGTTACATGACAACACTCACCCAGGTAAGCGCTAACATAAATGCATAAAAAATTGAACTTTGAGCTGAAACAAGCATATCTCCATATTTAAACATTTAAAGGTGCCCTAGAATGTGAAATTGAATTTATTTTGGCATAGTTAAATAACAAGAGTTCAGTACATGGACATGACATACAGTGAGTCTCAAACACCATTGTTTTCTCCTTCTTATTTAAATCTCGTTTTTGAAAAACACCCCTGAAAAACAGGCGAATCTCCACATAATACCGACTATGACGCAACAGTCGGGATCATTAATATGTAGGCCTCCAAAGATTTGCATATGCCAGCCCTCAATGCCAGGCGGAACTGCGCAGCCGAACCATCGGAAGTTCTGCAGGTGAAGAAGCAAGCGAGGATCAGAGGGAAAATGGCAGATAAATGTTATGTTCCAGGCTGTGCAGGGGATGTGAGGACTTTTCATACCCTTCCCATAGAAAAGCAATGTCAACAGGCGTGGTTGATGTTTTTTTATAATCGGATACCGCAACAGTTTAATTCGAAGTTGTTAGTTTGCTCTGCCCATTTCACCACGGACTTATTTTCTAACCTGGGACAATATCAAGCAGGCTTCTCTCAGTGAATAAATTATATACAGAAAGCGATCAAAGAACAATCTTTCCACACAGCGCGAGTTTATCTGGACACTTGCCAAACTCGTTATGAAATCAATGATGTACATCATCGTGTTTGCATTGGTGAAAGCATTAGAGAGAGTGCAGAAACTGCGTTGCAATGATAAGATCTTCAGTCTCGCGATCAACAGACTATCATCTGCTCAATGCTCATCCAGAAACATTTTATGTGATAAAATAGATTTAAATACTTTATAAACATCTCATGTTTCGTTAATCTCGATAGCTGTAATAGTGAGTAACCCCAGAGTGCAGTCTGGACGATGAGGGGGGGCGACACTTTTAGGCGGGGCGACAAGTGTCGCTGAACTTACAGATCAAGTTAGATGAAGTTACTGTCAAAATGTATTCCTATAGTGCGCTCAATTCACTTAGTTTCAAAGCAGCTTCACAGAAAGTCATATAAGCTTTAATAGTGAGCAGTTTTATGGCTTGGCGATATCACAAAATATGTTGCTGATAAATGATACACTGTATGAAATTTAGCCTAGCTAGACTACACCCTGCAGATAAGTCAGTGCCACTTTTGGTGCATGACTGCATGAAATTACTGGCATATCAAAGGAGAGATCATTTCTATATAGGCTGATTTAGACAATATGTTTTCGCATGTCATGCAAGGCTCCGTAATTTTACATAATTCGTTTATGCTTCTTCGTTTTTCCATTAGGATCAGTGAATAAACACAAATTCTGGATTTTACACAAATGATGACAATTCCCTATATTTCAGTAAAACATCGGATAAATCTGAAAGTGTGTTTTCTTTTATTTTAAAGCAAAACCTTGGTGACCAATAAGACAATAATAGGCTACCAAATAGCACAAGCCCTGGGCATTGGGTGCGTACATCATCATCATTGGTCGGGTCCCCTGGTATGGAGCTCGACAATATGTTTCCACAATTCTCTATTATTGGCGATGCTGATGATCACTTTAGTTTCCTCTTCCCTTTCGACATGGGTGAGTGACTGACTGCTCTTCGCTGCGAGGAGAGCTATTTGATTCCGGGCTTTTTGACTTTTGTTGTACTCGTCAATATAGCTCCGGATTTTATGTCTGAAAGTTAAGCGAGGAGCTCCTCGCTTGTTCTTATCACGGACTTCTGAGTGATAGATGGCATAGATGTGGGCTGGTTCGCTCTCTTCCATGCGAAGACAGTGGCAAACCGAACTCTAGCTGTCGCTTGCGGATGGTCACGCTGACTGGACGTTGCTTGGTCAGTCTATAGAGTTCCTTGTTTTTCATATGGGCGTATGCTTGTCTAATTCCCAGGATGGTTCGGTAGCACTTTCTCGCAAACACATCCAGTTCTTCCTCTAGAGCTTTCGTTAGAACCCATGTCTCGCAGCCATAAAGCTATACAGATAGACAAGTTGCATTAAAGAGCCGAGTCCTGAATTCTATCGTTGGCTTGGGTGGTGGAGCGGTAAACAGATTCTTTAACTTGGTAAAGGCCACCCATGCAAGAGAGATACGATTTTTGACGTCTTTCTCCGTCGATATGATGTAAGATCCAAGATACTTGAATTCGTTTACGATTTCAACATCCTTTCCGTTTATTAGTAGATGTTCATTGTCACTGGAAGCATTCATTTGCACTTGGACAGTCTTCTCCTCATTTAATTCTAGCCCGACTGTGCCAGCTTTTTGTTGTAGTTGGGTGAGCTGTTGTTGTGCCTAGTAAGATCATTTTCTAGGAGTGAAATATCGTCTGCAAATGCTAAATCGTTAAGTTTGCGTTCTGTTCTAGATTCTTTGGCTATGGCTGTACCGCGTTGCGGTCTCGTGTTACTCCTGTGTGGAGGACCTTTATGTGTAAGGTATCCGAAGCTTCCAGCAGATAGCCTGGAGACGTAATTTATTACTATGATGAATAAAAACGGAGCTAGAACGTCACCTTGCAATACTCCAGTTCTGACAGCAAATGGCTCTGAAAGCTGGCCCTCCAAGTACACCTGGCTCACCGATGCGTCGTACAAGACTTGGATAGCATCAACGATCTTTTGAGGAATGCCATAGTGTCGCAAGATTGCAAACATCATAGGGAATACATAGGTGCGTACAATGGGAATAAAATCCGTGCAGCGCTGCAATATTTTTTTACTCAAACAGATGTTATTATGTCGATCTATAGCAAATATTATAAATGTGCTCAAGAGCGTATTTAAGCAATAGACATATACATGTTCATATCAATTCCCTGCTGGGTATTTTATTTATTTTCTTATATTATAATTGCACAGATTTACAGCAGTAGGGTTTTTTATGGTTATGTAGCTAGCTAGCCTATGTGAGTGTTAATATTTGAAACCATTTTTATCCCGTAGCCTACACAGTATACTATATAATTATTAGTATTTATTATTATACGATTATTAAAACATGAACACGCAATGCGATGGTGGATGAATAAACAATTGGATTTTTAATATAGCCTACCTGATATCAGTTACAGATAGACAGTCGTAGGCCTTCATGTTAACCGGACACTTATTAGAAAACATGAATCTTTAAAAACTATAACATAGAGCTTTACAAAAACAATATATAGGCCCTCATATTTTATGAACAGGCCTAAATAACCAGGAAACATGTTTGCCATTAAACATTTTATTTGCACTTTGTACCAAATAATACAAGCATTGGACAACAAATGTTTAGAATTTAAAATCAGCTGCTTACATCTTACAGTGAATTATCATCATTTGTTTAATCAATTATCATTCATTAGAGTTTGTGCTGATCCAGCGATCCTGATAAAAATAAGAAGCCAGTGAATGACGCGCTAATGTAAAACATCTCCCTAAAGTACAGGTGCCGTCACCAAGCGTTTGTTTTTAAACAATAACTTCATCTATTCTCTGTCTTAAGTATAATAAAGTATTAGCCAATAATAGATCATAAAAAAATTACCATGTCAAACCTATAATAAGATATGATTAAAGTTAGCATTTAATATTTCTTTAATACGGCCAAATCATTCACAAAATCTTACATAAAAGAATGCGCATACTCAGACTTGAATCGTCTACTCTACACCAATAAGATTGCGGTATTATAAACCAATTTAATTGGGGGTGGGCGGAGCGACACGTGTCGCCCCGCCTAAAAGTGTCGCCCCGCCCCATCGTCCAGACTGCACTCTGATACTACGTAATAGTAAAAACATATAATAATTGTAGTAAAAGTACAACTGCAGATTTCTAACAGAGATGGTGACAAAAAGGAAAAACTTTTTGTCCGTTTAGAGCTCAACAACTCCAGTTTGAAACAACATTAGTGTAAGTAAATTATTCTATAATTTTATGGCTTAAAACAATGTCTTAAAACATTTATACCTTAGATTCTAAAACAGCACTGTAAGGGGTATACAGTTAAAGACCCAGAACCAGATATGAAGAATGAAGACCCAGAGTCAGAATTATACAAAATGAAAGAAAAGTTTTACTGAAGATAGTTTGCAGTTTCATCAGCAGAAATCAGCTTCAGTACTCACACAGGAGTTCGTAGGCCGCTTCGCTTACAGTTACAAAGATCACAGCAGTTATACCATTTTCAAGGTCTAAGCTACGTCATTGCTTACAGGTTGAATGGTTCTCATTGGCTAAGAAATAGATAAACACAGTAAATTTCCACACATATACAGACTGGCGGAAGCGTATCTCCATCGATTATGCAGCTGACACATTCGGACCCACGTCATGACCTTCCAGGTCGCAGATTTGGGTTTGATGAGCGCCAGCATGTCTCGAACAACAATTCACTCAATCTCCAATAATGCCAGTGGTTCTGTAACCAAAAAGACTAACACACACACACCGACACACAGCTTTTCCAAGATTGGATTTTGCCAGGCTCTAACTATAAACATGAGAGTCCTCTCAAAACATCAAGATAATGCGTTCTTTCTCTCAACTTTAGTCAAATCTGGAAAGTAAGGCTTTAACAAAGAAATGGCCCCTTAAACTATTGGCTTCAATGACCCCTATATGTTTTAACACGTTGAAGACCTTTATCAAACACAAAACAAGTCCCTATTTCATTTCTGGAAGCCGGGATAAATAAGCAAGCACTGTTACTGCATTCAGATATCAAATACAGACATTAGAGAATACATGAAAAGAACATTTCAGTAATTATACTGGTAACTTCTATAACAAAGTAAAATCTCACAAGCCTAGAGAAATCATTTAATATTTAGAAAGAAAAAATATTGATTAATACCTTGATTATAATTACTCATCATTACATATACATTGAAGCAGCAGTGGATTCCAATCCACCCCCTTCAGCACATTATATGATGGCTTAGCTTAACCACGTCCGATATACATGAAAATCACGTTTTAGCCCAGAATTGTCTGCATGTGATTATAAACAAGTCCCACGGACAGGTGTATGCTGGTCACGCTCCTGATGCTGTGTGCTCTCAGACATTCGTTTGTTTACTACAGGTGTTCAAAAATTGATGGGGGCAGATAGAGACTGGACATGTCGGGCATCTGAGCGAGAATGACTGTAAAGATGGAAAAATGTCTGCCGACCTGCTGCTTTGTATCCATCCATCCTTCTTTCATGTGATTAGACCAGTGAATGTCCTATCAAGTGGATAACTCTTTTGTGAATTTTTGTGTGCATTCCCTTTAAAAGGTTTATGTGCGGGATATTTGTGCGGCTGAATACCACAAAATGAGTTTTTTCTGATGAGGATTTGGTGACTTCAGCAACATTTGCAATGCCAGCGTTCACGTATGAGTGTGTGTGACTGACTGACATGATTGCTCATGCGAGGGGGAGGGGTGGACATTGTGTCGCGTTGAAACCATGTGATATTATCAGATAGGAGAAGCCCCCCCCCCCTCTCTCGGTCATGCTCGAGTCCATCTGTAAGCCATGTGCACTCATATGCACTAATTTCTAATGTAATCCTTAATCTGCGCTGCCTTCTGATGCTCTTACTCTAATAGTATCAATGAGTGTAACTGTTTGAATGTGTGTGCTGGTGTGTGTTTGTGGTCTGGGTTGTCAGTTTTAGCACAGATCATGTGCGCACAATGCACAGGGTTTGGGTTAGATTGTGATCCCTGTGTATGTGTGTTGAATTTGAAGCTTCAGTTGCCCCTGAGATTAAATATAGGGGGTTTTATACCTTCAATATAAGCCCCTCTGGGCGCACGCCGCTTGTTAGCTTTTTGTCAACCGGCTTGGCAGCTCTCCACCTAACGTGATTGAACTATTGCTTTACAGAGTAAAACCTCCTCTAGAGGCAGAAATCACTGCCCACTGAAATACTGTCAGACAGTTGTGAGACTCGCATATAGTAGGGACGGAATCAGTGCAATATTGTATTTCTGTCACTATTTTAGCACGTTTTAGAGCCAGGATTGATTAGGGAAGCAGGGTAGGTGATTTGTTCCAGAAATTTTTTTTGTAATGATGGTTGAAAGTCTCTTCACATCGTGATAGCAATCACTAAGTTAAGGCAATCACATTGTCGGCAATCACGGTTCAATCACGTTATTATTGCATTCAGTCCCAATGCAATTATACAATGTCCTATCTGCCTATCAACGTATGTATTTCCATACCTCGTGGACCTGTTCGCGCAGACATCACACTTCATCAGTGTGTTTCAGATATGCAGAGTTAGACAGACGTCAGTCATCGAGCACCGCAGCCGCCTTTTACAGTTCCTCCTGCACCAAAACAATGAGCTTATGCTGCGTTTATGCCATAACTACTGTCATTTGGACAGTACTGTCAGATGGAAACCTGTGATGTTAGACTCGGAGCAGCTCTAGACTCAACTTTATCAGACTCAAAAAAGTCAGAACTGTGAGATAAAAAGTCTGATACCTTTTTATTACATTTTTTGGTGGCAGAAACAAGCTTCCACAAGTATCGAATCGAAAGTATAGAATAAAACATGATCAAAAGTGACATTAAAGACATTATTTATAATTTCGATTTCAAAATAAATGTAGCTTTTTATTAATCAAGGAAGCCTGAAAAAATATTAAGCATTTTCAACATTGAAATGTTTTCTTGAGCATTTGGCTGCGTTCACACTGAAGGGGCTTAATGCTCAATTCCGATTTTTTGAAAAAATTAGATTTTTTTGCAAGGCCGTTCACATTTCCAGTTAAATGCGACCTTTTGTGATCTCCTGTGTGAACGTGAAATGACCCAGAAGTGACCCGCATGCGCAGAAGAGTACTCAACTGTCAACGACGTCACTTGTTGTTTGCGGAAGTAGCTAAACATGAATGTCAACAGTGAAGCTCGTTTAGCAATATTAAAGTTATTTGTGTGGGTGCGGAGTCGCAGCCAGGAGTGTGGGATACTGATGTGAGTGGCTTCACTAATACAGAATTCATCAGTAACTTCCGAATGATCATATCCACCTTCGATTATGTTTGAGCGCCTTCGATTAACTCTGTCACGGGAAGAGACACGTCTGCGGCGGACCATAACAGTGCAGCGCGTTGGAGTGTATTGGCTAGCTACTGGTGCGTGCTATCGTACGATAGCTAACTTGTTTATCTTCTCATTCCCGCCTACTTCAACGCAGAATTATGACGTTTGTCGCATATCAATGGCGTGCGGGTCCTGGCCGTTAAGATTGAGGTCGCATTTCAAAAGATCGGATACATATCGGATTTGGACCACATACCCAAGTGGCCTGGGTCGCATTTGAAAAGATCGGATCTGTGTCGTTCAGACTGTCATGAAAAGATCAGATACAGGTCGCATGGGGCAAAAAAATCGGAATTGGGTCGTTTCAGCCAGCAGTGTGAACGTAGCCTTAGACACTGATGATTGAAGTAATAGCTGTTGAAAATTCAGCTTTGCCATTACAGGAATAATATTACATTTTAGAATATTAATTTCACAATATTCCTCTTTTTACTGTATTTTGATCAAATAAATGCAGCCTAGGTGAGCATAAGATATTCTTTAAAAAATATTAAAAAACCTTACCGACCCCAAACTTTTGAATTATAAAGTGTCTGTGTTATATATATATATATATATATATATATATATATATATATATATATATATATATATATATATTATATATATATATATATATATATATATTTGTAGATTTGTAGATCTCAAAGTACAAATTCATGTGCTATTATTGCTAAGTTTGTGTGTGTGTGTGTGTCAGGATGAGTCCACACTTACTTTATGTTTGGGCATAATAAGCATGCTGCATATATGTTGACAAGATGCAGTCATGCGTGTTTGAGCCCATTAGAGTGACACTAATGCTGGGAGACTGGCGTCATCTTCCTATCGGTTTCACAGCGATCAGCGAGGCTTCCCTCTTCCCAGCAAAGGCAGGGAATCCCCATCCCTTCTATAGTAGTTCCAGTCGACGCTACAATCACCCTCTCATTCATTATCCCAAAGCGGCTTATCTGACACATCTAACAGTCTGACATACTAACACACACCAGCACATGGTGTGTTTTGTGTGGAAGTGTAAATGTCCTCACTTTGCAGACAGGCCTTTCATTAAGCGTTTTGAGACCTGGAAAGGCGTCCCTTTGTGTGCTCATTAGCTCATGATCCATTGCACGAGGGTTTCTCTGCAGTCATAATTAATTTATTCCATTAATGAAAATATCCTATAACAGGAGGGTTACCGGATAAACAGTCTCAGACCTTTGGCTGAATGTCTGATGCTATGGGCTTATGGCGTACCATTTAAACACATTGCAATGCTTCTGTTATTAGACTACCAAAAAAAAGCAGAATTCATCTGGTCATGTGATCAGGGGAGCCACTACATGTAAAATAAAAAAGCTTTTGTTAGGCTACTGATATGCCTGGAGTTTTCATCTTAGGCTATGTGAGGGAACATTTATTTTAAACATTTTCCAATCGTAACAGATTTTTTTTTTTGCTAAGTGCAGTTTTAAGAACCATTTTATATTTTTATTAACAGGTCCTGACACAATTGTACGTAGCCTGAAGTAACGTGAGGCACATTAATGAATAATATTGAACATTAATATTCATTTCACATTGAAAATTCACTTAGTGAAGAAAGTGAATTTCTCAAGTGCTCCAAAACCTGAAGGGGAGAGTGTGTGTGGGATGTAATATAGGCCTATATACAGGGTTTACGTGGATCCTTAAAAAGTCTTAAATTAGATTTTTAAAATTTAAGGCCATAACAAGTCTTAAAAAGTCTTATTTTTACTTACGAAAGGTCTTACATTTTCGATGGCAATTTGACTTAGACGTATCTAAATGTTTTCCAAATTAAAACTATCTAATTAGCATACTTTTTTATTTATTATTACTTTCTTTGTGGATTTGCTTGTTCACGTGACATTTCGCGTCACATTCACAGCAGCATTACGTCTGTCTCCTGCACGCGAAAAAGGAGGAGAGAAGAAGAACAAAGTTGGTCAATGTCAGTTGTAATTGTAAGTTTATTCTGTATGAGCGTAGTGGTGTGCGATGTGTATTGTCTATTATGATATTGTAATCATTGTTTTAACGATGTGAGCTGACACCGCTTTTGTCTCTCGTGCTTTCACTGCGTGGTGTGTGCAGTTATAGATATGTTCCCAAATTATTTTTTGTCTTATATTTATATCATATTATGTTGTTATCATACAATATCACATCAGCAAGAGTGGTGTTTTTCCCATGCACAGTTGCAAATGTGATATTTATTTTATATAACAGTTAAATGAACAATAAATGTGCATTACATTTTACATTTTAACAACAAAACTTTGAAAATATCCAGACATATTTTTGTCAATACTGCACACTCCTAATGCACAGTATTTATTTAGATTTTTTTCAGGTCTTAAAAAGCCTTAAATTTGCCTTTAAAGGGTACCTATTATGGCATTTGAAATGTTCCTAATATTGTTCTGGGAGTCCCCAACAACAGTTTTACAAGCATGCAATGACAAAAAAACACTTTTGTTGTCTTATAATATGCATTTATTTTTACCTGATTTGCTCACCGACTCCCATATGAATCGTTTAGCGAGTCATTTTTCCAAACCCCGCCTTTGCGTGACGCTAATCTGTGGTGATATGTTAGACACCCAGCCGACGGGGTGTCATTGGTTGTTGCGCTAGATCTTACCCAGATACAACAGTGCTATTTTCTGATTGGCTAACAACACCAGACGAATAACACCAGAGGAGACCAGGGTTGCCAGGTCTGCACAACAAAACCAGCCCAATTGCTCATCAAACTAACCCAATCACGGCCAAAAATATTCAAATAGCGTTCCCGGGTGTTTCCTCAATAACAATCATGTTCCAGTGGATAAAACAATCGCGTCAACCAGCGTGCACTACACAAACAACCCGCGGAAACAGTGCAGGCATACAGACCTGGCAACACTGGAGGAGACGCGCTTGAATCCTGCTGCCGGTTCCACAGTGAGTGAGTTTTGGGCACTGCGGCATATTAAATATATTACAAATAGTTTTTCAGCGTGAGAAATACAATGTGTGGCCGGAGAGCGTGACAAAAGACCGAAATGAGTGACTGTCACGCTCAATGCGTGATGCGTGACACTCGAGAGCCCTGTGACAACTCCATTAACAACGACAAACACTTCACATATTTCAATACAATTGACATTGAAGACCTAAGTTAGCTGCTAGAAGCTGCGCTGTGCCTGTGCGTACACATCACACAAAATAATTATAGAACATGATACAAACATAAAAGCAACAGCCTACTTACAGATTGTGATTCGGAGAAGGAAGCTGATCCAAATAAACTCGGTACTGAACCTCCCTCCTTCAGTATCAGCCGGCTCGCAAATTCATACTTTATAGCATTTAGGTTTGTGAAGCAATCATCTTCAAAATGACGCGAACACAGAACAAGTTCGGGCTATAATACTTCTGTGGTATAGTTATGAACTGTAGCCACTGTCTTCAAATGCTCCTCACTGGGCAGATGAAAAAAGTTTGCTTTTGCGTCGCACTTCAAAACACAGCAGCGTCTCGTCGACATGATGTTTTCCCTGGTGTCTCCTAATGCAATGAGTGGGCGTATCTTATTCAAATAACTTGGACAAGTGACGTACGAAAGTGCATCGTTCGTCTATCGATTCATATCAACGACTCAGAGTCGACTCTTACTTTTGAGAGATAATAACTTTGTATACGGTGAACTTTCATATTTAAAACTTTGCAGGATGTTTTTGTTCACTTAGATCTATGTTACACACTACATGAAAGGTAATTTTCAAAATTCCATGATAGGTACCCTTTAAAAAGTGTGCAGAAACCCTGTATTGTTTCTTATAAAAATGGAAAGTTCAGACTCCAAGCTTCAAATGCAGCTTAGAATTTAAAGCAAAGATATTAATATTCCATTGACCTAACACCCCTTAGATGATAAATTCATAGTAATGCAGGACCTCAATTGGCTTTTTGCTTTATTAAACACCAAACAGGACACTGGGAGTTTTTAAATTGCAGATACTAACACAAATAGAGTGGAGATTTTTTGCTGCACATTTATTTTTGCAGTGTCTGGGATCCAGCTATTTTTATGATCAAAAATTGATGTGAATATTTTTAGAAATATTATGTTTTTTTTTAAACATGAGTCTAATTCATAAGAGCCTCCTGACATTTTCAGCTTAATATCAAGTGGAAATGCACATTTGTACAAGCCAGGGGTCTGTACGACAGGACAACACTGGGAAACATTGCCCAGAAACTCAAGCAAATGCATGCTGGATCATTCCGTCACGTGTTCTGTCTCCATTGGATTATATTTCTAATGTCTGATCCTATTGTAGCCCATTTTTATCTCTTAATTTTTATAGCAGGGCAAAATTCTGCTGCATTAGGAAACACTGAGAGATTAAACGACAGACTTCATCAGTCCCATCATATGACACAACTGAGGTAAACCAAGGTTACTTAACATTTTTAAACGTATTGCATCGTAGCTAACGTAGTTTGGTTGTTGGGATTTAGCTTGCTCCATAGAAGCCAAGGCAAGCAAGATAAATACCGACTTTTGGAAATGTGCTAATCCTTTTCCTTCCTGGTAATCCACAACAAGGGCAAGCAAGGTGACTGCTAGTAGCTGCTTTGACCTCATTTGGACACCATCCAAAATGTGTGTGTGCACGTGTGTGTGTGTATGTGTGTGTGTGTGTGTGTGTGTGTGTGTGTGTGTGTGTGTGTGTGTGTGTGTGGTGTGTGTGTGTGTGTGTGTGTGTGTGTGTGCGCGCGCGCGTAACCCAAATGTGACGTTCCATCTTGCCAGCCAGTCATATTTTAGTATTATTTGTATACTATAAATTTTATTAATAATTTGAATTAGCTTTTATTTTTTATAATTTCGTTTTGTATTTTAATTTTAGTATTAGTTATGTGTTTTTGTCATTTTTATTATTATTTAAATATTACTATTTATATTTGATTTCTTTTATTTCTGTAATTTATCACTTATTTCAGTTAATTGCCAATACAACATTTCTAATTTTTATTTAGTTTAAGTTTTTCCATCTAATTATTAATACCTAATTTAACCATTTTTTATGTTATTTTGTAATTTTAGTCTTTTTGTCTCAAATTGTACTGTTTAGGATGAATTTATCTTATTTATTTCAGTTTCAGTTTAGTTTTTTATTTATTTCCAGCTGGTAATTTTGGTGCTTTAACTTAAACTTAAAACCAATTTGCCAATTCAGGTAATTGCCAATTTTCATTTAGTTTTAAGTTTTTCATCTATTATTTATATAATTTATTTCATTTTAGCATTATTTCAATTAACTAAAATGTTTTTAAAAGTTTTAACAATAACCCTGCTAGCCATCTAGGAAACAAAAACAGAAAATACAAAAAGTAAAACTATTTGAATGATCAGAAATTCAGTGTCGAGTTGTTTTAAAGTTGACACCAGGGATGGAAGTTCAATATGTCTGTTTTGTCAATTTCATTTTAAAGTTGACAGAAATACACTCTGAGGGATGTAAGTTCAATATGTCTGTTTTGTCGGTCGACAGACAGATACACAACAGTTTGACATTGAATGCACTTCTCTTTCAATACCTCACAGTCTTGTTTTCATGTCAAGTAAACCACAAATTCTTTATAACATTGGTTTATTTGAGCATTTGGCCCAATAAATATACCGTAGTCTTTCCCTTCATTGACGGTTGACCTTTTGTGGTTTGTTGATTGACTGAATCTATGAGCTGAACTTTTGTTTTGTCTTTGAATGAACTGATTTAATGAGTGCAGATCCTCTTCTGTGACATATTCATATTGAAGTTGGGGCAGAACATTTTTTAATAGCTAGTAGCCATAATGTTGATGTGGCAAACCCACATTTGATAGCTTGTTAAGCAATGAGGACACTTAGCACTTGAATCATTTTCAGCCACTTTCTTTGCAGCCAATTGATTGGGTAAAGAAATAAAGTTAGACTTAAGAAACAATGTTTTACGGCTTGCTATAGCTAGTCATTGCAAAGCGGTCTATAACATAAGAGCGCTGTTCATCCACATTCATCTCAATATCAGTTTCTCATCTGGTGCATGAGCCGAGACAGCAGACAGGGAAATATTCACACTGATAACATGAGGCTTGTTAATGAATTAGTTTAAAGAATCTGCTCACAAGAGTGAAATGGACTGCTGCACTCATACTGTATTTTGTCAGTTTACAGTCAAATATCTGTATTCATGTTAAGTGTTGAATGTGAAACTATTATGAAGTGGGGTTTTTTTGCATCAAATTAAACTAATATCATCCTTAAATTTCAATTAAATCCATTTAATTTTCAATTGAACAATACTATTACAACATTGTTTTCCTGTTATCTCTGTAAAGCTGCTTTGAAACAATTTGTATTGTAAAAAGCGCTATATAAATAAAGGTGACTTGACTTGACTTGACTTAAAGGTCCCATATGTCAAAACTGTATGTTTTGTACAGTCTGTGGTTTTTTACAGTCTATGGTTGCCACAAGCTTTGATAGAATATCTGTTGGAAACAAGACAAAATACGTTGTTTGTTTTCCTAAGTTACAAACTTCGGTGTCTGTTGGTGTCTGTTGTTTTTATTGAGTTAAAGATGGTGATATTGAGTTCACTCAGTCTCTTTTGGTTTGCTAACAGAAACTAACGTTTAGTGTTTGCATGGGTAACATTATTTCAAAAGTCTGAGTTTGTTTCTGCGTGCAGCATTGATGTAATGGTAATTATAATACTCTTACAATAACGCCGAAAGTAAGGAGGTGGTGGTTTGTCTTCTGTCGTCGCCGATTCGGGGTCTGAGTCCGACTAGAACATATTAGGCCGGAAAACATTTCCCTCAGCAATGTCCATCATTACAGGTGTTTAATTTACCTTACTTGTGAGGATCACCAAGCCACAGCAGGCTACAGCATACATGACCCTAGTTACCTGTGGTTGGCCTGGCCGTGTGTCACTCAGAAAACAACAGGCCAATCATAAGAGAGGCTCATGAATATTAATGAGAGGCCAAAATCCACCTGTTCTTAGCAGAGCTCCCGAGAAAGGAGCTGTAAAAATATATTGAGATGGTTTTTGGTACTTGTACCGCAAAAATATATTCTTAAGGACATTAAAACCTAAAATAAAACTGCAGAAAGGTGTACAACATGAGACCTTTAAAAATAGTGAAATGTGAAAGGAAGCACTTTCAAAACCAAACATATTGGTTGACATCAGAGGGATGACTTTAATAACTGGACAATTATTCAAAATGTATTCAAGCAGTATTATTAACATTTATTTTAGCTAACTGAAAAACAATTGAAGCATTTGAGCATCAGAGAATGCCTTCATATATTAAGAACGCCTCATTAATTCTGCCAAAAAAGTTGCTATTTTTACTGTATTTTTGGATAAACAACATTTTTAAATATATTAAAATAGAAAACAGTTATTTTAAATTGCTTTAAAAATACTATTTCACATATAATTGTAATTATTTCTTCTTTTGTTTACTGTATTTTTGATCAAATAAATGCAGCCTTGATGAGCATGATTTCCAAAAAAAAAAAAAAAAATAATTCTTACTGGCCCCAAATTTTTAAATAGTATAGGCAACACAATTATTTGTGCAAAATGAATACGAATCGATTTTTGGATTGATTGAATCTTTTGGGCCATTCGTGGCTGAACATCTGCACATGAAACACTGGATTGTTGCATCTGCTGGCTGCTTCATTAACATGTCACTCTATTAAACAGACTTTGAATGTGAACTGATCTCTATCAGGTGGCACAGCAGACTCTAGCTTTACATTTCTCTTCCCACTCCCTCCTCTTGATACCATGACAAGCTTCTGTTTGTCAGCCTGAAGCTCTCTGGCTTTATCAGCTGAACGCTTCCACCAAAGCACGTCTCCACGAGAGACTCCTTGCAGTATATCTGCAGTCCTGCACCGTTGGCCTGTCCACCCACTGAAGGTCTCCATCGGACCCATTAGCTAATAGGCTGGGTTAGCGGTGGGCTGTACATCACAGGAACTGCGCCGTGACAACAGGCCACTTACTAAACCAGCTCATTAGCTAATAGAAAGGTAATGTGGGATAAAGAGGACAAAGAGAGAGAGAGAGAGAGTTAAAGCCAAACAAGAAAAGAGATTTTGATGGACTAGGATGTAGCCAATAAATTAAAGAGGTCATTTGAGGGCACTTGGCCTTTGTTTATTTATTTTAACTCATGTCTTGATCACTGAGAGGCAGATTTAATATTCAGCCTCATGAAGAGCGGGTCACATGTGAAATCACCTTCTTGACTAAAGCTGAAATTCACTATGAATGTCCTTTTACTTTTATGTTTTTTGGTCTTAAGGCTGTACACATCAAGAACAATAACTATAACCATAAATAATCACTCCAGGTATAAATGTGTGGTCACATAAGCGACATTTTGTCTAGATTTTGAGAGCAAAAAATTACTAAAAAATTTTTGATTTAGATTTTATACTTTAGATTATAATACTTTAGATTTTGAAAGTGCATGGTAAAATGAAAGTAACTAAAGAATTAATATTTGACTGTTTTACGATATAAATGTTCAATGACCGACAGTAATATCCAGTGCTGGAAACTACTTAAATTTATGAAATTGTGCCATTATGAGTTAAAACTATGCTATCATTTAGTCTACACGATTCGTGACTGAATTTGACGAGACGAGAAACATTTAGCATTTTTGACATATTAGACATAAGAGTGAACGTGCATATTGTAAAATAAAATATTATTTGCAAACTGTTTAAATGGATTCTAACACAAATTATATAACTTTCTTATTTATTTTTGTTTATTCCCTTAAATTTCTTTTAATCCTTGAAATCTCTGAAGCAGAGTTATAATATAGCTATTAAAACTAAAACCATAAAAATGTCGTTATAATAATGTTAACTGAAATAAAAACAAGAAACTTATTTTAGTTTAGCTAGTTGCTAAAGCAACCTTTTTAATTTAGTTTAACTTAAAGCTGCTGTCCGTAACTTTTTTAAGTTAAAAATAATCCAAATTAATTATTTAAAAAAAAAAAACATCTTCAGCCAGTGTTCAAAACTATCTGCTTGCCATAGCTAGATTCAAAACGGTTAGCTTGTAATAATGATTTTAATTCCAGTGGTACTGGTGGGTTTTCGCGGGAAATTCGAGCATGTCTTTACGTCATTACGTCACACCCGTACACATAAAGAAGGAGTTTCGGCTAGCCGGCTATACTGAGCGTGAGGAGATGTAGAGATAGGCTTTTCTCGCAGCACTTTACATGTTTAAACTCATGGCGGATCCAGAAAGATCCAAACAACAATCATCAGTGTCAACTGGAGATTAACCAGTTATAAAACCCAAAAGACTTTGTACTTCGGATTTAAGGTGGAAAGTGGAAGAAACCGTCTCATGCGAACACAAGGATACACACATCGGTGGGGCTTTTGAAAGGTGCGTGAACTCCCGAAGGTGTTCGAAACGGAAGAAGAGACGGCTTTTTCTGCTGAACAAGTAAGACATTTCAATAGTCCAATCGTGTAACAGTACGTTTTCTTAATTCACACAGTTATGGAGTTTCCTTTGTTGTGCTTTTCTCATTTAGCTATTATGGAGAATATGATTTCTGAACTACACAGGTAATCATAAAACACATTAAATAACGTTAGTCACGCAATGCTGATGTTGTTAACATGAACAATTTGAGAACAAATTTAAGTAGGCTATGATTTGCACGGTTGCTGTAAATCGCGCTGATTAAATCTAACGATCGCTTGTCATGTCGAATGCTTTTTCCACCCTTAGTTGATCAGAACAAAAATGGATGTTACTTACTTGTTCAGAAGACATTTTCCGGTGAAAATTCTTATGTTGGTCAAGCTTTCAAAACAGTAATCTGTGATTCTGAATGACAGTATCCACACAGCGCGGTGATTGACAGCAGCACTCGCCTCAAAACACTGTGTTCATCCGCGCTGTTTCATGCCGATTTACAACCCACGTAAAGATGATAATTCCGCGAATCACTGCAGTTACAGATTTCGAACAGAGATGGCGACAAAAAGGGAAAATGCTACGGACTGCAGCTTTAATGCAGTAAAATAATCAAAACTGAAATATAAATGTATAAACAACAAAAAATATATAACTATTAAAAATGATGATAACAACAAAATTACTAAAACAAACTAAAAACTAATTCAAAATATTCATTGATACTAAAATCGCACTGGTTTAAAATGACGTCCTGGTCGTGTGGGCCGAATCTTTCCCCCTTGTTTAATATTCTGTAACTCCTACTCAAACCTAACTAAAATTTTGAGCAAATTGACAGCTTATTGTGTTTTTACACTTACAAAAAGCCAAGGCTCCAGATTTGTATCTTTCATTTAACATTCAGATGTTTGAGCTGAAATTGGCAGGTCATGATGAATACTACAGGGAGTGAGTTCCTCTGAGCACATAGCGTGGGCTTGTGGCATCTGATCATATCAAATCAAAGCAGAAAATCACAACATTAATATGCAGAGAGATCTCTAACTAGCTATAACAGGCCACTGGAGGATCACACACTGATATTAGTACTATTTGTATCTGGAGAGTGACTAGAGAGCAAGTAGTTCTTGTTAAGTAATAATTAAATTCACATGACTGTGATGTATGAGTTTTCTGAAACCATATTCAATGTGAACAATATTGTTATTTTAACAAACCCCTAACTCTACGAATTAAACTTTGTTTGTTGTATGCACATAAATAATTCCTTGTTGACCTGTAGAGGAGAGAGTGTGCTATTGCTTTTCTAAGCAGTCAGACTTATTTTGACCACATTTATCAGTTATCGACTAAACATTAAAATGATTATCAGCTCTCAGACAGTATTTTAATATCATTGCTTTTGCTTCCATACACCACTCTGAATAACCATAGCAACTGCATAGAAAAAGTCTGGCAACCACCCTAGCGTAATGTCATTGAGTTTTACACAGGCAAGCAGCACTCACTTTTTCATCAGACAATGTTAAAATCAAATTCATGTTTTAATCTGTTCGCTGACAGCTCAGCCACTGTTAGAGTGAGTGTCAAACTGTTTTTGGATTTGTTTGTATTGAGGACAAAACAGAGATTTGACCCATCTGTCCCTTAGGCAGGATTGAATGTGAAATTTGAAGTTAATCCCTCCATCTTCCTGGTCTCACTTGGCAATAGCACTGCTAATGAGACAGACTGGGGTCAAACACGTACTTATTAAGGAGTCGCGAAGGCTAAACAGACCCTCGCTGTAATCCATAGGGTTGAGCTGACCCTGTCTTTGTGTTTAGGAACAGATTCAACAGACCGTCTGCTTCTACACCAATCTGAGTCACAAAGGGGGAGAACGGTAATGAAATGCGCTCGCTGATTGCACTGCTTATGCACCCATAAAAACTGTGTTGGATGCAAATTGGTGAAAATATGGTGAAATTTCCCTTCTAAAGACCTTGACACACCAAGCCGACGGTCAGTTGTCGGTAATGTCGGGCGATTTTTGGGTGTTGGTCGGATTAGTTTTTTTCACCGTTTCACTCTTCTGACACTTTCACGTTTTTTTAGGACCGATTCAGCATGTTGAATCGAGAACTCTGATTGGCTGTTCAGCTTAGCTGTTACGATCAGCCACACACTACATTTCCCATAATTCACTGCCTGGACTCATCTTCACTGATTGCATTCACCTGTGTCTCGTCACCCTGTTAGTCTCAGGCCATGTCCACACTAATACGTTTTCGTTTGAAAACGTATACTTTTCTCTCTGTTTTGGCCTTCCGTCCACACTGAGACGGCGTTTTAAGTCAACGAAAACGTAGCGTTTGAAAAACGCTCTCCAAAGTGGATAAATTTGAAAACGCCGTTTTCGCGTTGTAGTGTGGACTGTGAAGCCGGAGGTATTTGAAAACGATGACGTAAGTTTAGTCATGTGATCCATGTTGTACCAATAGATTTTCATGTTTACCGGTATTGTGCCTGTTAATTTCACTTTTACACTATTGCTAAAATATGTTACTTTCCACACTCTTCATATCACAGTAGCCTACTGCAAAGATGACAGAAAATGTACTCACATTTGCTGTCCTGCGTCAATACAGGAGAGCAGTCGCGTTTTAGACCAAACATATGGTGACTGAGTGCGACCAGGACGCATCAGTGAATGGTGAGATATTTTGCTAAATAAAATTATCATGTTAGAAGAATTGCGCGATACCTTTATTATTTATTTTTCCATCTGTATCATCTCATTGAGCTTTTGTGAGGTTTCACGCATGCGCAGTAAGGTGAATTTAAGGTGAAGTTTCTCATCCACACTGAAACGTCTGAAAACGCCTGAATACGCTAGTGTGGACGGAGAGCGTTTTTAAACGAAAACTCCGTTTTCAAATGTATCCGGATTAATGTAGACGTAGCCTCAGCCTATTTATACCATGTTCACTCATTCACTCACTGTGAAGTTTTGTATGTTGTTACACTGCACTCCTGAGCGGTTCTTGTTGGTTTGCTGTTTTCTGGATCCCCTGCCTGTTCCTCGGATTATTCTCCTGCTTTTGACCCCTGCCTGTGTTTCCTGGTTTGTTTTTGTGTTAGTTTTGGACGGCTTACCTGTGTTTCGACCATTGCCTGTTTCTTGGATTACATGTCTGGATTAACTCTAATAAAGCTGCATTTGGATCTCAACATCTTGTCTCTGAGCAGTTCCATTACATTACCGAACAAGTCAGCGCACAAGGATAAAAGTAAAAGTGATAAAAATGAGCGAAGAAGTCAAGACAACACAGACAGAAGACTGTTATTTACGTCATCTTACCTACACTCAAAAAAATAATATGTTGGCTTTACTTAATTTTATTTCGTCAACAGGTTCCACATAACTAGGTTATGTTAAACAAACATAATTTTTCATGTAACTTCAACATAATTTGTTCATGTAACTTCAACATCATGGAATTAAGTCATTTTAAGCGACTTTATTTAAGTAGTCTCAAAGTGATTTTTTAAAGGCTTCCTGACTAGTGATGTGTCGTTCATGAACGATTCGTTCATTTTGAACGAATCTTTAATATGACTCGGGACTACCGAGTTGTGTCAGAGAGTGATTCGTTCATTTTGTGTTGACCGCGCATGCGCATTGCGCAACATATGGGTTCTGAATCTGTACTGGAAACAGAAATGATTAGGTCATCTCTCGAGTCTTCGGGTTCGGGACGCTCCGAGTCCTTCGTTCTTCCTGTCAGTCCCATAGAGGCTATGCTGTCAGTCCCGGAAAGAGAAATGATTAGTTCATCTTTCGAGTCTCGGGTTTGAGTCCTTCGTTCTTTTGTCACGTGACTTGTCACCGTATTGAATAGCCTACTAACAACCTTTTTACAAACAAGCACGTAGTTATAATAGTAGTTAATTCATGTATAATATATAATAAAACTAAAACACATGCACAAGTTCTAAACATTTAGAAAAGAGACGGACAGGGACAATAATAAGATGGAACTTTTATTTTTCAGATAATGTTTATTGCACATATTTAGAAATGTATATTCCTAAATATAAAACAATAGGCTTATACATTCAGACGCAGTCAATAATACGAATCTAATACCAGATACCAGCGGTCACGTGACAAAAGAACGAAGGACTCAAACCCGAAGACTCGAAAGATGAACTAATCATTTCTCTTTCCGGGAGTGACAGCATCGGCTCTATGGGACTGACAGGAAGAACGAAGGACTCGGACCCGGCCGAACCCGAGACTCGAAAGATGAACTAATCATTTCTCTTTCCGGTCCTGCTGTATCACACACGGCACGGTCGGCCCAGAAGACAGATCAGAGTCAGACACTGACGAGTCGACAACTAACGTCTCGAGACACGAGAGGAGAAGTAACCTGATATAAATATGAAGTTGCAAAGGAAAGAACGTCTCGGATCAGGAGATGAGGTGAACTAACAGAATCAGACTGCAATACCCTATACAATAACCCAACAACTAATCGATTAATAAAACATTTAGGTTTCCTATAATTTGGCTTTGGCTGCATTACCCTATTGTTTATTTTTATTATTTTTACAAATGTAATCAACATTTTCATAAGTACTAGATGTGTTGGTATATTTAACATGCCATTTTAATTATATTGTGCTGAAATGAACGAAATGACTCGAAAAAAGATTCGTTCATTTTGCTGAACGAGACTCAAAGATCCAAGTCAGTAAAATGATCCGAACTTCCCATCACTATTCCTGACATAATTTGAGTATTTTTTTATATTCATTCATCCATTAATATTTCATTTATTTTAGTGACACATAATTAAATTGTTAGACTACAGCTAGGTATTTGCTAGTAGTAGCACATATTAACTTCTTAGATGCTAAGATTAACGTGCTCATTAAACCAAACAGTTAAAATAAGAAAATTAGTCCACAGCCAAACAAAATGCTCCACTCTTCTCCACAATGGTAACTCACTGTAATTTAAATGGTTTTAATAATTCAAATGTAATTGAACATTAAACACAATTACACACTATAAAGTCTTTCCCTTTTCTCATTTTCTCAAAAAAACATTAAAAAACACTTAATTTTAACATTTATTCTCTCTTAATTCAACCATATGCAAATCATGCTGGGAACTAACAAGCACCGCCCAGTTTCAGTTAATGCAACACAAATCAATCATGTAAACCCAACACAAGCGGATTAAGTAAACTTAAATTTGACATATTTAAGGAGATTGAACACAATCAAATTAAGTTCGGGCAAAAAGGCCGTTGGCGTCACACTATACTGCCACCCTCTGGATGTAAGAATTTTTTACATAACATAAATGGTTTGTGTTTAGGCAACACATTAGGATTTTGTACTGTTAAGTTGAGACATAATTACGTAGACCTTAATAGAAAAAAACATTTAAAGTCAAAAAACACAATTATTATAAGTAAACTAAATATAAATATATTATGTAAAGTGCACAACCTTCCTAGTTCATTTTTTTGAGTGTAAGAAATTGAATGCACGAATATTTTCATGATAACATGAGCCACTGGAATGAAGAAAGTGATCATCGGGATTGATATTCGAAATGGTAAGAAAGCACTGCTTTGTTTACGGTTTATATATCTGCAGTCCTAGTTTCGGTTTCTGTTTTTGAATGAAGAAAATAGACTATTGAAACCTGCTGATATAGACTGATATTTACTTCCACGTAGGCGCAGAACGCACGTGATAGTTGACCGACGCCTTTCTTCTTTTTGGTGTTCAAGCGCAGATTTTTGGCCGAGACAAAGCCGACAAGAGGCAACGACACAGTCAGATTTCGTCACCACTAGTTCTTTGACGTCGGCTTGGTGTGTCCCGGGCTTAAAGGATTAGTTCACTTTTAAAAAAACTTTTGCTGATAATTTACTCACCCCCATGTCATCCAAGATGTCCATGTCTTTCTTTCTTCTGTCGAAAAGAAATTAATGTTTTTGATGAAAACATTCCAGGATTTTTCTCCATATAATGGACTTCAATAGGGACCAAACGGTTCAAGGTCCAAATGACAGTTTCAGTGCAGCTTCAAAGGGCTTTAAACGACACCAGACGATGAATAAGGGTCTTATCTAGCGAAACCATCGTTCATTTCAAAAATAAATAAAAAAGTTTAAGTTTTATTAGCACAAATGGTCGCCTTGCTCAGTTCTGTGATGCACGTTCGTGACTCTCCTGTTCGAACTCGTTCAGCAAAATGAACAAATCTTTTTTTGAGTCATTTCATTCATTCAACGAACGAAATAAACTAAATTACTCGAAAAAAGATTTGTTCATTTTGATGAACGAGTTCGAACAGGAGAGTCACGAACGTGCATCAGAAAACAGAGCAAGGCGAGCATTGGTGCTAATAAAACTTAAACTTTTTTATTTATTTTTGAAATGAACGATGGTTTCGCTAGATAAGACCCTTATTCATCGTCTGATATTGTTTAAAGCCCTTTGAAGCTGCACTGAAACTGTCATTTGGACCTTGAACCGTTTGGTCCCTATTGAAGTCCATTATATGGAGAAAAATCCTGGAATGTTTTCATCAAAAACATTAATTTCTTTTCGACTGAAGAAAGAAAGACATGGACATTTTGGATGACATGGGGGTGAGTAAATTATCAGCAAAAGTTTTTTTTATAAGTGAACTAATCATTAAAGTCCCAGGTTGTGAGAGATGCAGTTGACCACATTCTAGCTTATTTGTCTGAATATATGCCTGGTTATAATTCTCTTCTTTGCCATTTGATCATCATTACACTGGTACCTGCTTCTATGATCATGTACACTAGGGGTTTTATCAACTTATTCAGGGTGCACTTGAATCTGAAAACCCGAGGTCCGACCCGAGATCCGAGCAGGTTTGGGTTCAAAACTTCAATGAGTGCCTGGGTCACGCATCAGGTATTGGCCTTTGGTCTCGGGTAGTTTAAAATAAATGTGCTTTTTCCGAATGGACCAGAGAAGACCTAAATTTTTTTAAACTGAATTATTTTCAATTATCTGACAACATTATTATTTCACATTTTCTAAGTTCTCTGAATCCACGCTTCTACGTGCAATGGACTTTTGCACGGTTTCTTCCGCATTTAGACTTGCCTACCGTTTCAACATGCGTCGTCAACATGGATTAAAATAAACTTTAATTATCTTATGGTCCGGTAAATAACATTACGCTAAAAGTTATAGGATGTAAAGAGGTTACAGCGATGAGTGATGGACATTTCAGCACTTCAGCGCGTACTTGAGCGTTCCTGTTAAGTTCATTTTTGGGAAATGCACGTAGAAAATTTGTAACCTCACACACAGAAATCCATCATATAGCTGTAAGATCCATCAGGAAAAGCCACTCACTTCATTACGCTGTGTGTTCATGCAGGGCTTTTCTTTTTTTGTGTGCAGAAGCCCTTCGCTGGAGATTAGGTAAATAGCGTTGTAGACAACACTAGCGAATCCATGATTTATTAGGCTATCGATTTAATTGTTATCGGGTTTTTTTCCCCAATCCACTGGTCACAATTGAAAGCCAAACTCAGAAATAACTTGTATGCATTGAGCAGGCAATAATATAAAGCAATAATAAATAAGTAAATCAATAAATGAAAGTAATGGAGCAGCGGCTAAATCAGTCAACAGGACACCAGGGTTTTCCTGACACCAGAGATTCTCTCGGATTTATAGCAGAGTGAAATGGCTTCTCAAATGAGAAAACATGTAGGACAGGACTTGATTTTGTTCATCAGAGAAGAGATGTCATTGCAAGAGTGAGGGGAAATTCATGTTTTTGATTAAAGATTACAAGGGCATATGAATAAAAGAATATAATTATCTTCACAGATAAATCATTTATAATAAACACTGCAATATTCCATACTATTTTTTTTTGTCAGTTTTGATTTCATGGTGAATTTTATACCCATTTATATTTTGTGAGAAAAATATTAAGAGCCGCAGATTCACTAACAGCTTACGTCAGCGCAAACCCTCTTTTGGCTTTAAAAAATGACTGTCAGGATTTACAACGCAGTGAAAAATGTGTGCTGAAAAGGCGTGTACACTTCATTGCATATGAATTTGTAGGATTTTCCTTTTCAGACTCAATTTATGGGAGGAGAGTATTTAAATTAATCATGTAAGCTGAATTTACTAAGGTTTGCACTAGTTAATTTTTCTGGTATTTGCGCCATTATTTACCGGCCAAAAACAACATTTCTTAAACCAGACGGTAATTTGCGCTGCTCTTGGTAGATTGTGTTGGTCATCATGAAAATGATCCGGCTGTGTCTCTGTTTTTTAATTTGTGCTTCATCAGTGGATCACCAGTGTTGGGAACGTTACTTTAAAAAAGTAATTAGTTATAGTTACTCACTACTTGTTCCAAAAAGTAACTGAGTTAGTAACTCAATTACTCTATAATAAAAGTAACTCGTTACCAGGGAAAGTAACTATTTGCGTTACTGTAAAAAAAAAGTTGCTATATGTCAAAGAATTTAGATTTTTTTTAGCAGTTTTCACAAGTCAGTTAAAATGAGTAGAACAGACAGGTGTTTGTACATAACTTTCTATATTTATTGCACGTCGACAGACAGCAAGAGGTTTATCCTGCACTTCACTTCACTGCACTTATTAACCCAGCTCCTCACTAGCTGTGTGAGCCAGGGGTGCGTTCGGATTAATAATAAAATAATAATAATTCATTACATTTATATAGCGCTTTTCTGGACACTCAAAGCGCTTTACATAGAAGGGGGGGGGGGGGGATCTCCTCAACCACCACCAATGTGCAGCATCCACCTGGATGATGCGACGGCAGCCATATTGCGCCAGAACGCCCACCACACACCAGCTTACTGGTGGAGAGGAGACAGTGATGAAGCCAATCAGTATATGGGGATGATTAGGAGGCCATGATGGACAGAGGCCAAGGGGCAAATTTGGCCAGGATGCCGGGGTTACACCCCTACTCTTTCGAAAGACATCCTGGGATTTTTTGTGACCACAGAGAGTCAGGGCCTCGGTTTAACGTCTCATCCGAAGGACGAAAATTTTAGGATTACACAGTTTAGGATTACAAGGATTACACAGTTTATTCAATCAATGCATAGGCTACGCACATAGGCGTCGATTTTGTCACGAGTCATTTTGTACTCAACATTTTTTTAAACAAATAAATAAAACATCTCCAGTTAACTAGCAGAGCATTCATTTAGTTCGCTATTAAATAAGAGATCTTGCGTTAAATTGTTTTTGTTTCGAACTCAAGCTGAGTGCTCGTTGCCGTAGTTGTTCTCTTGTGGCGCGCGCGCAGTCTTCACTCGGACGCTCTTCAACCTTTCGCCGTTGTGGAGACTGACTCTCTATTCATTCCGGTGAAATCACAAAATAAAATGCACACAAACGTTTCCCTGCTTGATATGGACTGTAACCACTGATAAACATGTTCGGTTTTGATACGGGAAAAAAAATATATATACTAGCGTAGCGTGGATTAGAACACGAAACCTCTGACACGTTTGGCAAATGATCTACCACAAGACCATTTAAGAATTCAAACAACATTTGCGGATCGATGGATTTATTTACGGGTTGAGCAGAGAGGCTGCACAGTTTGACAGGTTTGTACCCAGCACTTCTGAAAATGCACTTCTGAATGAGTCTCTGTCCCCAGCACATCTCAAACCAAACTGACGCCTGTGCTAACGCACCGCATTTAACGTCCAGTAACGTTAACGGCGTTGTAACGACGGGAAAAGTAATTAATTAGATTACCCCGTTACTGAAAAAATAACGTCGTTACCTAATGCCGTTATTTTAAATGGCGTTATTCCAAACACTGTGGATCACACGCAGAACTTTACTCTCCCATTGGTGCTTTAATGAGATTGTGCTCTCACGCTAATTTACCCTTTAGTAAATCTGGCCCTAAGTTTTTCTAAAATTTTCGTGTACCCCTAGTTATACTTTGCAGCATCCAGACAAAAAAAATGCACAAGTTTTCACTATTACCAAATTTGCATAATTCCTTTGTGAATTAGAAGCTAAAATAATGCAGACAATTTATAGAAATGCATGATGCAATGAGCAGAATTTTAAGTTAATTCCTCTAAGAAGGCAGAGAGACAAAAGTATTCCTTCTTCCTGAAAGTATTCTGAATGATTTTTAAACCCCTCTGAACCCCGTGTGGGTTTCTCCTGCATGGAAATTGCTTCAATTATTTATCTCTTTGACATAAGAAATAATTTTGCGTTCATATTGAGAGAAAGGTTGTGCTATGATGGAGAGTTGTGCCGAGGCTCAGTGCTTTTGCTCTATTTTCAGTTATGTGAGATTATGTAATCCACAGAGAGGACTGGTGACTGGCTCGAGGGTTCGATCACTGCAGGGAAATGTAGGAAGCCACACAGCAGCACAGATTTGAGAGGAACTGCTTTTAACTGGTCTCAATGCAACTGATTTTAACATAAAACAATGTAGTGCAAAAATGTGTTGCAATTGATTAATACTGAATATCATTTTGCATGATCAGTAATATTATGGTCATTATTAGAATGATTTTAGTGTTAAACTACAAAAAAACAGTCAATGCTGTGGGTGAAAAAGACTCACTAGGTAGCTTTCTTTCAGAAATATTTTTAAAACTACATTTTGTTTGATATTGATTTTAATGGCTTTTACATTGATGATATGTAAATAGTATAAAATTAGGTAAACATAAATGTACCACTGTCTGGAGTCTTTATCAGTTTTGTTATTGCTAAGTAAAACTAAATCTATTAAAAATGTATTTTGTTAACTGAAATAAAGCTGAAATAAAATGCAAATATTAGATGATTAAAGACAACTTGGCAATTTACTGAAATAAAATAAGTTAAGAAATACAAATAAAAATTAAATATAAATATAAAAAAAATTACAAAAAAACTAAAATGAAAATAAAAATGGAAAATCTAAAAATAAATATATTCAAAATATGAATAAATACTATAATATTATTATTTTAATTTATAAAATAATACTAAAATAACACTGGTCTTTATAAGGAACTGAATATAATATATATAATCATTTATTTATTGCCATCCACTCAAACCATTTTTACCATTTCCCCTTATTGTGGCATTGACATAAAAAACAGCTAACAGTTCACAGAAATACAACTATCTATCTTTAAGGCAACTGTGAAAAATAGGCAAAATCTGCGAGGAACTTAGTAGATTAAAGTTATTTATTTTAATTTATTTAAAATTAAATGAAAAAAATAATAAATCGTGAAATAGATATTATTATAATATCTTTTTTCTCTTGAGGATAGGTTTTATTTAGCTCTTATGACAGTGCTAATACTTTTATTTTGAAAGTCATAATTTGAATTTTATAGCTTTAACAAAGTACTTGTAGCCCTGGATGAGAATTACTGATGTAGAAAGAGGAAACAGGTATGATGTGAGAAAAGCGATTCTGGGAGCAAGAGAGACAGATTAAAAAAGACAGACAAGGCAGACACACAGCGATGTTCATGAGCGCTGCGGCTCCCTGAGGGCTTTAATGTAGTCACTCCTCCTCAGTGCCAAGCAGAATCACCCTGGCAGGCTTAAAAAGCTGAAATCTGGAGAGCTGGAAACTCTTGCTGAATATAAAAACACACACCGTCAAGAGCAGGAGACAGGCACCAGAACGCCCTCGAGAACACGGAGACGTTTTGACAGATAGTCAATGTTAAATTGTTGGTGAGATTGTGTCTCTCAGACAATTCAAGCCTAGATGAGAGTGGGTTCAAACAAGGCAAAGGAAATCTTTTTTCATTGAGCTTCAAACAAAAGTTCCCTTACACAGTCTACTGACTTTATAAAAACAGCCTCATTTGATCCACCCCAACTCACCTTTGCTTTTCAAAGTTTCAAACAGCTGAAAGTAGCAACAGTTGCGTGACAGTGGCTCATGTTTTCACACTGGTCTAGCTTTTCCAGTAATGAGCTATTATTTCCAACAAGGAGTGATGCAGCAAGACAAAACGCTACATGGCTACATTTATGGCACATTGTATTGCACATGCAGACATGTCAGACTAGGAATGTTTTAAGTGCCTTCCGCCATCTCAACCTAAGTTAATACATTATTCTGACCGTTTATTACAAAAAAGGCTGCTGCTTTCCCAGTTATGTCAAGATGTCTTCCTATCATTAGTATTATTCAATAGTCTACAATTAGGGCTGTCGCGATAACTGCAATATTGCAATAACGTGAAGTCAAGTCATGAAGTGAAGTCAAGTCATGTATATTCGTGAAAAGGTTGCTGTTTCCAAGAAAAGCGAAATATTTGTCGTATCATCCATTTAATCTGTAAGGGTATTTACTATTTACTATTTACAGGGTATCCGCGGGGTCTTGAAAAGTATTAAAAGGTGATAAATCAATTTTGGGAAAATTAAGACCCTTAAAAAGTATTAAAAAGTCTTGTCACGAGTTTATAAAGTCTTAAATTTTGATAGTATTTTTTTCTGAATTAGCTGTCCAACAGTTTGAGTCCCAAAAACATCGTAAAAGTGTGTGAATTTAGTCATTTTTATTAAAAAAAACGAACGGGTACATAAACTAGGCTATTTTGGGTGCGTTCGTAAATTGCCTCTCTGTCATGTCAATCACTGTACTGATTGCCTACAAACACTGATCCCTAAACCTACCCGTCACTGTAACCTAAACCAATGAAATTAGTTGCAGGGCGGGATTTTCCCAGGGCGGGAAAAAAAAATCACGTGTATTACAACGCACCGAAATGTTTTAAGAGAAGGTTGGTGATTTACTATCTCAGCCTATTTGATTTTTTTTGTATCAGAGTGGTCTATAGACTTTATCACAAACTAAAACTGTTAAGTTAAAAGTATCACTGATGTAAATGGTTACAGCTTGAAGTGGCGGTGAGGTATTAAAAAATATTGAGAAGGTCTTTAAAAAGTCGTGAAAAGGTATTAAAATTAACTTCAAGATTCCTGCATATACCCTGATTTACCATGAATGACATCAGCGTCAGCACTGGTCAGCATTACACAGCGTGAGGAAGCCGTGGGGGGAAAAAAGCAGCGAGTCACGTATTGAATCAATGCCATTGGTCTCTATTAAGTGAAGCATTGCTGGCCAGCTGAGCCTTGAAAAGTGGAGCTCAAAGTAAAAAAATAATTAACAACTTGTTTCATTACATCTATCATTTAAGGAATCAGCTTTTTTGAACGTTTTCGTTGAATGAACGTTTAATGACTCACTCAAAGTCAGTCCGTTGGCGTAACAATGTAACTGCGCGCTGAGTGACAGTCTTTCATGCGCAGAGACGCTGTTTAGTTTCAGTTACATTGGTTACTGAAAATGTTCTTGTTTTTGTGTATGCTGACCACATCGTAACACGTATTTATATAGCAACAAATAAATATAAATAAACAAATGGCGGTAATACCGCAGAGTCACTTCCACAAGGGAAATTCCTTCACCGCGACAGCCCTATCTACAATATATAATAGAAAAAAAAGTAGAAAGAAGTGATGAAATGGACACTTAATACTGCATGAAATTTAATTAATATTTTATATAAATGCGACCTAGTGTGAAGGGAAAACCAATACGCATTTAATCATGGCAAATATTTCGGTGAAAAATCCATGGAAAATTATTGCAGAATTTGTCTGCAATATGTCTGACTGTACGAATATTAACGCTTTCCCCGCCAGCATGTTTTTATGTAAACACATGTTAGACAGAAGTCTTTGACCATTGTGCACGACGTGTCTTATATTTGAAGTGTCTCGCTCATGACATGGCATTATAAAAATGCAGCATTGAGTTAAAAGAAGTTAGACCTATTTTTCATTCCTCTGCCCTGTGTCTCATGCTTTTAAACGCAAACACATGTATAAGGACTATTCACACAGAACGAGAGACAGAGGGCTGTGGAACAGGAAAAAAAGGCAGTCTTAAGATACACATTTGGTAAACACTTTATTTCCACTTAAGACATTCTACTATCCATACTGTAAATAACTTTGCAATTACATATCAACTAACTCTCATTATAGTATTAATAGACTGTCTGCTAAATATCTGCTCTTTATTTTGATGCTCCCCAACTGACATTATTGACTATAAGTATCTTTGCAAGTAAATATGTCGACTTATTCTACTAACCCAAACCAGTCTCCTAATACTCTAATGAGAGTTAGTTGACATGTAGTTCCAAAGTTACTTATAGTTAGTTGAATGCTAAAGTGGGCTATCAAAATAAAGTGTAAATACATTTGCTGAACATCTTTTTACTTAAATGTGCCACATTTGCTTGAGTGCAATGGTTAAACACATGTCCAGCCTATGTTTACATAAAAAACAATGGAAAAACAGTGCAGTGGAACGCACAAACGTGTTCTGCGTGATACACTGCTTGATACAGTGCACTGCTGATAAAAATGAAAAAGAGTATATATGTGTGCGTGACGGAGAGAGCGAGAGACCGTAGTAAAGCTGGACAGATGTTATGCAACATTTGGACGCCTCTGGGATTTCCTAGGGCACGTGAAGGCAAGCCTGAATGAATTTAGTGAACTAGTGTGATGGTGAGAGTAAAAACTGCTACATGAACAGCGATGACCTGATTTTTCCACCTATTTCTGCACCAGGGCATTATTATGGATAATGCGACGTGCTGTGGGATGAAAATAAAAGCTTATTTCAAAATAAAGAAGGAATAGAATGAATATCGACTACATTTACATCTAAAACACGCAAAACATGCTGTGTTGACAGTCTTTATCTGAGCCTTGAGTCTTAGGTTGCAGTGTCTTCGTCCGGTTATCTCTTCATGGGTCTCTGATAACTAAAAGCCTTTCTCTCACTTTCACTCCTGACTGTGGGAAATGATAAGCAGCAATAGCTCATCTTATTGTAGCTGTCCACAATCTCATTTTTTTTAAAATCAGTTATCTGTATAAATCAAGGCCGAATTTCGACCACGACCAAATCACCAAATATTTAATGATGTATTTTTGGAATATGTAATGTTAGCGAATTTTGGCCAGTTCACTGCAAGTGTTCTTTCCTATTGTAAAGGGATAGTTTACCCAAAAATGAAAATTAGCCCATAATTTACTCACCCTGAAGCCATCCTATATGACATTCTTCTTTCAAACGAATATAATCAGAGTTATATTAAAAAATGTCCTGGCTCTTCCAAGCTTCATAATGGCAGTGAATGGACGTCTATGGAAGTCCATCAAAGCGTCAATTGCCGTCATTACGTTGTGCGCATCACTTCACTTCAGAAGACCTTTATTAACCCCCGGAGATACGTGGAGCACTTTAATAATGAATAGATGCGCTTTGATGGACTTGCAAAGACATACAGCCATCCACTGCCATTATCAAGCTTGGAAGAGGCAGGATTTTTTTTTACTATAACTCCGATTGTATTCGTCTGAAAGAAGAATGTCATATACACCTAGGATGGCTTCAGGGTGAGTAAATCATGGGCTAATTTTGCTTTTTGGGTGAACTATCCCTTTAACGTGTCCTTTTTTTCGGTAACAAACCTCAGTACTCAAAGGGAGACTGTGCTATTATTCAAGTTTACATACTTTGCTCTTTAAACTGTTGTTTCGACATGACAGAAATTGACATGTGAATATTGGCTGTAGAAGAAGACCGTTTATGCTAGTGCCTGCTCTTGTGCCCTTTGTGGCAATGGTGAGAATTTTACTTTAAATTGACATGAGAATTAACAGATTACCACATTACTGAGTGGCCTGTTGGTTACAAAACATAGACTGTAAAAAAAGATGGATGACGCACCTTCACTCTCTTCTAGTGTCCAAATATGGCGCTGACATCTTGTTTCTCAAGTCTACGCAGTGAGCGTGAAATGGATCCATGATATCAAGGCCCCGCCCACACTCCCACAGAATCATTTAACACAGTTTACTGCAGAGAGACTCTTTATGTCGGTGTAAATTTAAAGTTAAAGCTCCAATCTCCTCCTCCCGAAGATCCAGAAAAAAGTCAGTAAGAAAAAATGTTGTAGAATAAAACGTGAAATATCTTGAGCTTGTGTTCACCACAGACCTTATTTCAGACATTTAATAAAAAAAACATAAAAATAAAAACAAACATTGACTTCATGACGATGGAACTGGAAGTGCTAAAATGATTCATTATCGATTACCCTGCTCCATCCCCAGCTCCTCTTCTCAGTCAGGATTTGGTATTCTGATTCCCCTTTGAATCAGACTATATTCTCGAATTATGTTGTACATTAAAATATTGACATTATTGATATCTGCAATGCATTCTTTTGGTTCTGTTCTGTTTACCAGGACCATACCGCCAATCCAAACTATATGCTAATGGTCAATCGCATTTGACGATAGTGGTCCTGACAGAATTTGTGGTTTAAATAGTGATTAGCTGATATGTTTGAAAAAGTGTTTGCGTTCACATACTTGTGTAGAATTTGTTTTGCCAGGCAAATATTGTCAGTTAATCAGCCTTTAAGTATCCTAACCTCATTGTCTTTCTCTTTCCACAGTTTAGCCCTGCATCCAGAGCGAGTTCTGGTGGCCACAGGACAGGTTGGAAAGGAGCCGTATATCTGTGTGTGGGACTCGTACACTGTGCAGACAGTGTCCATACTGAAAGACATGCACACACACGGTATCGCCTGTCTCGCCTTCGACCTTGATGGACAGGTGAGTGTTCAGAGCAATAACTTACTGCAATAGAAAATATTTCACTTCTTTACCAAGGAGTTTATGTTTTTCATCTCTCAGTATGAGATGCTGTGAGGTTTATTATTAGTTGGTAGTCAGATCTGTGAACACACCAACGGTGTGACTCCTACAGTGTGACAGTACTGTATAACTGTGTGTCTGCCGGAGCTGCTGGTTATCACCTTAACAGAAACAACACACAAAATCCTTGGTGGTCACATCAAATGACAAACTCAGGGAACATAACCAAACTTTTCCTTTATTGAATGTGACATTTCATTGTGAGTTATGACAATGGCTATAAATTAATGGCTTTAGAAACTTCCATCATATACTAATATGTGCATGCTGCACTTTCTGGACGGCTATACTTAAACATTGCTCAATAAAACTGCTGCCCATTAATTTTCAGCACTTTTCGTAAAGCTATTGATGCTGCATGAACTGCCTCATCTAGACCAAGTCAAGCATTTTTTTCTTGCTCATTTTACTATAGTTAGTTACAGACCAGAAATCTGGCTGAACATCATTACAAGAGTGCAAGAGTCAACAGCTCTGAGACTTTAATGTTTGTATCTGTATTTGCACATGCCAGAAACAGAATCATTCATTGAATCAATTCAAAAATGCTAATTTGTTCAAAACATGTGACTGTCTTTATGAGTGAGTCATTGAATTATTCACTTCATCAATTAGTTCAAAAACGCTGATTAATTCAGGAATGAAATAAGTGAATTTCCTTACGGATAAGTCATTGAATAATTCACTTAATCAGTTCATTTAAAATGCTGGTTAATTCAGGATTGAAACAAGAGACTGTCTTTATGAATGAGACCTTGAATCATTTACCCAACTAAAACACTGAAACGTTCAAGAACAAAACACCACTGCTGTGTTGCAACAGTTCTGCTGTGGCTTCGTTGAAAGAGAAAAAACAGACAAAGTATTTTCTTAAGCCCTATTCAGACAGGACTAGTTTGCCAGGGGGTCGTTTGAGAAATTCATGTATTACAGACGTAATTTGTGATTTTAATCCCGTCCAAATCTGCCAAGTCTGTGTTTTTCTCTCACAACCTCTGTAAAAATTCCAACGCAAATTACCTACTGTTTTTCATCAAACTCAACAGTCTATTGAGAAATCGCATCCCGTTTGAATGCGAATGTCTCTGATTGCTGATGTTGTATTATCTTAATGCTTCTCCTCGTGTGTTTTTGACTGTTTGCGCACCAATCTTCAGCATGCTTTAATTTAGTTTCAATATGGATGGTATCTGATGAAAGAATAACACATACAGTTAATGAATAGAGCCAAATCACGGAAACGGCGAAGAATGCCCAATATCAGTGTCAGGTAAGAGTAAGCTACTTGTCTAGATTTCTCTGCTCACTTATTTTAAACACCCCCTGCTATAAATCTGTGAAGTTTTTTTTTATTATTTTATAATAAAATCATATAAACAAATAATAAATATAAAATAATATATTTTTTACTTTACAGTACTAAAATTACAATACTTACATCTAAATTTCTTCACTTTAAAGAGTTAAACATACCTTTAAGTTTCTGTGACAACAGGTTTACAAATGTTTCTCATTACAATTCTAGTTATAATTCTAGCTCTGAAACACAGCACAATGGACTATATTGTTTAATTAAACACACACACACACACACACACACACACACACACACACACACACACACACACACACACACACACACACACACACACACACACACACACACACACACACACACACACACACACACACACACACACACACACACACACACACACACACAACACACACACTGCATCATTATGCTGCCTAACTCATAATCATACACTGTTCATTCGTTGGCCAAAGGAGGACTGGCCCCCCGACTGAGCCTGGGTTCTCCCAAGGTTTTTTTCTCCATTCTGTCACCTGATGGAGTTTTGGTTCCTTGCCACTGTTGCCTTCGCCTTTTGGCTTGCTTAGTTGGGGACATTTAATTTTCAATTGAACAATACTATTACAACATTGTTTTCCTGTTATCTCTGTAAAGCTGCTTTGAAACAATTTGTATTGTAAAAAGCGCTATATAAATAAAGGTGACTTGACTTGACTTGACTGCAGCATGTGTCAATTTGTTGTTGTAGAGAAGAGAGCAGGAAATCGCAGCTGGTGTTGGTTTATCAATACTTTGGTGAATCAGTATAGAAACTGTTAAACTATTCAGAATAGATATGTATCAAAAAAGTATATTTTTGACTACCCAGTTTTATAGAAACCATATTGTTGGAAACCAAATAGTTAAAGATGTTACTGTTATTAATATCCATACATTTTTATCTGCAATACTGTCAAATGTGCATTTTTATAAGCTAAATAAATTTATGTGTTAAATACAGTACTAATATTGTTTAAAAAAAATCGGACAAATGGTAAGTGCGATATTGATTTATTTAGCAGCAGGGAGCACACAAACCTCAGCCAGCCTGATTTGATCCAAAACACAAATAATAATACTGTGTCATGTAGTCCACTGGCAGTCTAATACTTTCAGCGTAAATGTGATATATTGAATTCTAAACATTGAATAATAAAAGCCCAAAGAAGATTAGAGTTGGGTTACAGTGTCAATTTATCAAAAACACTCTACCTCACTGGAGGAGATGATAGAGTGATATAATGAAAAAGTTTACCTCTGAGATTGGCATTTCACATTTCTTAGCTCACTCTCACTTTATCTAAGAGAATTAACCTATCAAATCCCCCCGTCAGCGGAGCCGAGAAAGTGATTTGCAGAGTTTCAGCAGGAAATTGGCCTCATTATTTATTTCACACCGATGGATGAAACAGCAAAGAGATGAGCGGCAAGACACAGTCTCAAAGACCCGGGTGTCTAAAGCAACACTTTTCTTCTCGGATTCATCAAAGGTTTAGCATCCCATAATTGACTGAAGGCACTCTGTTTTAACCTGAGCCAGCGTGGTGCAACCTTAGAAGAAAACTGGCACATCAGGTTTGATGGGAAAACAACATACTCACATCAAAGGGATGGTGAGCTAATGAGGTCCCTTCAGCAAACAACATTTGGGAAGATTACACATGATTTGTGCACAGTTTGAGAGAAAAATGCTTCTGGCAATTTTAGTTCAAGTGTCAGGAAGTGTATTGGTAACAGATTCATATATGTGCCACATTGTTAAAGGCCTGTTCAATAATGATAACTGTAAAGATAAGATAACTATAATGTTAACTATAGTAGCATCCACACCAACAGACGATATTGAAATAATTGTTTAAATGCTCAAAATCAACAATAGCTTTAATTGCTCGAGATCTTTAAAGCTGAGTGAATTCTGATTGACTGCCAATGTGTTTATTGTTCATCAGCTGGAAAAAAAAAAGATGAAAAAAAAATGATTCCAACGATATTGTTTCTCTGTGTCGTTATCGTTATGGCTAGCGTTGGCAGTGTAACGCATTACAAGTAATCAGATTACTTTTTTTATTTATGTAATCAGATTACTTTTTCAAGTAACAAGTAGTCACACGTTACTTTTAAATTTACAAAAATATCTGAGTTACTTTTTCCAATTAGTAATGCAACTTGCTTTACTTTGTATTGACTGACAACTCTCTTGTCTCCATATTGAGAGAAATCTGTAGTAAGTGGAGAGGTACGGTGGCCCAGTAGTGCACAACACAACGGAATGAAGCCACAACACAACAAATGAAGCCACAACACAACGAAATAAGCCACAACACAACGAAATAAATCCACAACCCAACGGAAATAAGCCACAACACAACGGAAAATGTACAACACAACGAAATAAATCCGCAACACAACAAAAAATGTACAACACAACGAAATAAAGCCACAACACAACGGAAATGCTCCTCACCAGAGGGCTCTCGGAGCGCGATAAAGTTAGTTTCCCTTGCCACTGTTCTAGAGTCAGCAGTCTAAAAACTATATCAACACCACGATTAGTTTTAAAAGTATAGCTAACCAATATAACTACATTTATTCATTCAAAATCACCTACGTGCGTTATAGCTGCATAGTTATACTCTTTGACGCGCTACCACAGCGTAACCCAAGGGAACATCTGCCAATTCCTTCAAGTTGTTTAAACGTATCATTTAATTAAAATTACTTTTAACATTCAAAAACATACATGTTCAAAATCCAAAGCTTGATTGTATTGGTAGTAGACTGACTTACTACAGCTGACCTTTTGTCCAATAGTAAACAAATATATTTTTAGGAAATTTTTGTAAAAGTTATTTTTTCTTTTATCAGGTTTCAAAGGTTGTAGTTCCTATTAACCAGACTGACTTAAAACAGGTGAAATTGTGCCAATAGCTCCCTGCATGCACAGTACACAAATTAGTTTTTTATAGAAACATTAGGCCTACTGTAATGTCCCAAAGTTTGTGTTAAGTTCCTAGTGACCTGACTGACTTATTACTGGTGAAACTGTGCCAATGCCTTCCTGTAATTCTGCAATTCACCAAATGTTTTTTTTATTTTTATTCATTAAATTATAATATAATAAATTATACGTTTTAACGACTTGGTGGAATTCCCAGACGTTCCCTTAGGGATCATGCGCTGTGGTAGCGCGTCAATGCATTCTCGAGTATAAATCAATGGTATAAATACGCTTAATGTAGGTGATTTTGAAGTATATTTTATGTAGATTTACAATGGTTACATACTGTTAAAACTAATTATGGTATTGATCTATTAAGACTGCTAACTCTATAACAATGGCAAGGAAAACTAGCTTTATCGCGCTCCGAGAGCCCAGTGGTCGGGAGCATTTTCCGTTGTGTTGCGGCTTTATTTTGTTGTGTTGTACATTTTCCGTTGTGTTGTGGCTTATTTCCGTTGTGTTGTACATTTTCCTTTGTGTTGTGGCTTATTTCTGCCGTGTTTGGCTTAATTTCGTTGTGTTGTGGCTTAGGCAAGGCAAGGCAAGGCAAGGCAAGTTTATTTATATAGCACATTTCATACACAATGGTAATTCAAAGTGCTTTACATAGGAGAAAAATAAAATAATCAAAACAAATAAGAATAATTAAAACAGTTTAGAATAAAAAAATAAAATAAAGTACAGTAAAAACAGTCGGACGAACAGTGGCACAGTGCTCATTCAGTAAATGCATAGCTAAACAGAAGTGTTTTGAGTCTGGATTTGAATGTGACTACTGTAGGAGCACATCTGATCTCTTCTGGAAGCTGGTTCCAGTTGCGGCTGGCATAGTAGCTAAAAGCAGACTCTCCTTGCTTAGAGTAAACCCTTGGTATTTCTAGCTGATGTGATCCTAATGATCTGAGTGATCTGTTGGGTTTATATTCAGTGAGCATATCTGCAATATATAGAGGTCCTAGCCCATTGAATGATTTATATACCAGTAATAATACTTTAAAATCAATCCTAAATGTAACTGGGAGCCAGTGTAAAGACCTGAGGACTGGTGTGATATGTTCATATTTTCTGGTTCTGCTCAGAATCCTGGCAGCAGCGTTCTGTATGAGCTGCAACTGTCTTATGGTCTTTTTAGGAAGGCCAGTGAGGAGTCCATTACAATAATCCACCCTGCTGGTGATGAAAGCATGCACAAGTTTCTCTAAGTCTTGACTGGAAACAAAGCATCTAATTCTTGCAATATTTTTCAAATGATAGTATGCTGATTTAGTTATTGCTTTGACATGACTACTGAAACTAAGGTCTGACTCTAGAGACACACCAAGATTCCTGACTTGATTTTTAGTTGTTAGACCCCTAGAGTGAAGGTATGCATTCACCTTGAGAACTTCATCTTTGTTTCCAAACGCAATGACTTCAGTTTTGTCTTTGTTTAACTGAAGAAAGTTTTGGCACATCCAACCATTTACTTCATCAATGCATTGGCACAGGGAGTCAATGGGGCTGTAATCGTTAGGCGATAGGGCTAAGTAGAGCTGTGTGTCGTCTGCATAGCTGTGGTAAGAGATTCGGTTCTTTCTCATTATTTGGCTCATTGGGAGCATATACAGGTTGAATAGGAGTGGCGCAAGAATTGAGCCTTGAGGGACTCCGCATATCATGGATGTCCACTCAGACTTATGGTCTCCTATACTCACATAATAACCTCTCCCTTCTAAGTAAGACCTGAACCATTTTAGGACTATCCCAGAAAGCCCCACCCAGTTTTCCAGCCTGTCAATAAGTATGTTGTGATCGACAGTGTCAAATGCAGCACTGAGGTCGAGTAGTACCAGCACTGATAATTTGCCTGTATCAGTATTTAAGCGAATATCGTTTATTATCTTTATGAGCGCTGTCTCTGTGCTGTGATGCGATCGGAAACCAGATTGAAAATTGTCAAAGTGACCATTCAAGCTTAAGAATTTGTTCAGCTGATTGAAGACAACTTTTTCAATGATCTTGCCTATGAAGGGAAGATTTGAGATCGGTCTATAATGGCTTAATATGGTCTTATCTAGATTGCTCTTTTTCAGGAGGGGCTTGACAACTGCAGTTTTTAGGGAGTTTGGAAAACTCCCAGAGAGAAGTGAGGCATTTACCACTTCTAGGAGATCTGCTTCTAAGCTGTTTAACACACTTTTGAAAAAAGATGTGGGAAGTGTGTCAAGGGCACAGGTTGATGTTTTAAGGTGCTGTACGGTTTCTTCCAAAATTTTGCCATCAATTTCTTCGAAAACAGACATAGTAACTACTTTCTCAGGTAGTGGTCGGATCTGTTTGACCCCAGCGCAACTCAAGGATGTGCTGATCACCTTTCTGATATTATTGATTTTCTCAGAGAAGAAAGAAGCAAACTCACTGCACTTGCTGTCTGAGGCTTAATTTTGTTGTGTTGTGAACTTATGTTTGCTTTTTAAATTCCATTGTGTTGTGCACTACTAGGCCACCGTAGAGAGGCGTTATTTTGTGTGCTGTGTGAACATGAAGCTTGTAGTTCTAGACTAAATGTAAGCATGCATTACTCATCTCACTGCACAAAAACAGATTCAGTATTCCTCAAAATGAATAAAAACAGATCAAGGCCATTGCTGACCCAAGAGTAACGCAATATTGTAATGCATTGATTTTAATAATAACTTTTCCAAACACTGTTTAATGCTGTGGTGTGGACTTCACTATTCTCTTTGAATTACAAAGATTCTTAAAACTTAGTTAGTTATCATTATAGTTATCGTACTTGGTGTGAACAAGCTTTAAGACATTTTAGGCTAACAAAGCTTATGATGACATTTGATCAGCATCTAAACTAAGAAACTCTGCAAAAACCGTCCCTAAAGCCAATCGATCGCGATATAGACTACTTTGATAGACAATCTGGCCACAAGCACATTTCGGCATTTGTTTAATAAACAGTTTACAGCAGGCGTAGCCAACCTTACTTGGTTCAGAGTTCATTTGGTTCAAATCGACTGTCTGCAATGTTTAAGCTTTTAAGACCTGGGCTGTTTTTGATCATTTTTGACTTGGAACAGTAAGAGTGTATGAAATATTGAAATATTATAACACTATGATATTGATTTCGCCAAACTGTTATAGTTACCATATTATTTCTTTTCTGTCTTGTCTTTACAGTGTTTGGTGTCTGTGGGCTTGGACTCTAAAAACACAATCTGTGTGTGGGACTGGAGACGGGGGAAAGTTCTGGCTGCTGCTCCTGGTCATACAGACCGGGTAAGAGCTCAAACACACACATACACACACACGCATACACATCATTTGACACAGTAGACAGGCAGTGTAATGTATCTTTTGTCCTCTCAATTTCTAGCAGCCTTTCTTCAGTCATTTAGTTACATTCAGGCTGCACTTAGTAAGTCATGTTACGCTCAGCTGATCCATGTCTACTTATAGCAATACAATGCCTATCACAGCATTATTATTCAAGTTGGCTTTTCAGTTATCCTTCAGCTGCTTTCATTGTGTTGCTGAGGAATTAATTACCCTCCACCATCCCCAGCTCCCCTCTGGTCCACAGTCAGGGGTTAGTCTCTGACTTTCCCTAATGTCATTGTCTTCAAGAACAATATTACAGATATCATTAATATTTCTTCGGTTCTGTTTACGGGGGGTTATATATATCTGCGCTCCCTGCTCTTATCCATGCAAGACTATTGCTAATCCAAACTGTAAACTAATTGGTAGTGGTCCTGACAGAATTAATTTCATTTTACATAAATTAACACGGCAAGAAATGATATTGCATATTTGGGGCCAATACTTTTTCTTTCCTGATTTCTCTGACTCATTAATACAAAAATAGTTAAAACAGATTAAATAGTACTTCACTATAAAATTCCATTTTATGTAGTAATTTCTGCATAATCTCCTGAGAACTTGTTTTTTCTCAACCAACCATTTACATGTGTGTTATAACCAAGAGTCCAGCTGCCTTCAACCTACGTCAGAATGATCATAATTATGAAACATGTGCACATGAACCAAATTATTAAGTGACTGCATTCTATCTTAATTTTTAATTAATACTTGTGTTGCCATTACTCCAGTCTTCAGTGTCACATGATCCTTCAGAATAGTAGCGTATATACCATCAGTTATTCTTAATTTGCATTTTAGTGCTAAACAAGCACAACCTTTTAATTACAACCATCATGTTACAATTACTATTTACAAACCTGCAAATTTTAAAAGGGCTTGAAGGCAGCTTATACAGAACTGAGTTCTGAAAATACATTTTAATATAATACATATATATCATACTGTACTTTTCTTTTTCTGTTTCATAAAGATATTTGACATATCATGGGACCTGTATCAGCAAAGCAAGCTTGTGAGTTGTGGAGTCAAACATATCAAGGTACTACTATTCTCTTTTTCATTCTTTTCTTATTTTCCTTTTTCATATTCTCCTCTTTTTTGGTTTCGGAAAGCTTTATATCGAAATACTCTTGTACTTGTGAAAGTCATTGTGAATGGCTGTTTGCAGCCCACTCTAGTTTCATAATGTCTTTCTGAGTGAAACAGGATATTCAGTGAGATATGCATACCAGAATGGAGACCGAGTGTGCTGAAACAATGCCATTTGCTATCTGGAATGGATATTAGTTAACGTTAAGCAATAGCCTTTGTCTCAGAGGAAGAGCAAGTTATTACAGTACATTTGATTAATGATTAAGCATTTTTCTTTGGAGTTATTTGCTCCAATTTATTATTTAAAGTGCAACCAGGAATGTGTATTAAGAGATAAATTTTGACAACACAGTTTTCCCTTCACTGTCACTCAGAAACACAAAGCTTTTAAAGCAGAACTGGGACAAACAGTGAGTCCTTATAACACCTCTTCATGTCTGCAGCCTCAGTTCTGAGGAGAACATCAGCATCCCTGCAGAAGTGTTAGTAGAAGAAGGAGATCAGGACTCTTCTAGCACAGCTTGATGAAAGAAATTGTGGGATTCCTTTTCAGCTACCTTTCAATTGTTGATTCATGCTGTTGAAGTACAGTTCTTCTGATCTGATTGCAATCTCCCTCAATCTTTACTGTAAAATGAGTTCTGCGAGTGTTCCACTGTTGTGTCATAAACATTGAACAATGCACAGAACTCATCAAATATGATATTTTGTATAATTAATTGCACAAATAAATGTACTTTGATTGATTCTTGTGGAAGCTCAAACATGCTTGCACTTGGATCTCATTCTTCAAGCAAGAACGGTTGAGCTTCCGCAAGAACCAGTGAGCTTTGTTCTCGCACGTCAAGCAAGTACAGTTCTTGTTTCAATGCGTTCTCCTGCCTTACAATTTGTCCATAAGCAGATATATATGTTCTGTCATTAAACTCTAGCTGGCGCAGGCTAAAAGGTCCTTAACTCAATCTGCCTGCAATCACATCATTCTCTATGGCACAGCTGATTGGATCCTGCTGTATCAGTAGCCAATGAGTTTGTGTGCTCAACCTTTAAATACTTGGTTAGCATTTGCTGTAGCAGTTTGCAGCGCACTTTCAGAAACCCCCCACCTTCCCTAGCTCCACCTGTATAGATTTGTTACAGGTAATTCATGTACGCTATATTGTACAGCAGCAGCATGTCTTACTTGCTTACCACAGCGTGTCGTGTATGTATTGGCAGTAGCAAGTCCCATACTTGCTAACAGTGTAATAACAGCAGCAACATAGCAGATCTATTCCAAAAGACCAAAGACCAAATATATCAACATTGTCATAGAACTTAATTTTTATAATTTCCCCATTAAATAAGTAAAATATTGCACAATACATATACCTTATGTAAAACCCAAGAGTCTAAATTTAGCATGAAGCTTTGGCCTTATAGTTCCTATGATGAAGTAATCCACAATCCTCATGGGCTATACCTTTTAATCCTTATTTCTCTCTATCTTTCTCTTTACTGCTCTCTCACGACTCTCCTCAGATCACTGGGCATCCCCTATATCTCTTGCTGTGTCAGTATTTTTCTCTTACTATATCCCACATTCTCTCATATAAGCCACCTCTAGTTTGAATGGTGTAGCAGTTGTTCCACATAATTTCTGAGTCTTTACCCCCTCAACCATATGACATCTGCTCCCCAGGCCCGCGCTCACTCAGCGATTATGCACTCAATGCATGGCAGAGATTTAGCGCACTGTAATCCCCCGTTTCGCTCTCTCTTTCTCTCTCTCTTTGAGAGAGCCCTAGAGAAACTGAAACTCTCTGCTGCCAGATGAAAAGCAACATTTTGTGTGGTTCTATAATTTATTCTAGGCAAGCTAAAGATAGTTCATCATTTAAGAAACTGGACTTAATCTACGTATTGCACACATACATATTAACTGAAATTAAACCTCATAAGTGACTGATTTGGAACACTCTACCATTAGCGGTTCTGGCACACATGGTGCTTTATGTGAGATCAGGCATGAGCTGCCTCCCACAACAGAACATACCTAAAAAATAAATTTTCAACTTTAATTACGATTTAGACAATAAAACAATTATAAAATAGTACAATTAACTCTTTCTTTTACAATGAACAACACTTCCCCGCCATTGACGGAAATTTCTGGCTTTCTGTGTTTTTACTGTTACACGGTAGGGGCGCTATTACGCATCTTCTGAAAGAGTACAGAATCTCTGGATCAAAACACATGTGAAGAAGAAGCAGAAACAAGTGATAGCAGATGTAAGCAGAAGCATATGTAAAATAACGCGATCTCCAAATTCAAACAGCACATACTGTAAATCAAAACTGTCTAACTTTACTGAATGAAATGTCGACCAGGACGAGCTGTAGGACTGTGAAAGCATTAGGGGTGTTGATGGACTCGATTTATGTTTTGATCATCGTTGTGAATCCAATCCAGACATAGTCTTTGACAAAACACGGTTTTCTCAGTTTTTTGCTCAAAATGTTGCTTTTGTTTTTTTTAATGAAACTTACCCACGTTCAAAAATGTATGAAAAAAAGAATGCATGAAACTAGAAAAAACAGGGTTTTTGTTTAAAAGCAGAGGGTCTGTTCTTTCTTTTGATATATTGCATCTTCAGATATTCATACAACAAAATATTCTGGGTCCCATGAAACTTTTGTGAAAATGTAAAAAAATGCTGGTGCTTACGGTGACCAGAATATAAACCAAATTTAAAAAGCAAACATAAGTTCACAACACAACGAAAACAAGCTGTAACACACTGAAATCAAGCCACAACACAGCGGAATCAAGCCACAACACAACGAAAACAAGCTGTAACACACTGAAATCAAGCCACAACACAGCGGAATCAAGCCACAAAACAATGAAATCAAGCCACAACACAATTCAAATCAAGCCACAACACAACAAAATCAAGCCACAACACAATGAAATCAAGCCACAACACAATGAAATCAAGGCACAACACAATTAAATCAAGCCACAACACAACAAAATCAAGCCACAACACACTGAAATCAAGCTACAAAACAACGAAATCAAGCCACAACACAATTAAATCAAGGCACAACACAATTCAAATCAAGCTACAACACACTGAAATCAAGCTACAACACAACAAAATCAAGCCACAACACAACAAAATCAAGCCACAACACACTGAAATCAAGCTACAACACAACAAAATCAAGCCACAACACACTGAAATCAAGCTACAAAATAACGAAATCAAGCCACAACACAACAAAATCAAGCCACAACACACTGAAATCAAGCTACAAAACAACGAAATCAAGCCACAACACAATTAAATCAAGGCACAACACAATTCAAATCAAGCCACAACACAACAAAATCAAGCCACAACACAACAAAATCAAGCCACAACACACTGAAATCAAGCTACAAAACAACGAAATCAAGCCACAACACAATTAAATCAAGGCACAACACAATTCAAATCAAGTCACAACACACTGAAATCAAGCTACAACACAACAAAATCAAGCCACAACACAATGAAATCAAGCCACAAAACAACGAAATCAAGCCACAACACACTGAAATCAAGCTACAAAACAACGAAATCAAGCCACAACACAAAATCAAGCTACAACACACTGAAATCAAGCCACAATACAATTCAAATCAAGCCACAACACACAGAAATCAAGCCACAACACACTGAAATCAAGCCACAACACAACAAAATCAAGCCACAAATCAAAAAATTCAAGCCACAACACAACGAAATCAAGCCACAAAACAACGAAATCAAGCCACAACACAATTCAAATCAAGCCACAATACAATTCAAATCAAGCCACAACACACTGAAATCAAGCCACAACACAACAAAATCAAGCCACAACACAACAAAATCAAGCCACAACACACTGAAATAAAGCCACAACACAACAAAATCAAGCCACAACACAACAAAATCAAGCCACAACACACTGAATTCAAGCCACAAAACAACGAAATCAAGCCACAACACAACGGAAATACTCCCGACCTCTAAGGGGCTCTCGAAGCATCGTAAAGTTAGATTTCCTTGCCATCGTTCTATAGAGTCGGCAGTCTTACAAAGATATCAATACCGTGATTAGTTTTAAAGGTACTATAAGCGATGTTGGGTGACGTCACTTCTTGATGACGTTCGAAGTATTGTCAAACAAAACAGAGGCTAGCTCGATTTTACAGTGTGTTCAGGGGACAGCAGCTAGCGGATAGTGAGGAGATGGTTGCTGTATGTGACAAAAAATGTTTCGGCCTAAAAAACTTTAGGTGACCAGACATTGCTTAGAGCACCTTTAACAGTATGTAACCATTGTATATCGACATGACATATTAAAGTAACACTAAGTAACAATTTTCAACCTTCATAATATATTTCCAAGACCCTTGTGATGGTACATCGACTTAAAATAAGTTAAATGACTCGTCTGCCATAGCCTGACGGGGTCTGTATCGCTTTTACTGGCACTATGTAACTTCGGGTTTCGGGTAGGAACCCGTGCACAAAAAGAACTACAAAATTCGACTGCTTTGCGTCAAGCGCTACAATAGTCATTATTTTGTTTTTCTTCGTTTCTGATGTCGCAATGCATCATCCTTTCATGAAATCATGTAACATACTCTACCTTGTCTGTGGACATCGTTCATTCTAAAGCCGGTGCTGGATAAACAGCGAGCGTGCGTGCGACGGTAGGCTAGATTATTTACGACAGCGGCAATGGACAATTTCGTTTCCAACCAGTAGGGCGACCGAAGAGGAAAAGTACTTGGTGTTACTTTAATTCAAAATCACCTAGGTGCATATTTATACTCAAGAATGCTTTGGCGCACTACCACGGCGCATGATGCCTAAGGGAACGTCTGCCAATTCCACCAAGTGGTTAAAACGTATAATTTGTATTAAAATGACGTTTAACATTTAAAAACATTTTAACATGTTCAAATTCCAAAACAAATTCCAAAACTTGATACGCACCTCTGTTTGATTCACTAAAAAGACTCAAATGAAGGTTTAATTTATGAATCAAACATTACTGGTTCTGATTTAAAAATATTTATCAGTGGATTTACTCAATTATTAAGCAAGCGCAACAATTTTACTAGTATCATTACAATCTAGCAATGCACCTGCTGACTACAATGTGGCACACAACTATTTGAAATGTTTCTCGTTGCAAAATGGCTTTTTTTTTATTATTTTGCTAAATTCTCGTATACTGTGCAAAACTCAGTAAATGGCGGCTTGTATATTTTATTCCGACCATAGCCATTGCGCCTGCATGTGTTTGAGCTTTTGACAAATTTCCTGAGGTTTTTTTTACAGATCCTCCAGGCTGTTCTCAATCCACTTAACTGCATATATAGTGCAATGCGTCTCCTGATGATCCTGTATGGTTTGACTAGAGCAAACTAAGGCAGCCTGTTCAAAGAATCCCACTCATTGCCTCCCACCTCACACAACATAATCACAGCCTCACCCACAGGGTCCAACAAAATCACCATATTTACAACAGGGCCATCACAACAGTGGTTTAGAAATCAGATATGTGACAGGAGCCGCAGACCATACAATTAGACTGTAACTCGATTAAGGTATAGTGGGCCACCCCGGACAAATTATCCTTTTCCTTCTCGCAGAATGCTAATTATAGCTGTCTTGGTGACTTTAAGGCTGTTTGATTAGTCTAGATGTGCTGGATTCGGGCTGGTTTGCACACACGAGCAGGAGGTGGCTGTCCCCGTAGAGCGGAAAGACAGGGGGAGGACGTGCCTCAGGATGAAGACAGTCTGCCTCTAATGGAGTCTTGGCAGATGAATAGCACTGACTCATTTTGATTATATTAAAGCTTTACCAGAGCACAGACCTGCAGAAACAGTGGAGTCTGTGAATCTCCCTGACGTAATGCAGCCTGGCTGTCTGGAACCGCTCCGTCTGCCCCAGTGCAAGCCTGCTAATTGGCCAGTGACTGTTTTTTCATCTTTTCATTTTCTTTCTGTCACGTTCACACTTAGGAAAAGGAGAACTCAAGTGCAAAGCAAGGAAGGTTTATTTACAAAACAGAACAAACACAAATCAAAAAACCCACGAGGGGGAAAACATAATAAATGAACATGAAACAAACACTGGGTCAAGAATACAGGGAACACCAACCAGGAACAGAGAAACATCTGACACTGACAACGAACCGAACAAAGACTGCAAACATGAGGAGACTTATAAAGGGAACAAATCAAGAGAGAACAGGTGGAGAAACTCAAACACTAATCAGGTAACGAGTGGGAGGGATCAAACAATGACAGAGGCACATGGCCCAACATAACAACCACCCATGTGCAACACAAGACAGGACAGACATGTGACATAACCCCCTCCCTACGGAGCGGCTACCAGACGCTCCATGAGGCTAGGGCGGGGCAGGAAGGAAACATCAGGCGGAACGGGAGGAACAGACCAGGGCGGGACAGGGGGAACAGACCAGGGCGGAACGGGACATCGACCGGCCAGGGGGAGACAGAGTTCATCAGGCAGCCAGGGCGGCCATGGCGGTGAAAAACCCTCGGGCGGCCTGGGTGGATCAGACCCTTCAGGTGGCCAGGGCGGTGAAGACCTTTCAGGTGGCCAGGGCGGTGAAGACCTTTCAGGTGGCCAGGGCGGATCAGACCTTTCAGGTGGCCAGGGCGGTGAAGACCTTTCAGGTGGCCAGGGCGGTGAAGACCCTTCGGGTGGCCAGGGCGGAGCAGACCCCTCGGGTGGCCAGGGCGGATCAGGCCTTTCAGGTGGCCAGGGCGGTGAAGACCCTTCGGGTGGCCAGGGCGGAGCAGACCCCTCGGGTGGCCAGGGCGGATCAGGCCTTTCAGGTGGCCAGGGCGGTGAAGACCCTTCGGGTGGCCAGGGCGGTGCAGACCCCTCGGGCAACCAGGGCGGTGTAGACCTCGGTTCAGGCTCTGGGACAGGCACAGGCTCAGACTCTGGGATAGACACAGGCTCAGGGACAGGGACGGACACTGGTTCAGGGACAGATACTAAAACAGAAACAGTCAACATAACAGAAACAAATACAGACACAAACATATCTTCCAGCTCAGGACCGGACACAGGCTCTGAGACAGGCACCGGCTCAGGGACAGATACCGGTTCAGGGACAGGCACCGGTTCAGGGACAACCACCGGTTCAGGGACAGGTACCGGCTCAGGGACAGGCACCGGCTCAGGGACAGGCACCGGCTCAGGGACAGGCACCGGCTCAGGGACAGGCACCGGCTCAGGGACAGTCTCTCGCAGGGCCGACGTGACGTGGACAGTCTCTCGCTGGACAGACGGGACGCGAAAAGTCCTTCGCTGGGTAGACGGGACGTGAATAGTCTCGCGCTGTGCAGACGGGACATGAGCGGTCTCTCGCTGGGCAGAGGGGACGTGAGCAGTCTCTCGCTGGGCAGATGGATTTCCTCTCCTCCGTCCATGACGGCGAGAAGTCGGCTCTGAACTGCCCTCCACTGGTAAAGGATCGTAAGGAGGCCAGGATGGAGAGTGATGTTGACCCTCCTCTCGACCACCTCCTCCTTTACAACCTCCCCGGGTCCCACGAAAAATTACCTGGCGGGTCCCCCGAAAATCTCTCCTGTGACCTCCACGGGTCTCAGAAACCCTGGCCAAGCGCTCCGACTCCTCCCTTTGATGAGCCATCAAAGCGAACGCTTGGAAGATGTTCATTCCTCCGGATTCCTTACCGGGCCGAGTCCTTCGGTCCCCGCCGATAGGACGGAACTGTGTTGCTCCAAACGTGGAGATGACGTAGTCCGGGCAATCCAGATCATCATCGTCCATATACATGTCATTCAGGCTTCCTCAGAGGAAAAAAATAAAATAAATAAATAAATAAAATCCTTCTTGCTGCTGAGTTCAAAAAATGGTCGGTTCGTTCTGTCACGTTCACACTTAGGAAAAGGAGAACTCAAGTGCAAAGCAAGGAAGGTTTATTTACAAAACAGAACAAACACAAATCAAAAAAAACCCACGAGGGGGAAAACATAATAAATGAACATGAAACAAACACTGGGTCAAGAATACAGGGAACACCAACCAGGAACAGAGAAACATCTGACACTGACAACGAACCGAACAAAGACTGCAAACATGAGGAGACTAAGGGTGTATTCACACCTGCCTTGTTTGGTTCGATTGAATCGAACTCTAGTTCGTTTACCCCCTTGGTGCGGACCTTTTGGGCAGGTGTGAATACAACAATCGAACTCGGGTGCGGACCAAACAACCGAACCGAGACCCAGCTGAAGAGGTGGTCTCGGTACGGTTCCAAACGAACTCTGGTACGGTTCGTTTACGGTGTGAACATGAACCGACCCAATTGCAAGAAAGATCTGTTGTAGCCTACTACATTCCATTCCGGCGCGCTGTCTGGCCACACGATACTGTTGCGCGTCTTTCTGTGTGTCGTGTGTGCATCATTGGAATGGAATGAATGAATGAGTGTGCATTAGGACATTCACATACAGAGCGTTCTCTTTAGTTTAATCGTGCATAGATGCAAACAAAGCTTTTGCAGTTCATATAATGCGATAGTTACAATACAAGGATGATGCTGCGTTAAACTGGACAAACTATCGCAAGCGTTAACATTGACAGCACTCGTTAGCAGTATTAAGAATCTCATATTTGAATCTGTGAACATAGCCCCTCTCCATGAATGAAAACTTTATACCTTATCCGTCTTCTGCGCTGTGTTCTGAACCTATTCACTGCTCCATCAATGTTTCATGCCAAATCGCTATATTTCCTTGTTTAAAATGTACTGCAAGATGCAGTTCTTTTCCAAACCGCGATAAGCGCCAAACCTATTTTTAGCCTAAACGCGATAAATCCTATAGACAACTCAGACTTCAGTGAGCGTTATACGCAATCCAACATCGGCGCGCTGAACAGAGGTTTGTTTATGTTCATTCATTCCTCAAAATGAGTGCTTTAAACGGTGATAATACTTTTGATGGCCTTGATGAGCCAGTGAGACCTACATGGAGGTAGATGCTGCTGCCAAAGGTTTCTGTCTATATTATAATTTCTGCCATTCGACGATCAAAGAGCAAAAGTCGAATATCGTTCGAAAATCGAATTTTTTATTTTATTTTTTATTAATCAACTGTTTTCTGTGTGTCAGTGTCTGCAAAGATGAAACTGACGATCAGCATCTCTGTACGCGCCTATAGAGAGAAATGCGTGTAATGGATTGCATAATCAGAGAGTAGGCTATTTATTTTCGATTTTAATTGTTTCGTTTAAAGACATTTCAATCTTTCTATATAGATAAATTTCTCATGTCTGCTGTGAAGCATAGGCTACGCTGAATTTCGGTTAATTTATGATGAGATGCGCTCCAGCTCGCGTGCAATGCAAGTGCCGGCGGCGACGCCTCCATGTCATGATTATATTGTCTATTTGCTGCTTATTTATTGAATTCAGGCAATTGGTTAATGAAAACATTATTAAAATTAAGATACAATTTATACAAAACGAAATCCACTTTAAAGAAAGGCTTTCTACAAAACAAAACTTAATTAAGTGGGCAAAATCATCACCATTTTTTGTGTGGATTTATAGCGTTTTGAAGAAAAAAAATTAACTTTGAATTTATCATCAACAATATTGTTGTTTAATTTAATAATCATTGTTCAACATGTTCAGACTGAGGAAAAAAAACATTATTAACAAGATAAATTGAATATTCACAAGATGTGTGGGTCTAGGTAAAAAATGTAATTTTCCTGAAAACTATTGAAATGGATTTATCGCGTTTTGGAAAAGAGCTCCTCAAATATTGCAGTACGAAATATCTCCATGCTGAGCCTTTTTTGCACTTCCTGATTTCCCTAGAGAATCCTTGTCCAATGAATGGACGACCTTAGCACACGTGTGGTTTTGTTTACAAATTTTGGTTCACTTGCAAAAAGAGCAGTGTGAAAGCGAACCGTACCAAAAGAAAAGAAAAAAAAAATTATTTGGTCCGGACCAAAGCAAGTGAACTTTCCTGGTGTGAATACACCCTTATAAAGGGAACAAATCAAGAGAGAACAGGTGGAGAAACTCAAACACTAATCAGGGGCCTGTTTCAGAAAGGAGGTTAAGTGAAAACTCTGAGTATGTTAACCCTGAAATGAGGGAAACGTACTCGGTTACTAACGTAACCTCGGTTCTCTCTAGAGAGGGAACGAGTACTGCGTAATATCTTACGCTATGGGGGAAACACTCTTTCCTCGAGATATTGAAGCCAAAAATTATCCTTAATTTTTTTAATCATGCAAAACGCTTTTGCAGCAGCAAGCAGACAAGGGCGAAACAGCTCGCGCGCCCATTGGCTGCCTCGCTGGAAAAGCTGCAGCCTATCGAGTGAAGGCACTGCGTGACGTAATGACGAATGAAGACGCTTCGCGCTCATTTCGTCATGTCCCGCCAGTATAGGCGTGGTCTCGCCCTGTAAATACCCCTCGATAGCTGTATTTCTCTGATTTTGTACACCGAAGCGAACCAGAGCATAGTTCAAGCACGGCAAGATACGCAGTACTCGTTCCCTCTCTAGAGAGAACCGAGGTTACGTTAGTAACCGAGTACGTTCTCTTACGAGAGTATCTCTCGTACTGCGTAATATCTTACGCTATGGGGACCCCATACAAAACGCCGTGCGGACAGGGATCCAACACCAGAGTCCCGGGGCCAAGCCCGGGGCACATCTAGTGCATAATCACCATAACTCACATAGAGTAGAGGAGGAGAGGCTAGAAGCATCACTCCTTCATAAAAGTCCCGTAGGGGTACCGACCCGTAAGGGCAACATAGCCGCATTGGCGGCCGATAAGCCCGAAGTTCAGACCGCCAAAAGCTTAGCTTGTAAGGCGGGCACCTCCAGGTTATAGTACTTGATAAATGTCGACGGCGAGGCCCAGCCCGCAGCCGTACAGATATCCTGCAGGGAGACCCCGCTATACCATGCCCACGACGAGGCCACGCCTCTTGTGGAGTGCGCTTTGACACCCAATGGGCACCGCAGGCCCTTGGAAGTGTAAGCCAGCGCTATGGCATCCACTATCCATCTGGATAGGCTCTGTTTTGAGGCGGCGAGTCCCTTAGAACGGCCGCCAAACAAAACGAAAAGCTGCTCGGTCTGCCTGAACTCAGGCGAGCGGGACACATAAGCCCTTAACGCCCTGACAGGGCAAAGGAGACTCGCGTCCCTCTCCTCATCGAGAACCGGAAGGGCTGACAGGGAAATTACCTGGGCCCTAAACGGTGTATTGAGGGATTTCGGCACGTAGCCGTGCCTCGGTTTGAGTACGACCTTTGAGTCGTTAGGCCCAAACTCCAGACAAGACGCGCTTACAGAAAGCGCCTGTAAGTCCCCTACACGCTTCACTGAAGCGAGAGCCAATAGAAACACCGTCTTAAGGGACAGGTGCTTCATGTCCGACAGCTGGATCGGCTCAAACGGGGCGCCTTTCATGGCCTCCAAGACCGTGGAAAGGTCCCAAGCCGGGACTGAAGGGGGCCTGGGAGGGTTTAACCTCCGAGCTCCTCGTAGGAAACGCACGACTAAGTCGTTTTTCCCCAGTGACTGGCCAGACACCGGTTTAGCAAACGGTGCTATGGCCGCCACGTAAACTTTGAGCGTGGATGGGGTCCTTCCCTTATCCATCAGCTCCTGAAGGAAGGCAAGCACTTCCTTAACCCCCGCAGTCCACAGGTGAAAGCCACGGGCTCGACACCAAGTAGAGAACACCGACCATTTCGAGGCATAGAGCCGTCTGGTAGACGGAGCTCTAGCCTGCGCGATCGTGTTTAGCACTCCTTCCGGGAGGCTAGCGGGTACCCGTTGATGGCCCATGCGTGCAGGGACCACAGTTCCGGGCGAGGATGCCAAATCGAGCCCTCCGCCTGAGAGAGGAGATCTCTCCTCAACGGTACAGGCCACGGGGCAGTGCTGGCCATCCGCATCAGGACCGGAAACCAAGCCTGGTTCGTCCAGAGCGGAGCTACAAGCAGCACTGGGCATCCATTTTCCCTGATCCGTTCCAACACCTGAGGCAGGAGCGAGACAGGGCGAAAAGCATACAGGGGACCGCTGGGTCAAGCATGGGCCAGCGCGTCCCTGCTTTTCGAGAAGAATACTGGGCAGTGAGCGTTCTCGCGGGACGCGAACAGGTCCACCTGCGCTCTGCCAAACGTTTCCCACAGCAGCTGGACCGTCTGCGGATGCAGCGACCATTCTCCTGTCGGGACGTTGTCTCTGGACAGCTTGTCTGGACCCGTATTCAGGTGCCCAGGCACGTGCGCCGCTTTCAGAGAAAGGAGGTTGCGCTGGGCCCAGACCAAGAGGGGTTCCGCCAGCCTGCAAAGGCGTGTGGACCCGATGCCGCCCTGGCGATTTATGTACGCCACCACTGACATGTTGTCCGACCGGACCAATACGTGGTGGCCTATTATCTGGGGACAGAAGCGCCTTAGCGCTTTGTCGACTGCCATTAATTCCAAGCAGTTTATGTGAAGGAGCTTCTCCCGTACTGACCATAGGCCAGCTAGTGGTCTGCCCTCGAGCAGCGCTCCCCGCCCCGATGTGGAGGCGTCCGTAGACACCACCTTCACACCCGAGGCGATCCCCAGACTCACACCTGACTGATACCAGCCGGTCACTTTCCTCGGTTTCAGAGCTGAAACGCACTGAAGGTCGACCCTGAGGCGAAATAGACCCGCGGTCCACGCCCTGGGGGAACTCGTGCTTTTAGCCATAGCTGCAGTGGGCGCATGCGGAGCAGGCCCAACTGGAGTACGGAGGCTGCTGAGGCCATCAGACCCAGCATTTTCTGAAACCTTCTGAGCGGGACTATAGAGCCGTGGCGGAAGGATCTCGCGACGTGCTGAATATTTAATCCGCGCTCCGGTGACAGGCGTGCTGTCATGGATAGCGAGTCCAACACTGTTCCCAGAAGGAAATTCTCCGACTGGGGAGCAGTGAGCTTTTCGCCCAATTGACTGTAAGGCCCAGCTCCTCGAGATGCTCGAGTAATGCGGCCCTGTGTTCTATGAGCTCCGTTCGTGAACGAGCTAGAATCAGCCAATCGTCCAAGTAGTTCAAAACTCGCATGCCCCGAAGTCTCAGGGGGGGCGAGGGCCGCGTCCATGCACTACGTGAACGTACGGGGTCTACTGACAGGCCGAACGGCAGGACTGTGTATTGATATGCCTGGCCCTCGAAGGCGAATCTCAAGAATCGCCTTTGATGGGACGCTATTTGTATTTGAAAATAGGCGTCTTTCAGATCTATTGACATGAACCAGTCTCCTTGGCGCACTTGCGCGAGGATTTTCCTGGTCGTAAGCATTCTGAACTGGCGCTTCCCGAGCGTTCTGTTCAGCAGTCGCAGATCTAGAATGGGTCTGAGCCCACCATCTTTTTCGGTACCAGAAAATATCTGCTGTATAAGCCCCCTTCGCCCTGAGATAGAGGTTCTATAGCCCCTTTTTCTCAGTAGTTTCGCTATCTCGGCTCGAAGTAGATGAAACACTTCGCTATACACCGTAGTTTCGACTCGCGCCGTATAACGGCGGGGGCGTCGAGCGAACTGTAGCGAACAGCCTCTCGTTATAGGGTTCAACACCCATTCTGATACCCCGGGAAGCCTTAACCACGCATCTGCGTGAATAGCTAGGGGTAGAATGAAATCTGGGCTCTGGCCGCGGCAGGACGGCGGCTCGAGAGCCCCTGTGTACTGGGAACACAGCACCGTGTTTACAGCGTTCGAGGCGGGGGGCGCGCTGATCACAGCGGGCAGCCTGGCCGCGCTCAGCTTCTCTATGGCGGGACGCGCAGAGAAAGCGAGCGGGGCGAATCCTGTGGGATTCGGCGCGTGTGAGGGAATGTGGGCACATTTACTAAATGCGGCACATTTTCTACACTGAGAATACTGTCAGCTCGCGCGACTAAATCACTGCTGTGTATACAGCGTGCGAGGCGCGCGCTGATCAAAGCCGGCAGCCTGGCCGCGCTCAGCTTCTCTGTGACGGGTTGTGCAGAGAAGACGAGCGGGGGTGAATCCCGTGAGATTCGGAGTGTCTGTGAGAAATGCGGGCGCGAGACAGCGGGCACATTTTCTGCACGGAGAATGCTTGGCTCGCGCCGACTGAATCAACGCTGTGTTCACAGCGTGCGAGGTGCGCGCTAATCACAGCGGGCAGCCTGGCCGCGCTCAGCTTCTCTGTGACGGGTTGTGCATAGAAAGCGAGCGGGGGTGAATCCCGTGGGATTCGGCGTGTCAGTGAGGAAATGCGGAACAGCGGGCACATTTACTGCACTGAGAACACTGTCGGCTCGCGCCGACTAAATGTGTGTTAGTTTCGTTTTTACAGAAACCAAGGGACACGCATCGTGTAGTGTAAGCGGGCATTGTATGGGCGCGTTCACCACATTTTCTGCACAACCAACATGAGTTGGTTTTATTTGTGCTAGCCCTGCACCGTGGCGGGCTGTGTCTGGGTGTGGGAATGGGCACTGGGACGTGGGCATTCTTACAACACTCGTAACACCATCGGCCGTGGCCGGAACACCAGAAAATGCACTCTTTATTGGATTTATCTGGGTAGCCATAGAAACGGCTTTTGAGCGCAGGCAAGCGGGCTGAGACACCGGCTGCTTCACTGCGAAATACACTGGGACAGTCACAACGCATGGAACTGAACGAGCGAGAAGTTTTGGTGGAAATCCGGCCGCAGCGGGATCTGAACACCGTCACTTTCCTAGAGAGACTAGGAAGGCCTTGAGACCTCGGGCTTTACCTCAATCCTCGGCCGGGGCCCGCGCTGAGGGGGGCGGCGTCCAGCAGAGCGAGAGCGCGGTGTTTGATCTCGGGCCTGGCGGCGCTGCTAGTTAGCCGAAACGGCGGCCTTTGTGCGCAGGCAAGCGGGCTGTGGAACCAGCTTGCTCACTGCGAAATACACTGGAACAGTCACATTGCTTGGAACTGAACGAGCGAGAAGTTTTGGTGAAAATCCGGCCGCAGCGGGAACTGAACACCGTCGCTTTCCTAGAGAGACTAGGAAGGCCTTGAGACCTCGGGCTCTATCTCAATCCTCGGCCGGGGCCCGCGCTGAGGGGGGCGGCGTCCAGCAGAGCGAGAACGTCGAGGAACACGGAGCGCTCAGCTTCCGTCATCTCGGATAGCGTTAGCCACAAATGTATCTCACCATTCAGGCCGATGTAATCCACGGCTTGAGAGAGCGGACGCATCGGCTCAGTTTCAATGCCGTCTCCGGTAGTTTGTCGAGCTCAAGTGCGGACGCGGCGGCAGACGGCGGCCGCTGTCCGTCTGGGAGCGACTCGAGCGAAGCCGGCGAAGCTGGCGGGCGAACCGGCGAGCTTTGGCGGGCTGGAAATAGCTCGGGAGCGCGCAGGGTGCGGCGCTTCTTGCGGCGCGGCATCACGGCGGGCTGGGATGCGGGCTCGGAGAACGACGCCAGGCGAGTCCGCAGAGTCACCATAGGCAAGCGTTTACAATGATGGCATCCGCCATCAGCGAGCGCGGTGGCCGCGTGATCCTCACCCAGGCAGGACACGCAGATGACGTGGCGGTCCTCGTCGCTAAGTGGGGCTCGGCAAGAACCACAGGAAAGCATCTTTAAAAAGACGCAGCTCTTTTAGAACAGTAGAAATGGGTGTTGCGTCACGTAAGCAAACACACACACACACACTTAGCAGAGTAAAAGGATATAGTACGCCGGAAAGCGCAGCAGGTACGGCAGTTGAAGGCGGCTGGGCCAGCGACTTCAGAAGATGGCACGTCCCGCTGAGAAGGCTACAAGTCAACGGCGCGGCTTCTCACTCTGGATCCCGCGATGCGTGAGCTTCGCGTGAAGAATGAAAAATCAGAGAAATACAGCTATCGAGGGGTATTTACAGGGCGAGACCACGCCTATACTGGCGGGACATGACGAAATGAGCGCGAAGCGTCTTCATTCGTCATTACGTCACGCAGTGCCTTCACTCGATAGGCTGCAGCTTTTCCAGCGAGGCAGCCAATGGGCGCGCGAGCTGTTTCGCCCTTGTCTGCTTGCTGCTGCAAAAGCGTTTTGCATGATTAAAAAAATTAAGGATAATTTTTGGCTTCAATATCTCGAGGAAAGAGTGTTTCCCCCATAGCGTAAGATATTACGCAGTACGAGAGATACTCTCGTAAGAGAACTCTGGGTTTTCCGTTTCAGAAAAGGAGGTAAGTCAAACCTGAGAAAGCAGAGTAAGTCAAGCCCGTTTCTGAAAGAGAGGTAACTTATACTCAGAGTCAGTTACCATGGTAACTTACTCTGTGAATCTAACCTGATCGGGAGCAGGTTTTCTTCAGTAAACCCAGAGTTTCTTGCGGTCTCCTCCCCTTTTTTAAAGAGGAAGTGGTGTTTAAACACCAACAATAATACTAAAATGTATTTAAACATTATTTAAGGAATATATATTGTTTGTCCATGGTTTAATTGACTAAATCTGTTTTGAGCACTTTGCAAAAAAATAAAAGGATTAAAACGTTTGCTTTCATTTGATTACCACCGTTTTTGATAATATATTTGTATTAAATCATTAAAAAATAAATCGGAATAAACATTTCATAGAACTCAATTATTTTTTAAACATATAAATAAGTTATTAATGATAAAAAATAAGTTGTTAATCTAATTCATAATCAATTATTGAAATTAGTTGATTAGATATGTTTTATTGAACAAATGTTTAATTTAACTGTGATTTTAACTGATGATAATAATAACCGTAATTTAATAATGCAGTTTATATATTTAATAATTGTTTAATACCATAAACCGTGATATTTTCTGAGACGGTTATCATACTGTGAAACTCTTAACACAGTCTCATCCCAAGAAGTCATATACTGACGTCTTGGGATGTCTTTTGACCATACGTCAATATCCGCCTTTTTAGGGTACCCTTAAACGTCGGTTAGATGACGTTATCGGATCCTAACTCTACCCCAGACCTAAACCTATCCCTAAACCTACCCCGTCACCTACTGACGTTAAAGGTAAAGCGTCAGTTGTATGACGTCCCAGGATCGTCATTTACCGACGTTTTAGGGTACCCTAAAAAGGCGGATATTGACGTATGGTCAAAAGACGTCCCAAGACGTCAGTATATGACTTCTTGGGATGAGACTGAACCCTACATGGGAGAGTCAAAGTAATAGCCTACTTTAGGTTGAATAACATTCTTCCAGTTTCACCTCTGATATTACAGGGTTGCCAACTCTCACGCATCTGGCGTGACACTCACGCATTCAGCCTCAATCTCACGCTCTCACGCTCACCAAAGAAATCTCACGCTAAATTGGACATTCTTCTGTGCTGTGCGCTGCCTATGACTTTGAACGCGAGTTGAGAGCGTAGCCTACATTTGGACTACGTGCCTGTCTTTTTAGCAAAAAGATACCATTCACTGAATATCTACAGTGGCTTAGGGCGAGGGCGTGAGTTGCTTGAAATCAGCTTTTGACGCGTTCGACTCGAGTTCGAATCCGCCTTTTGCCGAACTCTCTCTTCTCCCTTTTCCCAAAACCGAAACCGTGATATGGCTTTGTGCCTTTATAAAACAGCACAAGACTGTAATTAAGTAGCCTATATAGGCATTCTGTTTGTGCTGCGTGATTTAAAGAAAAGTCCGCACTTTGCTCACGCGATCAGCATGGTAATCAGGTGTTTTCTCCAAAATAAAAGCTTTATTTCTTGCAAGTGAAGAAATTAGGACAAAAGTATTGTAATTTTGCTATACAATAGTGTACGTAAAATATACTTTTGAAATATTCATTTTCATTTATACAGTACATTTATAGGCTATATGGATTTTACGTAATAGGAATAATTATATATATCATTATTACATTATTATAATAATCGTTTGGCCTAAAACAGACTGAGACTCTATATCATAACTAAAAAGATATTTGATCCCTCTTTAATGTCCAGGTACAAGTCAATGCTTTTCCTTTGTTCAATGTCACAGTTCATGGGGCTGAAGCCGGTTAAAGCTCTTAAATTTGAGCTCTCAAAGTGCACCAGATTGATGCATTTAACCTTAAAATGTACAAAAATTTCCTGCGGGGGAGCATGCCCCCGAACCCCCCTAGAGGGACAAAAGTCCACACAACATAGTTTTAAAAAATCCTGTGGGAAAGAACAATAATTTATGAACTTTACTCCAAAAACATTTTATTTTTTAAAAAATCAGTAAAACTGTTAGCCTAATGGCAAATTAAAATTGGACAAACCATACATTGACATGGACAAACCTGCCTAAGGAGGGCCTACAAGACATTGTGTCCAGGGGCCTCTGAACACTTAACCCCCCCCCCCCCCCCCCCCACCCCCCCCCGGCAACAGATCTCACTCCAAGCAAAACTCAAAAGTTGGCAACCCTGGATATTATAACAGTTGGGTAAGTTACTCTAAAATATTTATGAATTACTAAATACAAATGACATCTTCAACGGTGTAATTAGATTAATGTAATAATTTCTATCTTTAGAAAGTATTGGTCTACTAATTACTAAATCCTATCAACCTCAACCACTTGAACAATACAATGAGAGACAATAAACTGCACTTTTAATGCTTTCAAATTAACAATATACAATTGCATGAATTATTCTTAAATTGATCAAAGTGTGTAGAGGGAGAAGGTTACATAAAAAATATACCTTTTAAAAATGTATGTTAAATCCACTATTGTTTTATACTGAATTGGTCTATAGTCTATGCAGTAGCCTATTTAATGTAATTGCATCATATTTTGTTTTTAAATTACAGAAGAATTAAGAGTAATTCCTTTAATTAAATTACAATATTTAGATTACTTAATTACACCCAACACCTCTTTTTGTCTGGCGCTGTTGCCATGGTGACTCATAATATCTGTGCTCCATTGATAATGGCTTTTTATAGTTGTGGTGCACGCGCTTAACTCAGAGTCAGTCAACTCAGAGTTGATTGAACCAACTAATTTCAGCTGTTCTGAAACCGAAAACTCAGAGTTTCCCATCTCAGGGTAAGTCAACTCAGAGTTCAAGTTTTAACTCAGAGTTGGTTGAACCTCCTTATTGAAACAGGCCCCTGGTAACGAGTGGGAGGGATCAAACAATGACAGAGGCACATGGCCCAACATAACAACCACCCATGTGCAACACAAGACAGGACAGACATGTGACACTTTCAGTCAGCTTTTTGCCAGATGGACTGACTTTCATGGAAAACCCCGCTAAATTTATAGATATAAAAAACAAACCAACAAAAAACTGGTAGCTGTGCTTGCCAGAAATTCACTGTAAAAAATGACACAGCTTTAGTTCCTCGTGATATTGCCACTTTGCCTTTTTTTACCGTAAATATTAACTGACCTTTCTTAAAGTAACACCATGGAACTTTTCCTTTTCGGTCGCCCTACTGGTTGGAAACGAAATTGTCCATTGCCGCTGTCGTAAATAATTTAGCCTACCGTCGCACGCACGCTCGCTGTTTATCCAGCACCGGCTTTAGAATGAAAGATGTCCACATACAAGGTAGAGTATGTTACAAGATTTCATGAAAGGATGATGTATTGCGACATCAGAAACGAAGAAAAACGAAATAATGACTATTGTAGCGCTTGACGTAAAGCAGTCGAATTTTGTAGTTCTTTTTGTGGTCGGGTTCCTACCCGAACCCCGAAGTCCCGTAGTGGCAGTAAAATCAGACCCCGTCAGGCTAGAAGTGCCTTTCACCCTGTTACGACTTGATGAACCATTGATTAGATTTTGGAAAGTATATTTAAGTAATTATTATTTATAATTATAAATTAAGTATATTAAGTAAGTATATTTTTTTGAATGCGCACTTGTAGTGTAGCCTGACTCCGCCCTCCTACGTACTTCCGCTAAATTTTAAAGGGCACCTATTATGGCATTTAAAATGTTCCTAATAATGTTCTGGGAGTCCCCAACAACAGTTTTACATGCATGCAATGACAAAAAACACTTTTGTTGTCTTATAATATGCATTTATTTTTACCTGATTTGCTCACCGATTCCCTAATGATTCGTTTGACGACTCATTTTTCAAACCCCGCCTTTACGTGACGCTAATCTGCGGTCATTGGTCAGACGACCCAGTCAGTTATTTTTCGCGTTAACCCAAAGCTTAAACCTATTGATAAAGCACTGCAGTACAATACGCTCTATTCTTTATGACAACTCCAATAACAATGATAAACGTTTTACATATTTAAAAAAAAAAAAATGACATTGGAGACCTAAGCTGCACTGAGCGTAACACACACACACACACACACACACACACACACACACACACACACACACACACACACACACACACACACACACACACACACACACACACACACACACACACACACACACACACACACACACACACACACACACACACACACACACACACACACACACACACATACTTATTGAGCATGCTACAAAACCCATAAAAGCAACAATTATTAATAATACTTACAGGTTGTGATTCGGAGGAGGAAGCTGATCCAAATAAACTTGGTACTGAACCTTCCTTCAGTATCAGCCGGCTCGTGAATCCACACTTGAAAGCATTTATGTTTGTAAAGGAATCGTCATTAAAATGAAGCGAACACAGCTCAAGGTTCGGGTACAGTTGTAAATATTTCAGAATTTCAGAACAGCGTCTCGTCGACATGATGTTTTCAAGTTTCACTGCTCTGCTGTCTGCGGCGCGTGCAATGAGTGGGCGTATCTTATTCAAATAACTTGTCAAGTTGACGTCATCTAGACAGAGAAAAAGCATGGTTCGTCTATCGATTCATATCAGCGACTCAGAGTCGACTCTTACTTTTGAGAGACAATAACTTTGTATACGGTGAACTTTCATATTTAAAACTTTGCAGAATGTTTTCGTTCACTTAGATCTATGTTACACACTACATGAAAGGTAATTTTCTAAATTCCATAATAGGTGCCCTTTAATTTTCCTTCAGTACTACGTCTGGGATTCTGCTGTAGACTTTGGTTTTCTCCAAACAATTTTTTATCGGGCCAATCAGCGAACAGAGGGAGTGGCTGAGAACGATGACGTTGATGTCGACTCGTGCGTTATTTTGAGTTGAATTTATTAACCCTTCTTTTCCCACTATATTCTATAGTTATATATATATATAATATGCTTAGTCTTCTGAAGCCCCTCTGCCATTGTTAAAATGAAATTTTTACTTCTGCGTATACAGTATAACTTCATGTTCTTTGACGTGCCATATTTTAAGGAATATGCAAACATGATTGAGACTTAAGTGCTAATTTTATAAACATTTCTTTGTGGTTTTTGGGTGAAATAGTACCTTCAATTTAAAATTGCATTTTGTTTTCAAACTCTTCACTATAAGTGTAAAGAAGTGTATGTCATGTCAAAGTACATTTCATTTTGCACTAGACCGCTGAGGGCGAGGTTGGAGTCACACACAGAGTTGACCCTGCCATTCTCTTAATCATGAACATGTGACCTCGTGAAATAGAGCTCTGAAGTGTCACACACATGCACACACAGCTGGATCCGAGTCAATGAGCCAATTATTATGCGCTGGCTGTGGGAGCTTTCCGTGTTTGTTCTGAACTGAGATGTGCCTGTGCATTTTAATGATGTGTTTAAGGAGAGTAAGCATTAGTATGTTTGTGAGCTTGCGTGTGAGTGTTCTCACTGATTTATTTAGCTTGTGAATAGAAGTGCAAATTTGTCAGCAATTGTCATGCTATGCAAATTGAATTCCAAAATAAATCAAAGAGAATCAAAGAGCCTTATGATTCATGTTTCAGACCTTAACTGTGTGCAATAGCAAGTGCTACTATAATATGAGCCCTAGTGTGTTTATGAAATTCACATATTGTTCATTGAGTAATGACTGTCCCTTGCCCTCAGTTTTGGAGTCTGTGTGGGAACGCTCTGACCCCTAAGCGTGGCATGTTTGGGAAGACTGGAGACCTTCAGACTATCCTCTGTCTGGCCTGTGCACGGGACGAGATCACATATTCAGGTGCCTTGAACGGAGACATCTATGTCTGGAAGGGAATCAATTTAATCCGGACAGTTCAAGGGGCTCATGGGGTAAGTGGCTCCAGCATCCCCAGAATGCCCTCTGTCCTGAGTGACTTGGGTATCTGCTTACACTGATTTATGAACTGAGTTTGGCCTATAAAATGGTTAGCCTGGCATGACAGTTTTGTGATGGATGTTCCAAGATCATATAGCTTTTGATACTCCATGGTCTATGCAAATTATTAATTAGTCATTTCTATTATAATTCCAATTTCCAATTAACCAATAATATTTTTAGAGTTAAAATGCTAAGAGAATAAACAGAAAATGCATTTTTTAAGGTCTATTTTCACAATATAATATAAAATAATTGTATTATATTATATAAATATTATTATATATAAATTAAAATAATTACTTTTACCTACTTAAAATAAATGTATGTAATTTTAAATGTAAAATTAATTAAACTAATATTGCTAAACATATTTAATATATTTTATAAATTTTTATTTATGCTGTTTAATTTATTTATTTTATTAATATGTGGTCACACTTCTGATTAGGGTCTATGTCACGGTGTGGTTCAGGCAGAGGAACGAGGAGTCCGGAATATCGGTGAAGAACACTTTAATATATATTATAACTCAGGCAGAAAGACAGGAACACGGGCGCCACACGGGCTAACAACAAACATTGACCGACAAAGACTGAATGAACCAAGGGAACTAAATACAGGCATGAATCAAACATAACAATGTGAAAACAGGTGACACAGATGATAATAACGAGGGACAGGTGGATAATGAGGGAGTGAGTTCAGGTGTGGAAACGAGGAGGATTCTGGGTAGTGTAGTGAAGGAGACTCAGACGGGACGGTGAAGACGGAGAACGTGACATTACTCCCCCCTCCCGGAAGGTGTGACCTCACACCGTAGAGCAGAGGAGGGAGGGGGGAGTCGCCAGGGTGGAGCTGTGGGACCCTCGGACGTCCAGGGCGGAGCTGTGGGACCCTCGGGCGTCCAGGGCGGAGCTGTGGGACCCTCGGGCGTCCAGGGCGGAGCTGTGGGACCCTCGGGCTTCCAGGGCGGAGCTGTGGGACCCTCGGGCGTCCAGGGCGGAGCTGTGGGACCCTCGGGCGTCCAGGGCGGAGCAGACTGAGGGCGAGACCAGGGTGGAGCAGACTGAGGGCAAGACCAGGGCGGAGCAGATGGCGGGCGGACCCCTGGTGAAGCCGATGTCACTGGGGCTGTCAACACCAGGGGGCCGACCGACAGGGGCGGAGCAGAGGGGAGAGGAGACCGGGGTGAAGCCGCAGAGCCGACGAGACACGGCGATGTCCACGGGCTGGAGGGACATGGCGACACCGACGGCGCCGGCGACCGAGGCGATGACGGGGACCCTGAAGACCGCGGCGGAGCCAGAGCGACCGAGGACCAAGGTGAACCCGGAGGGAGCGAAGAGCCCAACCGAGCCCGCAGGACGGACCGACGAGGCGCAGCCAACGGAGGGTAGTCCCATGGCGAGGGCGGGTCGATGAGGGACCAAGGGGGAACCGGGGGGACGAGGAAGCCTGGAGGAGCTGGTGGGCTGAGGGGCCACGGAGGAGTTGAGGGAGGTAGAAGCCAAGGTGGAGGTGATGGAGCGGAGGGCTGTGGCAGAGTCCATGGGGAGAAGGTTGGAGGAAGAGACCGGGGATCCATGGACCAGGCTGATTTAGGGGGGCTGGAAGGTGGAAGAACTGATGGAAGACAGATGAGAGGAGGCGGGAGAGGGAGGCTGGGTGGGACCACGGTCTCGACCTCTGGCTGGATGGTCTCTAGTGCAGGCTGGACGTGGCTGACGTGAAGCTCTGGCTGGACGGCGGTCTCTGGCTGGACGGCGGTCTCTGGCTGGACGGCGGTCTCTGGCTGGACGGCGGTCTCTGGCTGGACGGCGGTCTATGGCTGGACGGCGGTCTATGGCTGGACGGCGGTCTCTGGCTGGACGGCGGTCTCTGGCTGGACGGCGGTCTCTGGCTGGACGGCGGTCTCTGGCTGGACGGCGGTCTCTGGCTGGACGGCAGTCAGCGGTGAAGGCTCGGCAGGGCTGGACGGGACCAGCGGTGAGGGCTCGGCAGGGCTGGACGGGACCAGCGGTGAGGGCTCGGCAGGGCTGGACGAGACCAGCGGTGTGGAAGTCTCGGGTGGTGGAGTGGGACTGGTGCCGTCATCGATGGTGAAGGGAGATCCGCAGGACACCAGCACCCACTCCACATAAGCTGCGAAGCTCCCCTGGGGACCCTTCCCAGACAACAGCTCTCTGGTGGCGGTGTTGAGCCCTGCATAGAGGAAGCTGCAGAGGCTGTCGTCCGGGAAGGTCGTGGCGGGAACGAGGCGGAGGAAATCCGCCAGATGATCCTCCAAAGGACGATCTTCCTGCTCTAGACAGAGCAATTGGACTGCAATGAAGGAATCCATTTCTTTGAGGTCGGTCAATCTGTCACGGTGTGGTTCAGGCAGAGGAACGAGGAGTCCGGAATATCGGTGAAGAACACTTTAATATATATATAACTCAGGCAGAAAGACAGGAACACGGGCGCCACACGGGCTAACAACAAACATTGACCGACAAAGACTGAATGAACCAAGGGAACTAAATACAGGCATGAATCAAACATAACAATGTGAAAACAGGTGACACAGATGATAATAACGAGGGACAGGTGGATAATGAGGGAGTGAGTTCAGGTGTGGAAACGAGGAGGATTCTGGGTAGTGTAGTGAAGGAGACTCAGACGGGACGGTGAAGACGGAGAACGTGACAGTCTAATTATCACTATTAACTACGAATTTTGCCTCAATAAACTCCTAATTAGGTAAACAACAAATATATATATAACTTATGCAGAATAAGTCATTAATATGTGCTTTTATTGGTAATAAAAAACAGCCAATAAACTAGTAATATGCATGCTAATCAGCAACTAGTTAATAGTGAGAATCGGACCCTAAACTAAAGTGTTACCAAATATATATTTTATTAAAGTGATATAAAAGTTTTTAATATTTTTCACATATTATTGTTTATTATTTTGGTGTTTAGGAATAATTGGCTATATTCTACTTCCTCATTAACTCTAATTGGCCTTGTTGATTTGTAAATGTGAGGGGTTGTCGTTTGAATTTGGTTTCTGATGAAATCCAAATACTGTGGCTTACATTCAACTTCTTTTTTTAACTGTAAAGGAAGTTTTGAGTTCTACTAGTTACAGTATTTGAATATAATACAATTGATTGTTTAATTTACAAACAACGAGAACAGTTAGTTTTCTCATGATTTGACCCCTTTAAGATCGGCAAATGTTCTTCAAGTATACTTTATACGACCCTTAGTTCTGTCACTGCAGTGAAAGTTTGAGACTTCAGTTAGATTCTCTAATTGTTTCAGTTGTCAGAGACGTTCAGCCTCTCAAAGCCTGTGTGTGTGTGTGTGTGTGTGTGTGTGTGTGTGTGTGTGTGTGTGTGTGTGTGTGTGTGTGTGTGTGTGTGTGTGTGTGTGTGTGTGTGTGTGTGTGTGTGTGTGTGTGTGTAGTCTGGTATTTTCAGCATGAATGCGTGTGAAGAAGGCTTTGCCACTGGAGGCAGGGATGGTTGCATCCGGTTATGGGACCTGAACTTCAAACCCATCACCGTCATTGACCTCAGGGAAACAGACCAGGGATATAAGGGTGAGTCAGAGCCTCTACAAACTCCCAGGATGCATTACTCTACACTGACATTTATTTTGTTTAATCCCTTAATCCACTTAACTTCAATTTTAGGATCCCACAATGTAAAAAGTCATTGTCTCTAACAGAGCTCTATCTCTTTTCTTCCTTTACTTTCTTTTTCTATGACTCATCAGTAGCTAGAGGTGAAAATTCAAGAGGTGCGTTGTAGTGATCAGTGTTGTTTATGCAGGCTGTGTTATATCCATAGCTCTTTCCCCTGTTTGTCACCGATCCCAGATGTCTATATGTATTATCAAGCACCCAAGCACCCTCTCCATTCTTGACGGTCTACAGTGTACATCCTTCAGTATGTTTCAGGATCATGTCTGTTTACATCCACGATTACCTTCACTCCCATCCTTACTGTTTCTGTAATGGATCTGTGCAGGCCTGTCAGTGCGTAGCGTGTGCTGGAGAGGGGATCACATTCTGGTGGGCACGCAGGACAGTGAGATTTTTGAGGTGGTGGTGCATGATCGCACCAAACCCTTCCTCATCATGCAGGGTCACTGTGAGGGCGAGCTGTGGGCTCTCGCCGTTCATCCCACCAAACCCCTCGCCATGACCGGCAGCGACGACCGCTCTGTTCGGTAAGAGCCGATAACAAATCTCAATCACTCTATTGGAAAGATAAATCATTAGCTATATAATTAATATTTTAAGATGACAATGAGATTAAATTGAGAACAAACTTTTCTTAAAGGGATAGTTCACTTTGGAATTAATTTTTGATATGTTTTAGCTTACCTCAAGGGCATCCAAGATGTAGGTGTCTTTGTGGCTGCAGTATTTTCAATTTTGATATTTTTAGGTCAACCCGTTCTTGTCTGTCAGTCATATAATGCAGATCTATGGGGTTTACCTCAAAGAGCATACACAGAGAAGTCCAAATTAAACATGATTTAATGACTCGTAAACGTAAGTACACATTGATGACCTAAGACACGAAACGAGTGGTTTTTGTGAGAAAACGAACAGTATTTATATAGTTTTTACCTCTTGTAAACACAGCCACGTCCAAGTGATCTGAGATCGCGAGTGCTTCGGTCTTTTCCGGAAAGCACCGGAAGTGAAACCTTACGCGTGTATGTCACTCATTGTTTACACAGAACAGAGATTGTAGGTAAGACGGCTAATTAAAAGGGTACTAATTTGCGCTTATCCGGGATTTTTAAACCGTCGTAAATGAAAACAATTACAAAAAAATAAAAAATATAAAACAATTGTATGAGTGACGTACACGCGCGAGGTTTCACTTCCGGTGCTTTCCGGAAAAGACCGAATCGCTCGCGATCTCAGATCACTTGGACGTGGCTGTGTTTACAAGAGGTAAAAACTATATAAATACTGTTCGTTTTCTCACAAAAACCACTCGTTTCGTGTCTTAGGTCATCAATGTGTACTTACGTTTACGAGTCATTAAATCATGTTTAATTTGGACTTCTCTGTGTATGCTCTTTGAGGTAAACCCCATAGATCTGCATTATATGACTGACAGACAAGAACGGGTTGACCTAAAAATATCAAAATTGAAAATACTGTGGCCACAAAGACACCTACATCTTGGATGCCCTTGAGGTAAGCTAAAACATATCAAAAATTAATTCCAAAGTGAACTATCCCTTTAAAGAGATCCCTTGTGAAAAAGAACTCCATACTTTCAAAAAGAGTACTTACTATGGAAATAATATACTTTAAAAGAATATACTTAAGTGTGAACCTGTTTACACCTGATATTAAAGGGATAGTTCACCCAAAAATGAAAATTAAGTCATTAATTACTCACCCTCATGCTGTACCAACCCCGTAAGACCTTCGTTTATCTTCGGAACACAAATGAAGATATTTATGATTAAATCTGAGAGCTGGATCACTCCTCCATAGGCTTCTAAGGGATTGAAACTTGACAGCCCCGAAAAGTCATTAAAGACATCGTTAAAATAGTCCAAGTGGCTACAGTGCCTCAATCTTAAGTTTATCAAGCGACGAGAATATTTTTGGCGCGAAAAAAAAATAAAAAAAATAATGACTTTATTCAACCATCTCTTCTCTTCCGTGTCATTCTCCTCCTAAGCTGTTGACGTAGTGTAACATGGCAGCGCTTCTGTGTTATACGTCACACGTAGGCTCACTATTGGCCGACGCTGGTCATGTGTGTGATGCGTGTGACGTTCAACCAGAAGCGTTGCGCAATAACACTATGTAAAATCTCCAGGCCCAAAGAGAATACTTGAATAGAGTCGCTATTTAGGGCCCAAGCCCAAAGGGCGAAGGCCCTATTGTTTTCCTAAGGATTATTTATTATTATTATTATTATTATTATTATTTTTTTACTACCTTTTGGACACTTTTGGAGGCCTTAACATGCTCAAAAACTCCTGACACTTTGCACACATGTCAGAACCCGCGGCCATCAGGGCCGGGCTGAAGATGGTACCCGGGCGTGGCAGGGGGGCTCGACAGCGCCCCCTGGAACGGGGTCCGAAAACATGGTCCATAAATCAAACACGCTTGCATGTAATAATATGAAACTCGGTACACATGTAGATCTCATCGTTTCATATATACTTCACACTCTTACTTTTTACCCCAGCCCAACAGGAAGTGGGCTATTTAGGGTTGTTGGTAAAACACACGCAAAGGAATTTGAAGTACTCCTCCTAGAGAATTCAAACACACGGCACGAAACTCGGTCAGCGTGAAGTCAAGACATTGAGGATGAAAGTTTGCGAGGGGATTTTTGATATCTTGAACGGTTTGGCCGTGGCGAGGAAACAAAATTATGGCGAGAAACGTGAAACAGGAAGTGTGTCATAACTTCAGCATACATTAACTGATCTTGATGAAACTTCAGCAGTGTGTTCGTTGTAAGAGCCCGATCACATGGATGTGACTATTGTGAGTCAAAGTTATAGCGCCACCAACTGGCAGCAGGAAGTGTGTCACTTTCAAAATGCTTTGAAATCACCCTCTTATTTTTACCCGATTTGCTTCAAACTTCATTTGTATAATGTAAATACACGGCAGATGAAGACCTGTGAATGGATTCTTGATATCTTTGAAACTGTTGCTGTGGCAATCCATCAAACTTTAATATTCTTTTTGGATGCTTTTGAGACTCTTAGCATGCCTGAAATTGCTTAAAATTGCATGAAACTCGACAGACAGATCACATTTATTAGCCAGGTGACATGTGCATAGTTTCAGAAACGGGCGTGGTGCAGGGACTCAGTAGCGCCACCTTTTGACAAAAGTGGGGGGGTTAGTTTCATCTAGAGTTACAAAAATCTGTATTTATATAGTTCTCCTCCAGCCAGACAACTTTCTAATTTACAGTCATTAGTAACAACCAAGAGGAAGTCAGATATTTTGGTTTGAATATGGTCATTTCTCTCTGAGCCTACGTCTCTGTGACTGCTGTCTGTGTGTGTGTCTGTGAGTGTGGGGAGGGGGAGGGGGAGTGGGGCTAGATTAACCATTTCACTGCTGTGTGGTTTGGCCTTCATTAAAAAAGAAAATAAATGTCTTAAGCCTTGTATTTTTTAAATACGTTTTTTTAATAAAGGCATATAACAGACATGCTGCATTTAAATTTTTTTAATAAAACATTGTTTTTTATGTTTTTCAAGCCATTTGATTTATGAGGACTTTTGAAATGTCCTCATAAACCACCCATAAGTTGTAATACCAGTGTAATACACGTCATTATACAAATTTGTGTCCTCATAAATCACATAAACCAACCCACACAAACCAACCACACACACACACACACACACACACACACACACACACACACACACACACACACACACACACACACACACACACACACACACACACACACACACACACACACACACACACACACACACCAAATTGACGGTGGGTGGCAATGGTATATTTAAAAGTGCATAATTGTAATATCTGCAAGGCACCCCTAGTCCAATCTTATTAAATGTATGCTTCATCTTTCATTTTAATTTGTAAATTTGATCAATAAATTCAATTATTTAGAATAATAAGATACTATATGGCTGTTACCCTAGGTAGGGCTGATCAAATTACATCATTTACATTGAAAAATAACAATGCATTAAATGATGTTATGAGATTGTTTTAAATATGAGTCAATTAAAAATCGTTGGAAAGAATGATACTTTTAAACATAACACTGAACCGTCACTAGGTGTCGCCAGGCTACCGTCTTAATGAGCGAGTCATTGATTCATTCGTTCAAACGATTCGTTCGAACGACTGAGTCATTCATGAATGAGACAGGTATGGATTGGTCATTGAATCTAGGGTTTGCGATGTCTACCAATTTGGCATCAGACGATGTGTACAGTGAAACATCGCGATGGACGATGATATCGGAGGAGGGTCGGGGCTAACGTTTTAATTTTTCACTTAAGCAATAAGCCCCGCAAAGCCGTGTTTTACAGTGGATTTAGAACAGCTAAGGGGCGTAGGCACAACGCGGAGATATTTTCCTCTACATCTCATCAGCCATTTTGATTTCGGCACGCTCTGAGTCTGCAGCAGCTGACCACTAGGAGCGAATGTACATGATGTACAATGTACACGTGACAGAGCAGCCAGATCCAGACTGTGCTTTCGCGCTGTGGCTGGCGCTGAGCCAGAGACAGACGCGTTCAGTGCTTGTCATATTATATCACAACTATTCAGTGTTTTTAACCACATAATGTTTATTTTAGGTTTCAGACATTTAAATGCATATAACTTATAGCAAAACAATACATTTATAGTTTGTAAAATACACAATGGTGTCTATGGAAGCAGCCATAACAACCCATTCAAATATATTTGCCGACGGATTTTATTCATATCAGACACACAGTGTAAGGAACTATAAAGTTAACTCTATTCTTCTCTCAGTTCACCGGCCATGTATTTCGGGAGAAACTGTTTTTTAAACGACTAAACAAACTCACTTACACACATTTGAGAATCAGAATAGAAGATAGTTAATGACATGGTAACCAGGTTTGTTAATATTTATAAATAAAAGCGCTAACGTTACATGTCTATTTTGGCTGTGGTGAATCACGTGCCAAGCATGACGCGTCACCATGGAAACATGGGGGGGGGGGGGGGGGGGGTCGCGATGCTGGCTTAAAGCAAAGAGGCAAAAGAGGCGAAACTCTGATGCTTTTCTGGTAACAGCCACTAGGTGGCGCTTCGGGAGCGCGGCCGCCATTTTGGGATGAATATTCCAACGGGAGTTACTGGACAACAGCACAGATAACAGTTTTTTGAGGTAGTTTTTTCTTGCTTTATAGAATATTTCCATTTTATGCAACTTTACACATTTACTACTATTATTAGTTACCAACTCCACTTGGCCTGAAATATATTTTGTACGTTTTAATCCCCTGGATCATGCTACAAACATGATGATCTTATGGAACATTATGCATTGCTGTGTCCGTTATCCTATAATTGCCACAATTTTGTACAGTGGCTGTGTGTTTTTGTTTACATAGTCTTGCTTTAACGGTCATTAATATACGATATAAGAAGTTTACTGTAAAGCTGTTTCTATTGCTGTTGTATAGGCCTAATAGTTGTAAAAATAGAGAGTTTGTAGGCCTAATACTGTATACGTGTTGTTGTAGCCATTAAATAAGCGCATTTAGTTTCATATTTGTTCAAATATTATAATGTTTTTTTCCCCATATTGATTATGAAAAGTGAACAGCATGAGTATGATATCGGGAGACATGAAGTGGCTCATACATGATTTTGACTCATTAGCCTACGCTGTGTTTTGTAGAAAGCCTTTCTTTAAAATTAATTTCGTTTTGTATAAATTCTATCTTATTTTTTTTTTTTTTTTTTAATTTAATCGGCTGGATTTAATAAATGGCAAATATAGCAGACATAATCATGACATCCGGCGCCGGCGCTCGTCTTGAGCGAATCTCATCATAAATTAACCGAAATATGCCTCAACATGAGAAATATAGAAAGCTTGCAACTAAATATTTAAACGAAACTATTCCAAACGAAAAGAAATAGGCTACTCTCTGATTATGTTGCACACTCACATATGTTGAAATAACGAGATATTATGTTGAAATAACATTATAAATAATACATCTTTAAATATATTTGATTGAATGCTGAATGTTGTTCTTATTCAATTTAGTAAAATTAAAACTTTAGTTGTGATAATTAAAATGATTGAATATTAAATATCGAAGTTTTGCTCATTTAATAATAGTAGCACAATATAGGCTATAAGTGCGCAGCTCCCCCTGTCAATGATCTAGCACCCCCTCGGCACCTGCGTTAAAAAATCTGGCGCTGCCTCCTCTTTTTACATAATTATTTCAACCTAAAAATGACCTCTGCACTGGGCTAAATATATGGCTTTCACCCCAAAATGGCGGAAGCGTAGCGCTGCTGCTGGGCGCTGGTGTTGCAATGGAACGTTCTATTGGCTTTCACTTCTTGTAAATATACGTTCTTTGCTTAAAGTCCCCATGAACCGGAAGTTGCAAACGGCTTTTCTCCAGTGCTGTGACGTATTTCCGAGAGAAACGGAATACCTTTGAGGCAAAATAGTGAGCGTGGCTTTTTTTTTCCAACTAGCACCTGATTGGATCTAGAAAAATGCACCTCCTCGCCATCTCTCCTTTCACACGCTGTGTTAGGGCTGGACGATTTTGGCTAAAATCATAATCGCGATTAATCGAACAAGTCACCTCGATTACGATTATTGAACGATTATTTAAAAAAAATACTCATGTCACTGGCAAGGATTTACTGTAAATATGTTTACGGTTATTTTTTCTAATGAAAGAGTGCATAATCCTATCTTTGTGATTCTAAAATAAGGAAACACACAGATAGCTATTAATGCTTATTTATTAAATATTTCAAACATTTGAATTAAACAAAGCATACGATGCTTGAAATAAAAACGTCTTATAAAAAAGTAATTTAAGTTTTAATGTAAAAATAAAGTTTCCTAAAAATGTAGAAAATAAAGAACTTTTAAAGTTATTTTTGTAAACAAACTAAATTATTGTAAATATTGCCATCTTAAAAGTAAAATATAACTTGTATAAAACTAAAAAACTAATCATTTTCATATCGTATAGCATTTGTAAAAGCTTGTGTTAGACACCTGCTTTGTGGAGGCGCTTGCTGGGCGTTTGTCAGTCTCTCTCTTTTTGAGCAATGCTCATGTCTCAGCAGCGTCTACAGTTTGCTTATGAGCTGCAATTTCTCTCTCGAAAAACCACGCTTGTGCATTTTATTCTCTGATTCGATCATAAACACGCTGGCGAACGATCCCGGCTTCAGCGTCATCATTACGATGACACGGCATTGATTACGGCTCTTGTTCACACATCGCGCGTTTCGGGACAGAACACGGCAATGTAGGTCCCCAACCTGGCATCAATCCCGGCTCGTGTTTGCGTTCACACAGAAGGATATTTCCAGACAATTTTCCGGGATGATCGCGCTGTGTGAAAGGAGCTCATGTTGCTTCAAAGTCGCAGACTGGACGTGGCGGAGTCACGTGACTACACACGCGGTAATATGTTTTAAAGGGAAAGTACATTAACACGCAGTGGGCGGAAATATTAATAGGATTCAAAAACCGAAATAACCGACATGGTAAAATTACGTCGGTTATAGACTCTGAATTTCGGTTTCGATTATTTTTCGATTAATCATCCAGCCCTACGCTGTGTGCCTGTCTACTGTCAGTTGGAGGGGCGTGATTACGGATGTTAAGCAGACACCCAAACCATCAAGCCTACGTCATCGGGCAAGGTCCTCCAGTGCAGAGGGGAGGGGCATTTTCAGAATTTGATTAAAGATTACGAAGCCAAAAAATTTTTTTGTGTGGATTGACTTGCACGGATGAATTGTTCACCACAAAACGATCAATTTAGGCAAACAAAGTAAGTATGGTCAATTTTGATTTCATGGGGACTTTAACATCGTGATGTCTGTCAGCCATCACGATGGACGATGATATCGTCAATCTTTGAGTAAACCAATTTGTCCAAAATGCTGAATCATTCAGTAATGAGAAAACATGTTGCTGTGAGATGCGCAATGGTTCTGCTGTGATTTTTGTTGAACTATTTTCGCTGCTGAAACAGAAAAAACCGTCAATATTGCATCTAAAATGTAAGTGACTTGACGTGTGTGTGTGTGTGTGTGTGTGTGTGTGTGTGTGTGTGTGTGTGTTACAGTGAAAAGAGTTTAACCCTTTAAGGCAGTGGATCTCAATCCTGGTCCTAGGGAGCCACTGCTCTGCATAGTTTGTATGTCTCCCTCATTTAACACACCTGATTCAGATCATCAGCTCGTTAGGAAAGAGCTTTATTAACTGAAGTGGGTGTGTCAGATAAAGGAGACATATAAAATGTGCAGAGCAGTGGCACCCTAGGACCAAGATTGAGAACCACTGCTTTAAGGCCTTGTCTTTTTTGGATATATCTTCTTTTTTTTTATGTGCATACAACCCATATATTTTAAATGTATTGTTTGCTTTAAATTAAATTAAGATTGTATGTTTGGTAATTGAACCTAAATAAATTTAAAATTAATGTGCTATATTTCAGATCAATATAATTGTTTTCTTTCATTTTAATCAACACTAACTTTATTCTCTATCTGTATTATAAATAACTTATTTCTGCATAAATTAAAAAATCCCCAATAATCCAGACCAACCAGAGCGCACTAATTCTACAACATCATCAGTGCTGAAGCGGAACTACCAGAGCCGTTCGGCAGATAGCGAGCAGATATTTTGTGTCACGTCGTGCACAATAACCCTAAAGGCACCAGGCTGGCGGTGCCACTGGCTTTATATATATATATATATATATATATATATATATATATATATATATATATATATATATATATTAGGGATGCACCGATACCACTTTTTCCAGACCGAGTCCGATACCGATACTTTCATTTTTGGTACTCGCCGATACCGATACGGTAACCGATAACTGTATTTTTAATTTTCAGTTAATTTTCAATTCATGCATTTGTAATTTTTAAATGTATTGGTAGAGAAACCAAAATAATATCAATCATATTAGTTGTTTATTAAATTTAAACTTAATTAGTTCAACAAATATATATTTCATGCACTGCATATTTATTACTGCATAAATTAAATATATATGGATCTTTTTGTAAAGTTGATAGAGGTAGCCTATTTAGCCAAGAGCAGAGAGTAATTTATTTGTCCTTTGTTTGATTAACATTAAAACACAGCAGCAGATTTATTAAAGTGCCGCCCCTTTAAGGCCGAACGCACTGACGCCATTTGAATTATACTGTCTACGTTCACTTGAGATATATAACAGACTTTTACTAGGATACTCGCCAATGTGTTTTTACATAGATTTGTGTGAATTCGTCCGTACAAGCGCAATGCGTGAAAGACTTCCATTCAGTATTCGCGCGCTGTCTGGTGGTTTTCGGGGCGCGCGCTGTGGATGTTTGAAGTTCATGGAAATTCTTGACCTGCAAATGTCCTGTAATAATGTAGGCTACCACTCGTTAAACATAAGTAAGGTAACAGTTCATGTTTTACTTACATATACGATTTAGTTTTAATCCAAATAACACGTGCTGAGTGAATGATCCGCAATCAACAGCATTCAACAGAAGTGCTCTCTCTCTCTCTCTCTCTCTCTCTCTCTCTCTCTCGTCAGTTAACGTTATTAATAAGCTACATGCCTCGTTTTACTTGATTTGCCATTGACATCCGACTGAACTACAAACTTTCCACTGACGTCTGTGAAAAAGGGTTGCGCTCGACCAGCTCGCGCGTCTGTGTCGTAGCGCGCTCAATCCTCTCCGTGTTTTTCTCTTATCAGCTTGCGCACCATATAGTTAAATAGACGACGCGTTAATATATTCTGTTTAATATTCCACTGATAAGATACATTTATTTCATATACAGCCTTCTTTTTTTATCCCCATTATAATTTCTGACACTGTACACATGCTGCCTGGTATCGGTTGTTGGTATCGGGGCATTTTTACGAGTACGAGTACAAGTACATGAGCTCAGTATCGGGCCCGATACCGATACTGGTATCGGTATCGGTGCATCCCTAATATATATATATATATATATATATATATATAAATATAGCTGCGAGCAGCGATGAAGGGCCAAAGCCGACGGTAGCGCCACCCTGGTGCACCAGGGTTGCGGTGCCACCGGCTTGGGCCCATAATCGCTGCTCGCAGCTATATTTTTGTTTGTTTTTTGCGCTCAAACAGTATTCTTGTAGCTCGATAAACTTAAGATCTAGCCATTGTAGTCACTTGGACTATTTTAATGATTTCTTTAATAACTTTTCGGGGCTGTCAAGTTTCAATCCTTGATCTCGATCCAGCTCTCAGATTTAATCAAAAATATCTTAATTTGTGTTCCAAAGATGAACGAAGGTCTTACGGGGTTGGTACAGCATGAGGGTGAGTAATTAATGACTTAATTTTCATTTTTGGGTGAACTATCCCTTTAAGATACGTTTGGTCGCTCGGATCACAAGTATAGACGAGGGAGACACATTCCCGTTTACACCTGGTGTTTTAGTCCATCTCTTTTGTCCACTTTCAACCACTTATGATTTATTTGAGGGGAGGGTCTATGGGCGGGTAAATGTCTGGGCTTTTTCAGATCTTGTTATATAATGGACAAAAATAAGCTCACGCTATTTACACATGAACTTGACCGGAGACAACGGAAAAACACACAGAGAACAGCAGCTTTCATTTCTGCTCTGACAGCCGCAAGACCAGCGAATGCTGTGAGTGTGTGTTAGAAATCAGGAATGGTGAGAAAACATTGTGCTTCAAAATCAAACTTGCTTACCCCGTACGCATTAGTTCAGTAGGCGGAGAGTAGACGGTCTTTTGTGGCTGTTCGAACACATTTGACCACATGAGCGTTTACACTATGAAAGCAATCCGGTCAAATGCGTTTTTGACTACCTCTGGAAGTGGTCGATAGCGGACAAGCTCAAAACGTTTTAGACCCGTTTACACTTGTATTTTAGCGTCGTCCACTTGTGATACGATCGACCAAAACGCATCTTAATACCAGGTGTAAACAGGGCCTGAATGTAATGTTTTAATTGCACATAATTGCATTAGATAAAAATGTATTATAGTTTGGATTTAAGTACATCTTTATTTAGCCTGACTACGTCAGACTTCGTACTTCCGCTCAATTTCAGTTCGTTTCTGTAGTCAGTCTGAGATAGCGACCTATCTCTCAGTTATCCTCCGGCCTGAAAACAGCCGGCCAATCAACGAACAGAGGGCGGGCTGAGAACCGTGACGTAGACGCTAAGCGCCGAGTTTAAGATTGTATTTTAGGGTAGGGAAATCGGAAACGACCGCGGATATGGAGACACGGGATGCAATTCGCTCTGTTGTGGAGACTATTCCCGGCATTTGCAAACTGAAGCCCGAATAAGAAGATTGTTTGTTAAACATTTTGAATGTTCACGGGTAACCAATGATTTTATACTTCAGACAAGCCCCCCCTCTCGAGAAAGAAAAATCTTTTCAATTATGCCATTCTAGACTCTGTCTACGAAGCAAAGCGAAGTAGCAGAGTTTGGTATTACCAGGCTACTCTTTATTTGTAATTTCATAATTTCTTTTATTGTTTTTTAAAATATGATTACTATTATTGTACTATTGAATGTACTTACAAGCATTTATTGTAAACTAATGTAAACTGTCATTTCTATTGCAACTTGTATATTTAAATATTTTTGTAATTACACATTTATTTGAAAAGTTGCAACTTAGTACATTTAAAAAATATTAACTTTAAACTTAATATTGAATAGCACACAGTTACAATCTACAATCTACAATCTACAATCTTACAATCTAGTACTTTACATGTGCTTTAGTATGTTAGTCAACACAAAATTAGTGTACGTCTTTAAAACACAACAAAAGATTATTAAAACATAATGATTTAAAATGTACTGTAAAGTAAAACTTTTGCTTTGACATTATTACAAAGTGCACTTTTCAAAAGTGTAATTAATTGTGTTAAGAAACATAGTCATGAAAACGACAACAAGCTTTCACTCCATGACTTCGGAAAAGATGGAATACTCTGATGTTATACTCGGTTCGTGACTCAAATTTATGCATTTCAATAGCAACACTATCAACGCTGAAATTAATCTGCAGCAGTCAGGTGGTACAACTCAGTGCTCTTTAAGTTGTTTATGTTCATTATTTTTGTAATGTTATGTGCTTTGAGACATGAGGTAGTTTAACGCCGTCTCTTCTTTTTCATGAGGGATTACTTGTGTAATTCTGTCTGGTGGTGCTAGTGGTACAGAAAATATACAGTAATTGACATTACACGCTTCATGTCTCCTGAGCTATAATGATACCTCTAAGCAATACAGTTTTCCTTAGATTAGATGATGTCTATTAAGAACATGACATTTAATGTTCAGTGCACTAATTTGTGTATCTCTATGGGTCGTTACTTCCTCTTTTTCTCTTTTTGAATTGTAGGATCTGGAGTCTCGTAGATCATGCGCTAATAGCACGCTGCAACATGGAGGAGCCGATACGCTGTGCTGCTGTTAGTACAGACGGGATCCACCTCTCTCTGGGCATGAAAGACGGATCCTTTACAGTGCTAAGAGTCAGGTAAAAGCACCCAGGCAAAACAGCCTAGACGAGCAGGGATACTCGACAAAATTTGGCCTACCACAAGCTTATCAAAACTGTTTCACAACTTATGAATATTCATGTGTTGCGACCAACATGCAGAAAAACTTTTTTAACAGGAAATAAATCATGACTAAGTTTCAAGGTCAATAAGGCTATAAAAATATCACATAAATTGACCTTTTGATAGTTTGTTAAATGACTCCCCAAAAATGTTATGATATTTATTAATTAATAATTCAATATATGTATATTTTATATATATTATATATGAATTTTTTTTTACCTTGAATTTTGCTAAAACATTTTTTTTATTTTTTATTAATGAGGTTTAATGTATTCAAGGTTTGAATCCTGTTTTTTTGCTTGATGGTTACACCACATGAAACAAACAAAGAATACCATTAAAAACATGAATACAAAGAATACATTTCTAAGAACTTGGAACTTTTAAACTAAACTTTTTAAAATGATTCTTAATTTTCTTTTCACACAGAGATTTTTTAAAAAACATTTTACCTTTAGGGATACAACATCTTATCACTGGGGCAGTACCCCTAAAAGGACATCTTTGTACCTTTTTTCTTTTTCTTTTTTTTACCACAAAATGGTTCATAGTAGTACCTTAAGATACGTATTTGTACTCAAAGGTACTAATATGCACTTTTTAGGAGTAAAAAAGGATACAAATATGTCCTTTTAAGGATACTGCCCCAGTGACAAGCTGTTGTATCCCTAAAGGTAAATTTGTACAAATTTTTTCTCTGTGTGCATAGACAGACATTTTTTTTTGTTTTTTTTGAAAGAAGTCTATTCTGCTCGCCAAAACTGCTTTTATTTGATCAAAAATACAGTAAAAACAGTAATATTGTGAAATATTATTACGATTAAAAATAACGTTTTTCTATTTTAATATATTGTAAAATGTAATTTACTCCTGCGATACAAAGCTGAATTTTCAGCATCATTACTTCAGTCTTCAGTGTCACATGTTCTTTAGAAATCTTTGTGATATGTGTCTTTACTGTTTATTACATCCTTGCTAAATAAAAATATGAAATAATTAATGATTGAAATGAATTAAAATATGATTTAAAAAATCTAGGTAGGTAGTGTATATCATTTTCCCATTTACATGTTAAATTTCACTTTAAATAAATTTTTTTTGAAAATCAAAAATGCCTTACTATTTTGATGAATGACAATATGATGTTCTCTAAGCTGTAACTGTTTGTTACTGCACAAGCTAGTCAAGTATCCACCAAAATCAAATATTTATTACTATTACCAGATCATTTTATTTTCTGGCCCCTGGTCATTCTTCATTTTCTAAAAGTGGCCCCTGAGCTGTACAATTTGATTATCTAAACAGCAACCTAAAATATGCAAATCGGTTAGCACTGTACTCATTTTGCAGGGACATGACGGAGGTGGTCCACATTAAGGACCGTAAAGAGGCCATCCACGAACTGAAGTACTCCCCTGACGGAGCGCACCTAGCCGTGGGCTCTAACGATAACTCGGTGGACATCTACGGCGTTGTGCAGCGCTACAAGAAGGTGGGCGAATGCGTGGGCTCCAGTAGCTTCATCACACACATGGATTGGTCCACTGACAGCAAGTATCTACAGACCAATGATGGCAACGGCCGGCGGCTCTTCTACAGGATGCCCAGTAAGAGCTCTGTGCCATATTGAAAATGCAAAGTTCTGTCATGAAACTCTAGATGGCGCAGGTTAAAAGGTCCTTAACTCATTCTGCTTGCAATCACATCATTCTCTATATGGCACAGCTGATTGGATCCTGCTGTATCAGTAGCCAATGAGCTTGCGTGTTCAACCTTCAAATTCTTGGTTGACATTTTTTTAGCAGTTTGCAGCACACTTTCAGAAACCCTCCACCTTCCCCAGCTCCACCTGTATAGATCTGCTACGGGTAATTCATGTATGCTATATTGTTCAGCAGCAGCATGTCTAACTTACTCACAGCAACGTGTCGTGTATGCAGGGCTTGACATTAACTTTTTTGCTCACCAGCCAATGTGATTAGTGGTTTTCCAAAGTTACTAGCCACTTAGCATTTTTTACTGGCCACAATTTTGACATCGATACCACAGGGAAAAACTGCCATATAGGTTATTTTTAATGTTATCTCATAATTTGGCAGCAGATATATTAGGCTGCTGTCACTTTAAGAACTGACACACGGATCAATTATACTGTTAGTACTAAGGCGCGCACTTTGAGTGTGAGCACAAATGGGTTTAAAAAAAAGGGAAATGTGTAAAATTATGTGCAATACATGCAATACCACACTACAATTTAAGCCTTGTAACACCAACAATATTCATCCAGAGAAAATTAAACAAGGGGAGACGCACACAGCTGGTATCTCATATCTAATCTGCAGGAAATTAGTATTGAAAAGCGTTTCAGATATATTTCAATATCGATATGTATCGAAAAAATTATATTTTTGACAACGCTTTTGACAAAAATGTATATATTTTATATAAATGTCAACCCGCCGTAGTGGCTAGTAGGAGACATTGACATTACCATGTCAAACACTCAGAGAGTTGTCATGACAGAATTATGTTTTCCTCAATATTTAAGTCTCAAATTGGGTCATCTAATCTTGACTGACTATGGTTTTGACTATGTGTTTAGGTGGCAAGGAAGTGACCAACAGAGAAGAGCTGAAGCTTGTCCAGTGGTCTTCATGGACTTGTGTCCTCGGGCCAGAGGTGAATGGGATCTGGCCTAAATACTCAGATATCAATGACATCAACTCTGTAGATGCCAACTTCAGTAGTCAAGTTTTAGTTACAGCGGATGATTATGGATTAGTTAAATTATTTCGGTACCCGTGTGTAAGAAAAGGTGGGTCCTCTTTTTCCAGTTTGTGCGATTTTTGGTTTCTGACTTTGGTTTTAAATGTTGTGCTTAGTGTATGTGATTTTCATTTCTAGGTGCGAAGTTTAAAAAATATTTAGGACACTCAGCACACATAACCAATATCAGATGGTCACATGATTATCAGTGGGTGATTACTATTGGTGGAGCCGATCACTCAGTGTTCCAGTGGAAGTTTGTCCCAGAAAGGAAGTCAAAAGAAACTCTTCATATAGCTCCTCAAGGTATGAGACAACATTTCTTTTGGATGCCTGGCTTTTTGAATGTAAATGTATTTGAAATATTTACATATTTACAGTATGTACTCAATATAAATACCCTGCAATTGTACTTTCGGTATACTGATAAATTAGAACAACTCATTTTATACTTAATGCACTTTAGTTTCTCGTAAGTAGTGCTGAAGTTTAACTAAAGATATACTTAAGTAATGGAACTATTTGGGTATACTTTAGGTACACTTAAAATATCTTGCATTTAAAGATTGCATTTATACAGTGATCATGCACAAATTGTGACATTAAAACACATTTTAGGCTTATTATTAAGAAATGTGCATTGTGCAGTAAAGAAGTACTCCAAATAAAGTTTAATTATAATATTTATTTCAGTAAGTGTCAAGTAAATGTTTATGGATTTGTACTATAATCTGAAACAAATGTATTTTAAATACATTTTGCTATCGGTATTTTTCACTAGGGTAACTAGCATTATTAGAGATTACTTTTCATATCTTGAATTATGTCCGAATCTACTGAAGAAATAAATTAATGTCGATGTGATGGCTGTGCTCCTGAAATATGTTCTAGATTATATAAGCAAAGAACCTTTATTAATGCAAATTGGTGTCTTTTTTCGTTGCATGTTGCTGCTCAGTTTACCATGTCGCTCGCTGTTCATTTTCCTAATGGTTTTCTCACTGCTCACGTTGGCAATTCTGTTTATTAGCCATCAGCAGTTTTCTTAGTGATAAATCTATAAAGGGGAGGGGCAGCACTTAGGAATGACTAATAAGTTACTCAGGGTTTCTCAGGAGATCATGATAAATGGAATCGTTGCTAATTTGTTAATTCATTCATTTGTTTTATTTGAGTGGATTGCATAATCATTGCAGGAGTTGTAATTTCGCCCTCTCAATCTTACAGAGACGTTAGTAGACTCACATAGCGAGGAATCCGACTCGGATCAGTCAGACGTGCCTGAGATGGACTCTGAAATCGAACAGGAAACACAACATACTTACCGACGACAGGTTTGTGATGGCATTGGTAAAAAAGTAATTGTTTTGAACATACAGATCCTTTCTCCTTTCACGGATCCTGTTAAATTCCCTCCTCAGTTCTGTGAGGGGTTTATGATGAAAATGTGTTGTTCAGGTTTACAAAGAAGATCTACCTCAACTTAAAGAGCAGTGTAAGGAGAAGCATCGTGCCATGGCCATGAAGAAGAGGGAAAGAGCTCCAGCCAGTGGAATGAGGTTGCACTTTATTCATGGGTAAGTGCTTCAGCCTATGTGGTTTTGTTATTTGAGGAGCTCTCTAAAGCACTGAACGATGGTAAATCAATCAGTACTATTCAAAGTTTGTCCCCCAAACATATTAGTTAGTGCACAAACCAGCTACCATGTTACAAACGGTCTGACCACTATTATCTGCTTTTTCCTGCAAGGAATTACTAGGCATTATTATAACAAGACGTTACAATATTTGTTTACAATATAAATATACTGTGTTATAATATAATATAATAATTGTATTAATTAAAAACAATATTACATATACTATTATTTATTTATTATTTTAAATATTTGTGTTTTGTTTCTGTCATAATTTTAATATTTCAGATAATATAAAAAATATCAATATTAATATGAACTATTTTCAAGCATTTCCTTATATTTTGTATATTTACTCTTGATAATCTTTTTTTAGATAGTTTAAAAAAAAGTTAGAAAAATCATAGTTATAAACTTTTGACCCACCAAAATGTGTCAAAATTACAGAAAGTAAAATTCATAGCAAATATTACACATGATATTTGTAAATAAATGTTGTTCTATTTCGCATAGAGCATTTTCTGCATTCAAGTAAATTTGCTTCATTTTATTGGGAGCAATTTTTTCAAATAGGACACATTTCTCCAGTGTAAGGAGGTCTCCATTTAGCTTTCATAATTTAGTTATGCACCTGCAAATCTGCAACAAGGTTTATCCAGCTAAAAAAAAAAAAGAAGTATGCCACAGCTTTGGGAAGTGCCCGTGTCAGTCCTAAAGATGAGTCATAGCACCCTTAGGGACCAGTAGTTCACACTTCATCTTCTGAAGCTTGTCTCCAAAGTTAAGATGATGTTCTTTGACATTACCAATACCTTCAAAACCAGCTTTCCTCTCTGACTCAGAGTGATACAGATGGACAGCAGTATTTCTTTTCACACTTTATATGGCAGACTGATGGTAGTTAAAACTATCTTATGACATAAGCTCATGCCTTCCAACTACTTGGCGATGAGTTGGAGTGCAGGAAGACAGTGAGAGATGGTCTTTTGCTGTTCACCGGCTGCAGAACATCAGTGTAGAAGTTGTACTGGAAGCTGGATTGGGTTGGACTCACAACTCACACAGTTGGCCATCAATTTTTGTCTTTATTGTCTGCTAATCCTTCTGAAGAACACACAAATGAGCTCAAAGGGTCTGTAGTGTCAACCACAGCTGAACTGCACATTTGTACCATTTGTTTCAAGTGCATCCATAGGTCATCAGATGGATTAAGGGTTACGGATTAAAGTTTAAGAACATGGCAGTAATAGTTGTGATTGCTCAGTGAAGCTGTGTATGAGCTACAGGAGCAGACCTGAATCTGATGAAGAGATGATGGATAGGAGAATATTAGGATCAGGTTATTCAGTGGTTTACAGAAGCAAGGAAATTTAAAGATACAATATGTAACTATTTTGGCCACAAGAGGGCGCAGTTTCCAACAATAACAAAGGCGTATGTTTATGACGCAGTGACGAGCTGAATGATGGGAGTTGCTGTCAAGCTGATGGATCTAATAATGTTTATGGATGAGTGAAAACACTCGTGTTTTTTAACATTACAGTGGTGTGAAGCAGGTCGCGATTGCTAAAGAGACAGATATCACACGCGAGTCCCGCGGATATAAATGATATCACACGCGAGTCCCGCGGATATAAAGAAATAAGGACATCTAATTCTACAGAACTACACGCAAGTGCTGGATTACTCACAAAGGTCAGTTTATTAGACGAATTAAACTTGTGAGGGAACGCAGCGCTGTTTCACTTGGTCTAACGTTACACTATCACACTAAACAGGATTTAAATGTGTGTTGAAAGTTATAATGTTATTCTACGTGTTAGTTAGTTTTCTATACGAAACTAGCAGCTAGATCAAGATTAGAATAACGTACTGACCATATTCTAACATGTCATCATGTTGAGCTAACGTTAACATTGATTTGTTTTATGTACATTTGCCTCACCTGCTAATAAAGCGGTCAAGTCGTGACTCGTGAAGCTCTGTCGAGTCCAAGTTAGTCGCGGACGTGGACCTCTCAGCATCTCAAAAACGCCACGCTGATATTGATCCTTATTTCAATTCTCAATTGTTTGTCCCCAAAATCTGCTTGCCATGGTTTATGTTTGAACGAAACAAGAACTTTGTGCCGCTAAACGTCACGCATTACGCAGTTGTCCACATCTGTCGCCATGGTTACATCATGGCTATGGCATTTCGAGCGGAAACCGCGGATAGCGCGGATATTGCGTCATTGACAGGCGACATTTGTTGGCCGGTACCGCCACTTATTTAAAATTGGAATTTCTCTGAAATAAAATATCTTTGGAGACTTTTGGGATATTGTAAGTACACAACTGCAGGAAATATATCACACTGTGCAAGTGATTTTTGGATATTTTATTACAAAACTCTTACATATTGGACCTTTAAGTCACTGGATAAAATAAAACATTTTGTCTCCATTTATTTGTCCATTTATTGAAATAAGTAAAAACGACACTAATACACTCACATAAGCGGAGATGGAAAAATTTAGAAAAATGACAATGATCATAATCACGTCGTACGGATTGCGTTTACACCTAGTAAAGAACCGAACACAATGCGAGCCAGACTACCTCAAGATGTGGTCAGGCCGATCCGATCACAACGCATTTACACCTTGCATTAACATGCGTTTTTTATGATCCGGATAACTTATCTGGATACAGATCGCATTTTAATACCAGGTGTAAATGGGGTCAAAGAGTGAAGGAGAACACAGGGTTTAAATACACATACAGAATGGGGTAACAAGGACCAGCTGGGGCAAATCAACTCAACACAGGTAAATAAACTGAACACTAACGAGGAGCAGGAAAACTGGGAACAGGACTGAACCAAATACACAATGACGGGGGGAAACTCAGGAAAACAGATACAGGACAGACATAACTATAACATGATTACTTTTTACATTTTTTAAATGACTTCTCTTTGGTGACATAAGCCAGATTTCTCTTTCTCCGATCATTTATTCCGCTTGAACCCCTTCCCTGCAAGTGCACGTTCATTTGCCTTCACTTTTAAATGCAACGCCCTCATCTCAAAATCAATCAGCATCCAATGCATAGATTTGTTCTTTTTTGATAATCCATTACGCTTAGATATACTGTACATTACAAAATGCAGGAAAATATTATTCACTACCTCTATCTTTAATCACAACTTTAAAAAAAAATAATCAGGGAGTCTCTTTGTAGATTTGTCGATATGCAAAATTTAATGTAAAGTATAATAAAACTGTTTCGGTTGTTAACGATGTGTTTTTGTAACGAGTCAATTGAGGACTCATTCAGTGACTCACTCATGACACAAAAAATGTATTTACTTGTTGCCACATACTAGATCAATGAAGTTACCTAAAAAGTGAAATGCTTTGGTGAATGGATTTAAAAATTCAGACCAGTGAGATTGTTAATGCCCAAATTTGGTTAGAAATAATTTAATTCATAAAGATCCATACATCTCATGTATTATATAAAGTTTTTTTGTACTGTTTGTGAAAACATTTCTGTGTTGGTGTGTGTCCTGGTAAACCCTATGTTTGGAAATATCTGAAATCCTTGTCCTTGTGGGGACATTTTTTTGGTTCCCTGAGGAAAATGGCTTATAAATCATATGTGATGTTTTTTTTTTTAAATCTAAAAATGCAGAAGTTTTCTGTGATGGTAGGTTTAGGGGATAAAATATACAGTTTGTACAGTATAAAAATCATTATGTCCATAGAAAGTCCCCATAAAACATGGAAACACAACGTTGTGTGTGTGTGTGGGGTTTGTGTGTGTGTGTGTGTGTGTGTTTCAGTTACAGAGGTTATGACTGCAGAAGTAACCTCTTCTACACTCAGACCGGTGAGATTGTGTATCATGTGGCGGCTGTGGGAGTGGTGTACAACAGACAGCAGAACACACAGCGCTTTTACCTGGGTCATGACGATGACATCCTCTGTCTGGCCATCCACCCTGTCAAAGACTATGTAGCCACAGGCCAGGTACAGTCAAACGCCACACATGTCTGTCTTTGTCAGCAACAGCATAGAAAGCAGAGAGGTTTCTCTACAGAATACATCAAAATCTTGGCACTTGAACATCTGTGTTTGTTTCTTGCACAGGTGGGCCGTGATTCGTCTATTCATATATGGGAAACAGAGTTTTTGAAGCCGTTGTCTGTACTTAAAGGATTTCATCAGTTTGGGGTGTGTGCACTTGACTTCTCAGGTAAGGAACGCTAATGAATACTTTACTAATCGTAACAAACTCAATTGTTGTATCTCAGTTATTAGAGGTGTTTGCGGTAACAAAAAGGTTAAATTTGTTAACATTAGTTAACTACATTAGTTGAGATGAACTAACAATGGACAATACTTCTACAGCATTTATTAACCTTATTTAATTTTATTTTCTACATTTACTAATACATTTTTTAAATCAAATGCTGTATCTGTTAGCACTTTGGACTAAAACCAACAAACAATGTACAGGTGTATTTTTTTTACTACAATAACAAATATTGATAAATGTATTTTTGTTGTTGTGCAAATGAGCGGCCGGAGCGGTTGTGTGTTTTCTGTTAGAATCGGTGTCGTGTTAGCGCCCCCTAAGTTAATAACTAATGATCTTTGCAACGTAAGTGAATCAATCAATCAATCAAAACTTTAGCTGGACAATAATGTTATTCTAGATCTGCTGTAAAGCCAAAACTATCTCTGTTACTTTAATTTCCTATTATCACTGTAAAGCTGCGTTGAAACAATCTATATTGTTAAAAGCGCTATATAAATGAGGTGATGACTTGACTTGACTTACACATTTGGCAGATGTTTTTACATCATATGCAAATTGATTGCATTTATTTAAGGTATATACATTTCTATCAGTTCTTGCATTCCCTGGGAATCGAACCCATGGCGATGCAAGCACCATGCTCTACTGTATTCTTGTATACACATGCAGACTTTTGACTATGCCACATAATCTTGTCCATTTGGAAGCTCATTCTAGCCTAGAACGTCTATTTATGCAGGAAATCTGCATGTGATTGACATGTAATACTACTGATCACATTTATTTATTTTTATGACAAACGAGTGGTATTTCTGAAATTGCTGAAACGCTCTCTGTGAACAAATCTACAATTTATGCTAAACTAGACATATTTCCTGATTAAATTCAGTGAGTCAGGTGTATAGAAAGCTTCTATTGACAAAGCAAAAATAGCAAAGCCTCCAAGTATCTGTCAATGTCACAAGCCTTAACATAAATGATTATTCTCATTAGATTCCATCAAACTGATATTTCCACTGGAGCAATGTCTTTGTTAGCTGTCACATCGTATTACTCAAGATGTCTTGTTTCATTGTTAGCAGGGTGGAGATGGTATAAAGTCATTATGACATTACATGATTTAGATGCTGTTATTTGCCTGATGTTGAGTGATATCAGAGCGGTATGATGTGTCTCTGCAGCGGATGGGAAGAGGCTGGCTTCAGTGGGTCTGGATGACAATCATACCATCGTCCTTTGGGAATGGAGGAAAGGAGAGAAGCTGTCAACCATCCGGTGAGTGAATTAGGCATGCAATTTTTTTGACTTGTAGTGCATGTTTGCTAGCTTGGGGCAAGTTATTGTGTACTCCTAAAAGCTGACAAATACACTTAAAAGCTGAGAAATTCACAGTATTTATCTTACAGAAAAATGGACAAAAATATTGATGAATTATCTTGTAAGCAGGGGCGTATAGAAAATTTTGTCCAATAAAATGATGTCTAGAATTACTGTATGTCCCTCCCCCAATACTACTTCCCAGGCTGTGTTGTAACCTAAACCCCTTGAATATTTAAAAAATAGACAGTAATTTGATATCTTCCATCTCCAATCTCTTGTTTCAATAGGAACATATGAAAATTTAATTTGAATTCATCAAACTATTTCTTGGGGATTAAAGAGAAATGTTGTGTTTTCTTGACCAAGCAGCCAAATTCTTTGAAATACATATTTTCCAGATTTTTTTGTCATGCTTACTGCACATCCTCTAAAAATATATATTGGTATCAGTTAATTTTTAGCAGATTAGCATCGCAGCACTTCTTCATGACAGGATCCTGTTTATCATGCAGTCTTTATCTCATCATGATCATTACTCCAGGAGAAATGCCTTTACTCTCCCGGAGGAGTGATTTTCATGATACGACTGGTTTATGTTTCATCCTTCTGTCAGAATGTACTGTGTTTAGTTGTTAATTAAAGTTGTGTGTAGTCTAATACGATATTTTTTAAATGTAAATCTTTTTTAATTTATAAAGACTGGTTAGACAAGAAATCATAAATAAAATTAGTGTTGTTAAAGGGCCCCTATTATGGATTTTTGAAAATGATCATTTTTGAAAGTTTTCAACTGTTCTTGAATAGTCCTGCAAGTTTTAAATCTGAAAGTGCACCATATATAAAGTTATTGTCTTTCAAAAGTAAGAGTAGCTCTGAGTCAATGAAATTAATCGTTTGTCATAACCCTTTCGTTGTGACGTTAAGGCGAAACATTAGCATATTGCCCACCCACTTATTGCGCGCGCAGACACCAGGGAAAACTTGAACCTCAAACCTGCAGCGATTCCTGTGAACACTGGATACATCATGTCGAGAAGACGCTGTGCTTTACAATGTGAAGGTAAAGCCAGTTTTTTTTCACTGCCCAAGGACGAGCATGTGAAGAATCATTGTTTAAAATTCATCTTTACCAGATATCACAGCAATATAATCCTAAACTTTTGCTGTGTTCTCTTTATTTTACTGACAACTGCTTCTCAAATCTCTGAGTTCAATGCAGGAATCATAAACCGCTTGCTCTTGAAAGATGGTGTTCAAAATACTTAGTTTTGAGTTTTATATTGTGTAGGTCTCCTGCTAACTGGCTAACTCACATTATCAATGTCTTACTGAAATAGCCTACTTCTGCTAATCAGTTGTGGGCCACTATTACTTATAACTGTGTCTATTAATGCAGATCGTCTGTCGTTCTCACTACTTTGAGGTGTTGTAAAATTTTTCTTCGGCGTCGAAGCAGAGACCAGGAGAGGTGAGGATATCTTTCAAGCAGAAGTTACTCTTTATTGAGAACTCGCTGTACGTCGATGTAGTCATCCAAGTCTAAGTCAATAGCTTAGCACAGTAGAGTTTATACCTTTCAACGGGGAGGGATTATATAAGGTGGAGACAATCTGAACAAAGCATGTAAATGAAGTACAGGAGTCAGCCCGTTACCGGGATTCCCCCAGCCCTGATCTCATCAGCATAACAGTGTCATTCAAATGCATAGATGCTAATCCAATCAGCCTGACAGTATCGCCCGCACCTTCACATTATCATAGTTTAACTTGGGACACTGACACTTGTTCAGGAGGTGCATGTCAAACACCTGGGTTGCTTGACTTAATATTCTTTGAATCTCATCATCTATACCTCAAAATGTAAAACACAATGTGCAGAACTTTCTCAGTTTATATACTATTGTATTAGAACCGAGATGTAACATTTTCTAAATTTGTAGTCCAACAGAGGTAAGATTAAGCATGGAGCAAGATTTGTTTTACCAACGTTTATGTTAAATCAGTCATTCACGCTAGAGCTTGGCTAACATTGCATACATGCACTGTTATTGATACAGTTTACACATGTTCACCGCAATATACAGTATTTAAGAAAAGTACTCGGAAATAAATGAGTACAAGTAAAATAATCGGTTTGTTGATGGACATGCACTTGTTAATGCTGATGTTGAGGAATTACAGTTGCAATAATGTACCTCAAATTCAATAGTGTATCACTGAGAAACATCCTGCTCGAGTCGTCCTTGCGATGGAGGTTCGGGATGAATAACTAGTTCTTTCAGTGTTTCGTCATCGGACTCGCGCTCGCATTGATATGGTAGAATAGACTGCGCCATTGACCAACAAAAACCTAGTGTAAAGTCAATGGTCAATTTTGTTATTTAAAGAGCATGTTAGTAATAGTAATAGTAGTAGTAGTAGTTGTGCCTATAGACAGGTCCACAACGCGCAAACAAAGTCCAGTAGATGGTCTGCTTGCACGCTTTAACTTCGCTCCATTCAGATCTGTTTCTTTGCTAGAAAAGCGTTCAGTTTTTCCGCTTTCAAATTCCGCCATGTAAATAGCGAATCCGCCATTGCACGAGTGCAACTGGCTTTTAAAGGGAGATGAGACTCTGATTGTTTATTGCACGTTATGCCCAAAACACACCGATTACCCAGAGAATGGGGACAACACTTTAAGACCATTTTTCCCATTGTTAAACTAGCAATAGTGGATTCAGACTCGCCCTAAGTGACTTGCGCCACACACTTTAGACCATCCATTTAGATTGTTAAAATAGGACCCTAGGTGTGTTCGACTTGAAGCTTGATGCCAAGGTAATCATTATTACTATTGCTTAAACTTGGTTTTGAGATTTGAGATTTCCCTCCAAATATAAAACAGGAATCCCTGGCAAGCAGCCACAACGTCCTAGCACTGTGGTGGCAACAACTTAATATTTCTCAAGAAAATGTCAACCTTTGCTACCCTACCGTTACAAGCAACTACAACTCTTCACCATGGTAAAACACTGTAATGTACATCCTCTCATGTATTATTATACCTCCTCTTACAGTCTGAAGCGTTTGTATTCCCCTGTCTGTATGCTCTTGAGTTCAGCGACTCTTCCCCGGGGCTTTCTCTGGTCGAGAGGATGCTTGTGCGGGTGGAAGTAAATAGGGCCTGACAGTGCAGTCACTGCTCAGTGCTCTGCCCGCTCCACATCGGGCCCTAATGCTAAACCGCAGACAGACACTGTCCCCTGGCACTCAGACAGGTCAATTACAGCCCTACAGTGCCCGCTGTGAACCTTTAAACTCATCAAAATCATTCGGGGCGGTTCAATTCATCCTTTTTAGGTTTCAGTAAAAGAATCATAACTCTCTCTTTTTGATTTAAAGGGGAAGTAAGGACAAAATATTTGTCATTAAAATCAACCCATACGTGCCAGATAAACTGATCACCGCTGGAGTTAAACACATGAAGTTTTGGCATAAAGCAGGTAAGACTATTCACTTTTTGTGAAATATGTGAATCACTGTAGATCTGAGGTCATCTCACAATCCATTGATGTTCTCAGGTGGCGGGCTGATTGGGAAGAAGGGCAGCATGGGAAAAACCGAGACCATGATGTGCGCGGTGTATGGCTGGTCTGAAGAAATGGTGTTCTCGGGAACCTGCGCTGGAGACATCTGCATCTGGAGAGATATGTTCTTGGTGAAAACCGTCAAAGCTCATGATGGGCCTGTTTTCAGCATGCACGCCCTGGAGAAGGTATCAGATTTAGCTTCAAAGATTAAATAGGAGTTACTTTCTCTTTAAATGTGCTTAGAAATTGAATGTGAATATATTGTTGCTAAGGGTTTCGTGACTGGTGGAAAAGATGGAATTGTGGCTTTGTGGGACGACACGTTTGAAAGATGCCTCAAGACATATGCCATAAAACGATCAGTGCTGGCCCCAGGCTCCAAAGGTGAGGACGTCACTTGCATTTCTTCAATGACAATTTACTTTTACAAATTACACTTACTTAAAGGGTTAGTTCACCCAAAAATGAAAAAATTCTGTCAGTAATTACTCACCCTAATGTCGTTCCAACCCGTAAGACCTTCGTTCATCTTCGGAACACAAATTAAGATATTTTTGATTAAATCTGAGAGCTGGATCACTCCTCCATAGGCTTCTAAGGGATTGAAACTTGACAGCCCCGAAAAGTTATTAAAGACATCGTTAAAATAGTCCAAGTGGCTACAGTGGCTCAATCTTTAGTTTATCAAGCGGCGAGAATGTTTTTTTGCACACAAAAAAAACTAAAATAACGACTTTATTCATCGATCTCTTCTCTTCCATGTCATTCTCCTAAGCTGTTGACGTAGTGTAACAGCGCAGCGCTTCTGTGTTATACGTCACACGTAGGCTCACTATTGGCCGACGCTGGTCATGTGTGTGATGCGTGTGACGTTCAACCAGAAGCGTTGCGCAATAACACTACGTGAAATCTCCAGGCCCAAAGAGAATACTTGAATAAAGTCGCTATTTTAGTTTGTTTTTTGCGCTCAAACAGTATTCTCATAGCTCGATAAACTTAAGATCTAGCCACTGTAGTCACTTGGACTATTTTAACGATTTCTTTAATAACTTTTCGGGGCTGTCAAGTTTCAATCCCTTAGAAGCCTATGGAGGAGTGATCCAGCTCTCAGATTTAATCACAAATATCTTAATTTGTGTTCCGAAGATGAACGAAGGTCTTACGGGGTTGGAACGACATGAGGGTGAGTAATTACTGACAGAATTTTCATTTTTGGGTGAACTATCCCTTTAAGGAACAATACCATGAGATAATGTGACTTAAAAGGACAGTTCACCAAAAAATGAAAATTCTGTCAGTAATTACTCACCCTCATGTCGTTCCAAACCTGTAGGAATTTCTTTCTTCTGCTGAACACAAAAGAAAATATTTTGAAGAATGTCGGTAACCTTCTATAGTATTTTTTTTTTCTTCCATGGAAGTCAATGTGGCCCATCAACTGTTTGGTTACCCATATTCCTCAAAATACCTTCTTTCGTGTTCAGCAAATAGGTATTTTTAGAGAGTGTCTATAATAAAGTTAATTTTTCTTGCATAAATCAGGTTTATGCTTAAAACAAGAAAATATAACTTTGCCAAAGGGTTTGCAAATATAAAGTTAATAAAAAAAAAATATGATGAATGACTAAATAATAAATAATAATAAAAATATATAATTTCGTTAAATTAGTTAAAATGTAAACAGCCCCCTAATGTGAAGCATTTATAAATAAAATAAATAATATTTATTAAGTTGTTTATAATAATAATAATTTTATTTGTATTGTTGTTGTTATTATTATTACTATTATAAACAACTTAATTTTTTTTTATTTTACTTATAAATTATATTTATTAATTTATTTTACACTTATTTGCCTTTAAAAATGTTTAGATGTTCATACTGGACAACACAACAAAAATTCTTGCAGTGTATAGCTTTAACGGTGTGAATAACTTGGCTGTTAAAGCTAATCAGGTCAAATACCTCCATGCATCCTCAAAGAACACTCTATGGATAATAAATAGAAAGCCAAGGTCACGGTCGGATGCATGTTTATTTATAGCATGTCCCTTCCTGTAGGTTTGCTTTTAGAGGACAACCCCTCCATTCGTGCCATATCTTTGGGTCATGGGCATATTCTTGTAGGAACAAAGAACGGAGAGATTCTGGAGGTGGACAAAAATGGGCCCATCACTCTTCTGGTTCAGGTAAGGCACAAATTCAGCTGTCAGATTAGCTTGATAAGCCACGAAACATGACCATTCTGAAAAAATTAATAAATAACACAGTAAGAAATGAGGGTTGAATGAAGAATTTCTGTTCGGTTGGCCTTGTTGATTCATTAAACTGAGCTTTACAAGTCTTACCCTCGAGCTGCCTGTCGGTTACATAAACTCACATGCATCCCTGGATGTGAACCTACTCAAATACAGAAATTAGTTTACCTTCATCCTCTCCTCGGGTCATTTTTATCCGAAAATCATTTTCTTTAATTTTTTTTTTTTAAATTGAGTGTTCATCGGAGTGGTACAAGACCTTGTCAGTTTTGTCACACTTATAAAACACGCACAGTCACACACACACACACACACACACACACACACACACACAACACACACACACACACACACACACACACACACACACACACACACACACACACACACACACACACACACACACACACACCCCACACCACACACACACACAAATTGAGTTGTTCTAGTTTTTATAAATATTACTCATAATGTATTTGTGCTTGTTTTATTGTTGGCTATGGGGAAATAGTACATCTTATTAGCCCACCTCTCTTCAACAACCCGCTTGGTTTGAGACCACGAAAAAGGTGAAGGATGAATTAGAGACTGAAGTTTAATGCTCACCCCTGTGAAAATGAAGTATATCATACTTATTATGGAAATAATATACTTCTTTAAAAGAATAAACTATGATCTGAATGGATGTTAATTTCAATTAAATGAAAATGTTTTATAGCTATATTTAAATGCAATTAACTGAACTTTAGAGTGCTTTAGAATCCTACTTAAGTAGAACTTAAATACATCTTTATATGTAATTTCATAATTACTTCTATTGTCTTAAAAATATATATGAATTATGGCTGTACTGCTAAATGTACTGACACACATTTATGGTAAATTAAGTAAAAATCTATATAAACATGTAAATGCAGTATATTTAATGAAATTTCGTATGAAACTTTTAGTACCTAAATACATATTTGTAATGATGTTTAACAATTTAGTAGTTAAATGTTGTTAGCATTTTTCTTTCTCACAGCAGCAGCTGTAAATGAGCCTGAGAGCGAGTCAGTCAGGTGTCTGTGTCTGCACCTGCACTCACCACTCAAACACTTCCTAATGTTTTGCTCCAGTTTCATTTCAGAGACAAATGAAATAGTCCCGGGGCTGTAGTTGTAATAAATGGTAAACAGCAGTGACTACAGACTAGGCAAAAAGAGTAGGTTTCCAATATTTGTGTACTCAGACATGGTTTAGTTTTCAGTATGGCAGCGATGGTTGTGTTTGGACACTGATTAAATGTGTATTTGTTTGTCTCGTGTGACTTGTGTTTTAGAGTCGGGTGCAATCATTAGTTAAAGGTTAAAGGTTGGTGCTTGTTATTGAAGTCATTGTTTACCTACTAAATGTTACATATCAGTTGGGGTACATACCCTTCATTGCATTATGTGAGCTTTTTAATTCGTCAAGCGATAGTTAGGGTGTAGAAAAAAAATGCATGTTGCATTTAGTTGGTAAATATGCCTTAGTCAGAGCTTTTTCTAGGTCCTACTCACTGCTAGAAAACATTTGAGCTTAATTGAATTCTTATTTATTGCTCTCTGAAATGCTTTTTGGGAAAACCTTTTACGAATCCCATGGGTGCATCACGTCCAGTTTATTGCAGAATACACTTTGTGGAAATTGTGCACACTGACAGCTAGTGGTGGAATGGATCACAAAATTCACGGTTCAGATCATTTACGTTTTTTGAGCCACGGATCGGATCATTTTTCGGATCAGAAAAAAAAAAATATATATATATATATATAATATATATATATGAGGAGGGGGGTTACTTTGCTTTTCATTTATTACTTAAAGCTCACTTGACATTTTTCGATAGCTACTACATCAAAAACTACTTGCCTGCTTGAGGTTCACACATCATTTAAAACAAGTTAACAGCCAGTAATCAAATATGTATAATATAACAAATACACAAATTACAAGCAGAGATGAATACTAAATAACAAAGTCTACAGTAGTATTCAGGTACAGAAATGAATAATTAACCTTAAAATGTAACACTTTGTTCACTGTAGAAATTAAATATAGTTTCATCTTTGTTAAAGCTGTATTTTGTTTTATTAATATTAATGACACAGACAACAATAGGAATATTAGGTGTGTGCTGTCACTTTAAGACCGACTGCACGGTCCGAAAAAACTGACAAACATTTGGTATTTTTCTAACTGTTCACTGTATAACTGTTCACTTATGACTAATGAGAGAATACTTGCCGAGATGGCCGGGCATTTAGACATAATTTTGTGTTTATATGTCTGTTCAAGGGCAAGAAAATGCAAACAAGGAATCCATTTGGTGTTCGAGCGCTGTCTGAAACACGTCTCTCTCTCTCTCTCCTCTCTCTCTCTCTCCTCTCTCTCTCTCCTCTCCTCTCTCTCTCGCTCTCTCGCTCTCCTCTCCTCTCACTCTCTCTCTCTCTCTCTCTCTCTCTCTCTCCTCTCTCTCTCTCTCTCTCTCTCTCCTCTCCTCTCCTCTCGCTCTCCTCCCCTCCTCCCCTCCTCCCCCCCTCCCTCCCTCCCTCCCCTCTCCTCCCCTCTCTCCCTCCTTCCTCTCCTCTCTCTCTTCCTCTTCCTCTCTCTCTCCTCTCTCTCTCTCTCTCCCCTCTCTCTCCTCTCTCTCTCTCCTCTCTCTCTCTCTCTCTCTCTCTCTCTCTCTACTCTGCACGCACTTCTTGTTGTGAGGCTGTGCGCAGTATGGATCACGCATCAACTGTGAACCGTTCCACCCTACTGACCCTATTTTTATATAAATGTAAATTTTTTGTTTTGGTCCAATTTACAAAAAAATTAATACAATTTAAAGGTATAGCTCCTTGTGGAGGATATGGGAGACTATGGCCATGTTCAAACTGCCAGCAAAAATCAGATTTTTTGCATATCCAGATTTTATCCAAATGGCGTTTTGAAAGTCTAGACAGCAAAAAAAAAGTAAAAAATATGACATCGAATTTTTTAGAATCTTATTAAATCCACATATAGAGGTGGTTTGAAATGCGATTCCAATCACATTTTTACAGATGCGTCTCAGTCTGGAAATACTGCCTTTTAAGGCGACACACAACAATAATGTCAAAACTGTTCATATATTCATAAAATATACAATGTCCAAATGGTCTGTCAAAAGATTTCAGCGTGTTCCTGTGCGACGGAGAAGTTCTGCACCTCAACTCGACAGGGCACTTATCTGGAGACTGAGATGATGCACCTCCACTTTTCCTGAATCCGTTTAAAGCTTTGTAACATACGTGGGAACTCCTACAGTACGCCATTACCAAAGCTACCCATGCAGATAGATTGGACACACAAATCTTATCTATTCACTTGCAATTAAAAGTACAGACAGTCTGCTTGAAAAGATCTGATTTGGGAAAAAATCTGATTTGCCTGCACTCTTGAGTGAACATCTCCTGCTATAGTGAAAGTGTACAGCATCACTCCATCACTGTGCTCCAGACTCCTGAATCAGCTCTTTAACACTGGCTGGATATATGCCCAGTTATAATGATCTTCTCCATCATTTGATGAATTACTACTGCCATGCTCACTTGAAAAATGTAGATGAACATCTCTTTTAAATAATATTTCACAGGCAGTGAAAGTGCAATGGAATTTGCTTACTTTTATAATGTAAAATGAGTATAATTTCATAGAATGGAGGTGTGTTTGTGCTGAAAAGAACACTGGAAAAAATTAATCATGGGTCTTGTAATTTTAATTAAAAAATTTAAGGTGATAATTAAAAATATTGTGTATATTTTACTTTAAAATCGTGGTTTATTGTTGTGTAGAAAATATTTATTAACATTTCACTAATAAAACCAAGAGATAAATTTTTCAGATTTTTTAAGAAAACATACACCAGTTTGAGGCTTGAATTGAGGAACCGATTAAGCTGATAAAATTAAGGAAAAAAAGGCTGCCTATTTATTTTAAGATAACTAGTTAAATTATGCAGTTTTAAGTAGAGACACCATTGTTAGTTCCCAGCATGCTTTGCACATGGCTGGAAACGGAGAGCAAATATTAAAACTAAGTGTTATTTTATGTGTTTTTGAGTAAAGGGAAACATCTGTTAATGTTTAATGTTCAGTTATGTTTGACATGTGAAAGTGTTTCTATTATGCTGAAGTTTTGATCATTACCATTGTGCAGAAAAGTAGGGTAGAGTATGGTTAGGCTGTGAATATCTGCATGCATTAATACTCTGAAGCATGTTCAACTTGCTTTGTTCATTGAGCAATAATGCTAGTTTGTTTCTGTACTGAGCAGCATACAATATTTTTATTATACAATACAACTCAGTCAAATATAAACCGGTTATTTCCATTCACTCTAACTCACACACTTGTGAGTGTCAATTTAAATAAAAATATATTTCACTAAAAAAAATATTAAATAGTAGTTATGTTGGTTTGTAAGTATTTATTAAATAGAGAGAGAGTGTGTGTGTGTGTGTGTGTGTGTGTGTGTGTGTGTGTGTGTGTGTGTGTGTGTGTGTGTGTGTGTGTGTGTGTGTGTGTGTGTGTGTGTGTGTTGCTGTATTGGGACACATGGAGGGCGAGGTCTGGGGTCTTGCCACTCACCCTCATCTGCCCCTGTGTGCCACTGTCAGCGATGATAAGACCCTGCGCATATGGGACCTTTCCCCCAGCCACTGCATGCTCGCCGTACGCAAACTCAAGAAAGGTAAGCAGATGCTTACTCATTAAACTACATTACAAAATTAAACAGTTTCATGTGTTCACAGAGGACATAATAAAATATTGGGTTACATTTGAATGTGTCCTTGATGCAGTGTAATAAAGCACGAGTAATGAGTTAACAATATTAATTAAGAGCATTTATACTACGGGGCAGTTGAATGCTTGAAACTGATTGGTTGACAAATGTTCTATGGTGTTAAGGTGAGTAATAATATTAAAAGTTAATTTTAATTACCGCTTGTACTTACTACAGATTTAGTGTTAGGTTTAGTATTAGTTATTATGCATAATTTACTGAAATAACATAAATGTGAACTGAATGTAATTTTTTTCAGAAATTGAATGCATGTTTTTTGCATTTTAATAATTTATTATGATATTATTATTTAAATGTATTACAATTAGCAGAGCTTTATAGTGCTTTTTGACTAGTGACGTCAGTCACTGCTTTTACATCAATTCATAGCCGTAAACAATAAATTTCAAGATGATTACTGTCAGACTTCAAATTAGATTTCCAAATGGATCGCCAGCCTAATTGTACAAGATTTCCTTAAAAGGATAGTTCACCCAAAAATGAAACCGTCATCATTTACTCACCTTTAATGTCATTTCAAACCTGTATGACTGTATTTATTCTGTGAAAATATATAGTTTTGTACATCCGTAATATAATATCTAAAAACCCTTACAGCAAAATAAACCATGCTAAGGGTAAGTAACAAGGAGAAATAACAACATGACCAACTATAGATAAACTTGTTGTTCAATGACATAGATTCAAAGCACAAATGCATTACAGTCTACAAACAGTAACAGTAAATCATCCCCTCTGTCTGTTTATAAATAGCTCCTTATCTATGAACTTGTCTTATGATTTGTATTCCAAGCTTGGCCTACACATGTTTGACCTCGTTATGCTTCAGAAACTCAGTTTGCTTTGAAAAATGTAACTTAAGTGAAGAACACTCAGCTTGCAAATTAGCCCAAGATCATATTGATTGCCTGAGGGCAGAATCTCTAAGGGAATGCTTGCAATACATTTAGTAGAGGAACCATTGGCGCTCATCCATGGAATACTATATAGACCAGCGATTTAATCAAGGAAAGCTTGATAGGCCACATCCTTAAGGTGAGCTATCAACTCTTCATCAACCCTAATTAAATTATATTATGATGGTTATCCTTAGAGTACACTGAGTCTTTGCATATTTACTTTTAATTAACAATGATAACTTACTTCACAATGATTAGAGGATTGTTTAATCGGTTCAAGAGATTAACCTAAAACATTTAATTCTGTCTAGCACTTTAATTTAATGTTATGGCGGAAATTATATTTTTATGTTATGGTTTATATTAAAGGGGTGGTTGATTGCGATTTCACTTTTTTCATTTTAAATTATGTGTAATGTTGCTGTTAGTGCATGAACATTATCTGCAAAGTTGCAGCGCTGAAAGTTCAATGTAAGCAGAGATATCGTCTTTTAAAAACCAGGAAGTGTAAATGCCTACAAAAACGACTCGATCGGGACTACAGCTGGGTTTTAGACGTCACTAACCCATCAACCCTCCCTCCGGAATCTCCAAAAAGGGCTTTGCCATATTTCTGCGTCTTTGCTGAAGAGTTACAAGGGAGAGCTAATGATGCCGTCGAAAGTGTGTTATGTTCACCCAGCTGTCAGGTCTTCTGTGTTCGTGCTTCCTACGGACGCTGTAATTCGTCAACAATGGCTACAATTTATGTTTGATAATGTTTCTGACAATTACAATCGTAATTTAGCTCTTTGTGCGGCACATTTCACTGAAGACAGCTTCCTGAGCCTCCAACAATTCAATGCCGGATTCCACAAGAAACTATTGCTAAAACCTGAAGCTGTTCCAACGCTAAAACCAGAGGCAGTAGTTGTTGAGCCACAAACTGTAAGTAAGACTTAATAATTTTAAACGTATTTGTATAATTTTAGACGTAATGGTTTCGTTTTATCAAGGACGTAAACAAATGCCAGCGCTGGCTTTATAGTCACTTGTTATGCTATTTCGTGTTTCTATGGCAAACGCGTACAAACATCTTGGACCTAAATTTGTAATCATATAGATTTTGTAAATGTATTTGCCACGTATAGCTACTTTCTGACGTAATTTTTCGATTTGATCATGAACGTGATCAATGTCAACAGTGTTTGTTTATAGTAGCCAGTATATCGATGCTAAGAAAACGATACACAGAGTAAACTAAGTTTTGTTAATAGCTAAACGGTTGTTCATTATATCGATAAAATAATAACTTTAAAAAACTGTATTACTCATGTAATCATTTGTATTAAATGTTTAATCAAGATAAAAACGTGTCTCAAAAAGCTAACAAGCAGCAGTAGCATTTTCAAGTATAACAGGTATCAAACTTCTTATGTAATAATAGAAGAATAGAATAATAATAATTCAAAAACGTACCATTCAGAAACGTTTTGTAACAGCCCTGCTTGACTCTCTTCATCGCCGCTTTCTGGGTCTGATTCGGCCTCAAACTGATACGGCAGTAGTATCACCATTATTTACATTACCGGAGCACATGAAACTCACGCCCGTAAAGGTAAGGGGTGTGACTGTTCCGGACAACGTGCGCTACGCAGTTTAGCCAATCACAACACACCGGCCCAAACTAACCAATCTGAGCCCATTGCCTGTTTCTGAGGGAGTGGTTTCATAGAATCAGGAAGTAAACCGGTCGTTCAAATGACAGAGGAGAAAGAGGCTTACAATAAAGATGAAATTTATGAAAAATAAGACTTTAAAAAAAAGAAAAAACCACGAATACATGTTATATTGCACCCCATAAACACAATTATGCAAAGAAAAAAAGCAGTAAACCACCCCTTTAAAATTTAAATGCTACACATGAATTTGGGCATCACAACTTTCGAATGTACAGTTTGAAAAATTGTTATTGAATTATTATTAAAATGTTTTTTGGACAAACATTAAGTGAACATTAGATGTATGTAAAAGGAAATATGAATTTAAAAATAGTAGCATGGAGAATTATCAATATATTACCAATAATATAAATCCAATATCCGATATAACTTTGATTTTCATTTTTGTCATTTTGGCGTTGACAATCACTTGTAACCTAATGCTTTCATTTTACGGAAGAGATTGGCATGAACATTTTGATATTTTTTTTTTTTGCATTTCACGAAATAATTAAAGTCATACGGCTTTGAAACAACACAAGTGAATAAATAGTGATGGGTGATAGTTGAAATAACCTTTTAAATTACTTCATGGGCCTTTTTCGACATTGATTCATAAAGAGACCCAGCCTTTTCAGCTGTCATGATAGATTCTTAACAACAAAAGTGCTTGACGTGACGTGGCATTTGACCGCTATAACTTCTTTTAGGCGGGCGATGTTGCTGCTTCTCTCCAGATGGGAAAGCTCTGGCTGTGGGCCTCAACGATGGATGCTTTCTCATCGTCAACGCAGACACTCTAGAAGACCTGGTGTCATTTCATCACCGCAAAGACATCATATCAGAAATCCGCTTCTCTCCTGGTTAGTTAACACACTCATTTCAGTACACAAGATTGGGTAACACTTTATTTTACAGTGTCATTGTTACATATGTTACATGTAGCTACTAACTATACATGATGATAATTACATGCAAACCAAACCCTAATCCTAACCCTATAGTAAGTACATGAATTACTGAATATTACTTAGTACTTGTATAATTACAGTGTAACAAAGACTCATTAAAATAAAGTGTAACCAAAGATTGATACAGTGGAAACGCCTAAAGTACTGAGACCAAGAATATAACATTTGATTATTTCATCTGATCTATTCAGTACGATAGTATGAGCTTTTTCTGTACCTTCACATACACTAATGTAATTAACAAATATTTGCTGGAATGGATTAACATATTAATGAGAATGTGATATCTGGGTCATAGTAAGAGCTCAAAATTGAAAATCAGATTTTCTTTATTACAGTAACAGGCAAATATTTGGCTGTGGCATCAGGAGACAGCTTTGTGGATATTTACAACGTGATGAACAGCAAGAGGGTTGGTGTGTGCAAAGGATCCATGAACTACATCACCCATCTGGACTGGGACAAGAGAGGTGAGAGAAATACAAGACACAAAGGCTGTATTTCAAAGAGAAAATGAGTCAAGGGGCATTCACACAGACAGAGTTTTGCAGCAACAAATCGTGAGCAGAAGTCATTCATCTTCACTAAGAGTTGGGGATTTCAGGCAACCCGAGAGGCAATGAAAGCTGAGGCAAGTTTAACTATATGCAGTTACGCAATGTGGCGACTAGTGGAAATAAAGACATTGGAGTTCTTTGTGATTTGTGTTCTGGTAGATTTGAAAGTAGGTAAGATCAGAAAATTGGGATATTTCAAGAAAGTTTGATTCATGCATTGATTTTTCCGTCATCTTGTTCGTGATATGATGCATTGTGCACTGCTGCAAATTACTTGCCCCCAAGAATGTTAATTAAGCTATTTCATTGTCTAAATGTAATAGGAGGACATCTAATTTTTTTACCAGCAATATATTCCATTTGCTGTCAGACCGTCTAGAAAGCACAAAAGTGCTCTATAAGTGGCCTTGAACCACACCAACCCCTTCTGAGCTGTATTGCAACATTTCATTCGAAGCAAAAAGATATTTGACATGTAAAAATAAAATATCCAATTAAATTAAAACGAATGTGGATTTTTTTAATGTAATGAATAGAAAATTAATAATTAACCAGTTTATTAAATGTATCTAGCACTAGCAGTGTCCAACAATATATATGACACACAGTAAAATATTCTGTTTACAAAGGATATTTAGCTTGATTTTTCTTTGATTTTTTCACACATGTGCCTTATTCCATCTAAAGCTCTTCACTGACACTGTTGTCCCCTTGGTAAAGTACACTGACTTAATTAAGGGAACAGTTGTTCACTGTAGTGGAAATAATGCCACAGCTGAAGTCAACCAACAGTGCAGTCACATGATAACCTGTCAGAGTGAACGCCCCTTCAGGAGTTAAACTGCTTCCCAACTAATAAGGCTTTATATGAAGTTCTTAAACAGCACATACATGGGTTGGACAATGAAACTGAAACACCTGGTTTTATGGTTTTTACATTATACCACAATAATGTATAAGTATGGTGTATGGCCTCCTTTTGCACCCAAACAGCATCAATTCGTCTTAGGAATGTCAAATACAAGTCCTGGCCAGAGGGATTTGGGTCATTCCTCTTCCAGAACAGTGTCTAGGTCACTATATGATGCTGGAAAATGTTTTCTGACCTGCTCCTACAAAAAAGTATTTAGATCTGGTAACTGTGTAGGTCATGTGAGATGAAAAACTAACTTTAATGTTCCCCAAACCAAGTCTTGCTGTGTGTGTTGGTGTATTATCATGCTGATACATGGCACCCACGTAGGGTACAATGTTTGAACCATTAGGTTAACATGGTCCTCCAGAATTGTTCGGTAGTCCTTGGCAGTGACACGTCCATCAAGCACAGTGGGGAATGCCATTATATTGTGGGCCAAACCATCACTGATCCACCGCCGTGCTTCACTCCAGGCACGCAACAGTCCGGGGGTTGAGCCTCTTTGTGGCTTCTCCACACCGTAACTCCCACGGATGTGGGAAAGACAGTGAAGGTGGACTCATCAGAGAACAATACATGTTTCAGATTGTCCACAGCCCAAGATTTACACTGTTGGCACCATTAAAACCAACATTTGGTATTAGTACGAGTGACCAAAGGTTTGGCTACTGCAGCCCGACCATGAATATTGACTCTGTGGAGCTCCTGAGAGTCCTGCGCATTTAATTCTGCAGTGAGTTGGGCAGCATGTTATTTGGATATAATCTAAGTTAGTGTTCGGACTTTCTGTCCTGGGGCCGGTTGCACAGTCTTGAAGTCTTGACTTGTTTCCATGGTAAAGATAAAGAAAAACGTTGAGACAGCCCGTCAGGTGTATAGGCTACACAATCAACTGGCTTACCAGCGTGAAATGAGAGGCCGCAACAATCCTCAAGATATTTATTGAACATTTTTGTTTCCACAGGGTTGAATTGTTAGAATGAATCAACGAGTTATCTCCGCAGTTACACCGCTTAAAGGGCACCTATTATGGCATTTAAAATGTTCCTAATATTGTTAGTCCCCAACAACAGTTTTACATGCATGCAATGACAAAAAACACTTTTGTTGTCTTATAATATGCATTTATTTTTACCTGATTTGCTCACCGATTCCCTAATGATTCGTTTGACGACTCATTTTTCAAACCCCGCCTTTACGTGACGCTAATCTGCGGTGATTGGTCAGACAACCCAGTCAGTTATTTTTCGCGTTAACCCAAAGCTTAAACATATTGATAAAGCACTGCAGTACTACAATACGCTCTATTCTTTATGACAACTCCAATAACAACGACAAACGTTTTACATATTTCAAAAAAAAAAAAAAATGACATTGGAGACCTAGAAGCTGCGCTGAGCGTAACTTACACACACGCACGCACGCACGCACGCACGCACACACACACACACACACACACACACACACACACACACACCACACACACACACACACTTATTGAGCATGCTACAAAACCCATAAAAGCAACAATTATTAATAATACTTACAGGTTGTGATTCGGAGGAGGAAGCTGATCCAAATAAACTTGGTACTGAACCTTCCTTCAGTATCAGCCGGCTCGTGAATCCACACTTTAAAGCATTTATGTTTGTAAAGGAATCGTCATTAAAATGACGCGAACACAGCACAAGGTTCGGGTACAGTTGTAAATATAAACTCTAGCCACTGATTCTTCACATGATCGTCCCTGGGCAGTGAAAAAAAAGTTCGCTTTTGATTCGCACTTCAGAACAGAGTCTCGTCGACATGATGTTTTCACTGTTTTCTGGCGCGAGCACTGAGTGGGCGTATCTTATTCAAATAACTTGTCAAGTTGACGTCAACTAGACAGAGAAAAAGCATCGTTTGTCTATCTATTCATATCAGCGACTCAGAGTCGACTCTTACTTTTGAGAGACAATAACTGTATACGGTGAACTTTCATATCTAAAACTTTGCAGGATGTTTTCGTTCACTTAGATCTATGTTACACACTACATGAAAGGTAATTTTCTAAATTCCATAATAGGTACCCTTTAACAGTGTGGTAGAACATGTCAGCGTGTACACAAATCGTAGCTGCGTCTAGTTGCAGTTTTAGATGGTGCAACAGGTGTAAATATTCATCGGAAAGCTGGACGTAACTAAGTCCAGCGTAGAGTTTACACCCAACTTATTTACGTCTAGCTGGTGCAACCGGCCCCTGGTCACAGAAAAGCCAGCAAGACGTTCACCAACAATTTGTCTTCATTTGAACTCTGACATTCTTCCATTATGTTGTGCGGATTGCAATATTTTTTGTGAAGCTGTACTATTACCAGGCTAGGCCACACATATACGTATAGCTGTGAAACCTCCAACACTATATTGGCCTGTGTTTCAGCTTCATTGTCCAGCCCTTGTAGATTAATATAGTCACTCTACATAATCACGAACTGCAGGGTGCCCATAGAGTATCTGGTAGAATTCATATTTTTAAGAATTCATTTTTTGAGCCTAACTTTGTTACATTGCAGCGTCTCTCTTCTGTTATCTTGTATTAGGGAAGCTTTTGCAGGTCAACACATCGGTGAAGGAGCAGCTATTTTTTGAGGCCCCTCGTGGGAAGAAGCAAACCATTCCTGCCACAGAGGTATGGATCCTGAACATCTCACCGTGTGTCACCCTGAGAGGGGAAGGGCACTCTTAAGGGCAAGAACATGGCCCACTTTTTATTATCTTGACTCTAAATTTGGAGGCAGGGAATTAGGCCGTGCTTAAGGCCACGGTATGTTGGGACAAACAGTGAACGCTTACCTTAATAACTTAAGATTTAGTTAGAGCTGGAAGCCCTTCAAAGTTTCTGATCACCTGCCTTTAGCTTCTGTTGGAGGCATTTTGGCCAGAGTCTCTGTTCGATTAAGTTGGATTTTAATATCGGAATGAAAGCTGCCAATTCATTTTCATTAAGTGTTGCTCAAAGTTTTTCTTCAGCTTTAAAACATGAACTGTATGTATAGACTAAAAAATATTGTTCTGATTAGGAGAAGACTCAGCAATATAATTAGCCAGCTTTTTCATGAAAAGGTTGAATTTGTAACTTTAATCTGGCCATTTTGATATTAACCAGAAGATTCATGCTGGCTTTTTCCTTCCTCAGGTGGACAAGATCGACTGGAGCACATGGACGTGTGTGCTCGGAAGTTCCTGTGAGGGAATTTGGCCGGTGGTCAGTGAAGTTACCGAAGTAACGGCCGCGTGTCTTAGCAATGACAAGAAGTTGTTAGCGACTGGGGATGACCTTGGATATGTCAAGCTCTTCAAATATCCAGTCAAGGTTAGGAAAGTGTTATCTAGTCATTAATTATTACTATCACTCATACTAAGAGAAAGGTCTCCCCGGAAAAAATATTTTGTCATCATTTACCAAAACTATATGACTTTCTTTCTTTCTTTTTTAATCTGTGGAACACAAAAGAAGACATTTGATTTGTCTATACATTGAAATTCATTGGGTTTCAGGGTTGTTTTGGACCCTACTTGCTTTCATTGTATGTGAAAAAAACTTTAAAGTGTTTAAAACATTGATGCCTCAAATCAAATTATAATGTTATTTATTGTATCTTTTAAAAAGTTATCACTTTGGATTATTATGATCGATTTGATTTTTAGATATATAGACTGAAAAAATATACTTAAAAACCCCCCTCAAATAGGCTACAGCCAAATGTATTAGGTTTTCCTAAATTACATTTATGGTTTGTTCAAACCCTAAATTTTGAAGAAGAAGAAGAAAAACATTATTATAAAACCTGATATATTTTATCAATATATTTTCTTTAGACATAAGCCAAAATAACTTGCTTAACTTAGTTTTCACCATAAACTAAAGCTGAATTATAATATGAAAGTAGTTTCCACCTTAAGATAAAACTAAAAACATTTTGTTAAATGATGTTTAATTTAATTAAATTTACTTAATATTGATAAATACAACTTTAAAGTACCTTAATGTTTGTTGTGGTGTCTTTTTACAATATGCATCATATTTTCTCTTATGTACTAAAAAAACCCACAATAATTTCTGCAGTCAGAAAGCTAGCCAGTTTGTGTTCTGTATATCAATACTGGTGTCAAGCAAAAATACTATTCAAACAAAATTGTTTCTTTTATTTTTTTCCATGGGTGTTAGTTGAGTGTTAGTTGTTTTTTATAACTGAACAAAACAGGTTTACATCGGAAACCACAATTTTCTATTATACTAATATAAAAATGCTCGGTAACACTTTATTTGAAGGGGTGTGCATAAGACTGACATGACACTGTCATAAACATGACATAACACCTGTCATAAACATGAAGGAGTCTTTATGAATGTTTATGACTGTTGTCATTAAGTGTCATTCGGTAAATTATGACACTTTCAATGCAAAGTTGACATTGTTTAAAATGTCTTTGTTATGACAACTTGACATTACCCAAGACAAAAATGTCTTGATTATGACAACTTGACATTACCCAAGACAGAAATGTCTCTCTTATGACAACTTGACATTAACCGAGAAATCATAACCTGTCAACCTGTCACAACTTTGGCCGTCATGACACCATTATAACTGTGTCATGAATATTACCTGTCCTCAAGTAAAGTGGAACACATTGTACTAGTTATAAAGATGTCATTAAGGGTTATTACACTGCAAAATGCTTGAAGTTTGATAATTAGACCTGTTATGACATATTTGTGACAGGTTGACAGGTTATGATTTCTTGGTTAATTTCAAGTTGTCATAACAAAGACATTTCTGTCTTTGTTAATGTCAAGTTGTCATAATCAAGACATTTTTGTCTTGGGTAATGTCAAGTTGTCATAACAAAGACATTTTTGTCTTTGTTAATGTCAAGTTGTCATAACAAAGACATTTTAAACAATGTCAACTTTGCATTAAAAGTGTCATAATTTACCGAATGACACTTAATGACAACAGTCATAAACATTCATAAAGACTCCTTCATGTTCATGACAGGTGTTATGTCATGTTTATGACAGTGTCATGTCAGTCTTATGCACACCCCTTCAAATAAAGTGTTACCAAATGCGCTTTTAAAAAAATGGCCTGGCCTTTTCACTTTTACTGTAGAAATTTTGATTTTATTATTTATCTACATGCCTGTTAACATTTTCATTATCTGAATAGGGAAAATACGCCAAGTTTAAGCGGTACATTGCCCACAGTACCCATGTGACTAATGTGCGCTGGTCACATGACGACTCTTTGCTGGCGTCTGTCGGTGGCTCCGACACCTGTCTGATGATCTGGAACCATGAGAACGAGGGATGCCGAGAGGCCAGACAGTGTGACAGTGAAGAGTCTGACATTGAGAGCGAAGATGATGGAGGTGAAAAAGATCATTCATAAAAAACAATTATCACTGCTATCCACTGCCGTCTAGATTTAAAGAGGGGAGCCATCCATCATATGACAAATTGTTCTTGTACTGTAAATACCATATGTCAAGATATAAAAGTAAAGTGTCTCTTCATCTGTGTAGGGTATGACAGTGATGTAACTCGGGAGAATGAGCTCATGTATGTAATCAAGGCCTTATCCACAAACTTGAGACCCATGACGGGGGTCAAGCCCCACTTCCAACAGAAGGAGCCAACGGTAGACGAAAGGTAGGTTAGCATTGATGTTCACAGTAAGACTGTGACAATTCTGTAATATAATGTTACAGTAAGGTCAAACAGTAAGGATGAACAACTTTGGATGGATCATTGATTGCTTCTCTTTTTTCATTATCTTTCTTTGGTAGCGTAAAAAAATCGGTTACACTTTATTTTGATGGCCCACTTTAGACATTCTAACTATATGTAACTTTGCAACTACATGTCAAATAACTCTCCTTAGAGTATTAGTAGACTGTTACGTTAGGGTTAGTAGAATAAATTGACATGTAGTTGCAAAGTTACTTCGAGTTCTATATAACAGGGTTCAAATAAGCATTTCTATTGGGATAGATAGATAGATAGATAGATAGATAGATAGATAGATAGATAGATAGATAGATAGATAGATAGATAGATAGATAGATAGATATAGATAGATAGATAGATAGATAGATAGATATAGGACCGATGTTCCCCATCCCTAATCTAAAGACTAATGATAATGAGTAGCTTTCAAGTAAATTAGATTTTTAAATGCTGTATTCCTATAATGTGAAGTATTGCATACTCTTAGTTATCCACTTTACTGCTTCTATAGGCTCTTGCATTTCAAATTCACCATCACTCTACCACTAATATGCCATTTTGAATGAGCTCATGTTGGAGGCACAATCTCTAAAGCCAAGCTATTTACTGTCTTCTGCCTCTGCTGGAATGCCACACTAAACTCTCTTTAACAGGGATGTTCCTGGTTGAATACAAGTTTACATATTTTTTTTTTTACCATATTAAATTATTAGACTTGCTGATCGAATATTACGTTTACATTAAAGCACTTACAATGGAGGTCTATGGGCAAAGGCATTTCCCCGGAATTAAAATACACACTGTTTCAAAGGTATAGCCACAAGATTGATACATTAAATGGGCTAGCATGAGAGTCACCGCTAAAGTGATGATATAGACCAGTGGGGGCCAGGGTCCAACTTCCAATGGGGCCCCAATAAGTATTCAAAATATCGAAATTGAATTATATTCCCATTATCTTAATGTAAATGCTAAGAGACCCTAAAATAAAGATGTACAACATTAAACTGACATCATACTTTTGTGCTTTTATTACTATTTATTTATCGTTATTATGATTTTTATCACAACAGAAGTACCTATTATAATTTTTTGAATATTACCTTTCCTGCAGTGTATAATATAGCTGTATGTGAAAGTAAAAGGTTTTAAGTTTTAAAGATCAAAGTGCATGACAAGTTATTGTCTCCTAAAAGAAAGAATCGATTTTGAACTCGTCAGCAATTCCAGTCTCAATTCCTCTTACAAACCTACATAACAATGTAACAAGTTTGCATAACACCAGCCTATGGTCTTCATTGACAGCCCGCAAACGACTGCTTCGACACGCTCTCAAACACTAGTTGTAGTTGAGGCTGGAAGAGTTTGGTTTGAAGTTGTAGAAATTACTAGAAGGCGCTGTTTTCTGCAAATCCATGCTACAAATTCCTTTATCTAACCTTTTCAGACAATTATAGTATTTATTGACCTTGGATGCAGGGAAACCAATTGCAGGAGACCTTTTAAATTAGCATATTAGGGGCACTTAAAATAACAAAGTTTAAAACTGAATTATATTTAAAAATACATTCTTCACAAAAATCCATGTTTCACATGCTTGTGATTGTCTTGCCCATAGATTCCCATTGTAAATGCATTACTGCAGATGTGAATTTTATTTTGACAAATTTAGGGATTAATAGAAATTGAGCTCAAGTTCAATTGAGAAGTTTTATTAACAATTTGAACTACCACAAGGCATTTAAAAACATTGAGTGCATATTCTGGAACTCTTTGGCTTTGAGTGACATGCTACCCTCATGTCTGTCTTTTCCAATTTTCCTCACTCCTCTGTCTGTCTCTGCACTCCACTCCTCTCTCTCACCATGTGAAGGCAGGGCGTAGTCAGGTAAGAAGATCAATAAAAAGTGTCATTTGTTGAGAATATAACCAGTCTCATGTGTCTCCTCCTCTCATGCTCTTCGGATGTTTGCTAAGCCGCATGGCAACAGCCATCAAATCCATAAACCCATAAACCCATGTACCTTTCCCTGAACTGAACCATAAAACTGCATGTCGCTACGTTTTTGCTCTTATTTTAAACTCAATATCCTTTAAAAGCAGGTAATGTAAGTCTTAAATTAGAGTAGACGGCACAGCATTATGTTAAGTGCTTTGTTGTCAGATATTTTGTCATTGCTTTGAAGTGGCTTTATTACTGCTATCCACCGCTAATTATTTAAAGAGTAATGCTGTTGCTTTGGCTGCTGGGAACTTTGATCATGCTTTGCTCCCTGCATTCTCTCTCAAGACGGTTAAAGGATTAGTTCACCCAAAAACGACAGTTATGTCATCATTTACCCTCATGCTGTTTCACTTTCTTCCATTCAGTTACTTTCTTCCATGTAAGACAATGAGAAATTTAAAATAATGTAAACAAGTGGTTTGGAAGATGGATGGATGCATTCTTTTCCATGCGATGACAATAAATGTGGACTGAAGCTTTTCAAGCTTCAAAAAAGTGTCATGAAACATGACTCATGCATTAAATTGCAAAGTTTATACAGCCATACTATATATTTGTGTGAGGAACAGATCAAATGTAATTAGTTGTTCATTAATAATCTTCAACTCTTGTTGAAGGATCAGTCCGATTAGTGAACAAATCATTCAGACTTGTTTTGTAAATTGGATCAAATTGATCAAAAAGCTCTGACTCTCTCTAAAAAACAAAACAAAAATCAACAACAACAACGATTTGTTTATGAATCTGACATTGTCTCTTATAAAAAAGAACACTTTAACACACTTTTAAAAGAGTTCTTATAACAGAAATAATATACTCAAGTGCGAACTGTTTTTAATATTAAATACATTTATTTAAACTTAAGTGTTTTTTGACCCAGTTAAGTAGGACTTGAGTACATCTTTATTTATAATTTCACTCTTATTGTCTTTGAAATATGTTTTAAATGTTTTGTTGAATGTACTGAAAAGTTGTTGTTCTGTCGAAACAACAGGATACGTATCTCAGGAGCGTACATGAACATGTCAACGAGAGCTAGGTGAACAACTTACATTTTGGTCTGTTCCTCACAAAGAGCTATTGTAATTTTAAATTATATGTACCACTTTTATGACACTTTTCATGATGTCTTTTCTCTTTTTGTCATTTTGAAGCTTGGCAACCTCCTTTAGTTTCCTTATATTAAAGAGATTTGCCAAGATATTCATCAAAAATTCGCCTTTTGTGTTATAAGGAAGAAAGAAAGTCATAGTGGTTTGGAACAACATGGCATTGAGTAAGAATTTTGGGTGTACTATTCCTTTTAAGTGTAAGGAAATTATCCTATTTACTGAGCTAGTTTTAGACAGTTTTTTGACTCACTCTATATGTCATTCTGTGTTTTGGCATATGCTGTCAAGTGAACATGAATACGTTTTGTTTTGTGTTCTCAGTGTCCATGTGTTGTGCTTCTTTGTTTTTTGGAGCACTTGAGGAAACTGCTCAACTGACACTTCTAACGTTTTCTCTCTCTCTGTTAATGCTGCTTTTAAAGGGGCTCAAGGTAAGACTACACTGATCCCTTACACCTCGTTCTACCTGATACTTGTAGGATTTTTTCTCACATTGAAACTTTTCATTTTAATTTTACAAAAGTTTCACACAATCGTTTATCATCCTAACACAAACTGTCTGATATAGAGCTGACTCAGTATCCTTGTTTTAAGTATTTGGTTACACGTTACAGTGAAACGTGAAGTGAAATGTATCCATGCCAGATGTCTGGTGTCCTTTTCCCCGGTCACTGCCTGACCTTATCACTGCTGTGAGTCTGACTGTGGCAGTGTTTTTGTGTTTGGATACAGACCCCCAGTGAGCAGAGCTCCACCAATGCCAGAGAAACTACAGACCAACAACGTGGGCAAGAAAAAGAGGCCTATTGAAGTGAGCGATGAGCAGTTTCCCTTCCTTTCCTTTCCTTTTATTTCCTTTCCCTTTATTTCATTTCATTTCCTTTCCTTTTATTTCATTTCCTTTCCTTTATTTCCTTTATTTTCCTTTCCTTTATTTCCTTTATTTTCCTTTCCTTTATTTCCTTTCCTTCCTTTCCTTTTCATTTTTCCCTTTCCTTTTCCTTTCTTTTCTTTTCCCTTTCCTTTCCTTCCTTTCTTTTCCTTTCCTTTCCCTTTCCTTTCCTTCCTGTCTTATATCGTACTTTCCTCTTTCCTTTCCTTTCCTTTAATCCTTTCCTTTCCTTTATTTCCTTTAATTTCCTTTCTTTTCCTTTCCTTTCCTTTATTTCCTTTCCTTTTCCTTTCCTTTCCTTCCTGTCTTATATCGTACTTTCCTCTTTCCTTTCCTTTCCTTTAATCCTTTCCTTTCCTTTATTTCCTTTAATTTCCTTTCTTTTCCTTTCCTTTCCTTTATTTCCTTTCCTCTTTCCTTTCCTTTCCTTTATTTCCTTTCCTTTTCCTTTCCTTTCCTTCCTGTCTTATATCGTACTTTCCCCTTTCCTTTTTCTTTTCCTTTCTTTTCCCTTTCCTTTCCTTCCTTTCTTTTCCTTTCCTTTTCCTTTCCTTCCTGTCTTATATCGTACTTTTCTCTTTCCTTTCCTTTCCTTTCCTTTCCTTTCCTTTCCTTTATTTCCCTTCCTTTCCTTTCCTTTACTTCCTGTCTTATATCGTACTCTTTCCTTTCCTTTATTTCCTTTCATTTCCTTTCCTTTTCCCTTTCCTTTCCTTTCCTTTCCTTTACTTCCTGTCTTATATCGTCCTTTCCTTTCCTTTATTTCCTTTTCTTTTCCCTTTCCTTTCCTTTTCCCTTTCCTTTCCTTTTCCCTTTCCTTTCCTTTCCTTTACTTCCTGTCTTATATCGTACTTTCCTCTTTCCTTTCCTTTATTTCCTTTCATTTCCTTTTCTTTTCCTTTCATTTCCTTTCCTTTCCTTTCCTTCCTATCTTATATCGTCCTTTCCTTTTTCCTTTCCTTTCCTCCCTGTCTTATATTGTACTACACTATCCTATCTAACCCTATTCTGTTCTGTCCTGTCTTTTCCTGCCCTTTATTTTATTACACTGCACTATCCTATCATTTCCTATTCTCTTCGTGTTCTGCAATATATATTTACAAAATATCTATCAATTCACCCTTCGCAGGGAGTTTGATTGACAGGCGATCTGACTTTGTTTCAAATCAAAAGTAACCTGGTCTGTCCTCTCTTTCGTCACATTGTCAGTGTCCTCTTTGCACCGCATTGTATTTTTCACTGCGTGAGAACATGTGGCGTGAGAGTGCCATGGCTTCTCGGACGTAGCAACAGTAACTAAAGGGGGCGGGTCTTTGCAAAAGGTCAATTGACACTTGTCGCCAGGATATACCCCTTCTCCTTTCTGACATGCTCTCATGCTCCCCAAACTTTGAAAACTCCTGCTTTAGACTGATATACTTTACTATATCATCATCATCATCATCATCAACTTTTATTTCCAGACTCTTGGTCCATTCAGAAGGCACAGACATAACATGCAACATACATAAAACGAATACATATACAAAAAGATAAAAAGATATAAAAAAATAAAAACTACAATACACGGCATTTCTAAAAAAGACACTTATACCAGTTTTTCCATAGTGATGATTGGTATCGTATGGCACTAAAACTAGTGTCTATACTATATTATAGTGTGTATATATAAGTTTTCTTACTTTTCTGTAGTATCCTATGCAGTTCTACCCAATGCTGTACTTTTTTCATATACTATTCTATACTATACTATACTATACTATATAGGGGTGGAATGGTACACAGAAGTCACGGTTCGGTTCAGACATCACGGTTCGGTACGATTTCGGTAATGGAGTGAAAAGCAAAAAAAAAAATGCAGAAGGTATTTTTATAAATGTCTTAAGCCTTGTATTATTATTAATCTTTATTAAGGACACGGTATTCCGGTCCATAGTATTAAAAGTAGGGCCGGGACTTTAACGCATTAATTAAGATTAATTAATTACAGACTTTAACGCGTTAATTAAGATTAATTAATTACAGACTTTAACGCGTTAATTAAGATTAATTAATTACAGACTTTAGACTTTGCACCGCGGAACGTTTCTCACTGGATGAGTTTCGGCGGACCGATTATACTGGAGCACCAACTAGCGTCAGAAGAGCTGACGGGATCGCGCTTCATAGATCGCCTCAGTCGGACTAAATTAAGTTTTTGTATTTAGCCCTACAAATGTGACTCACACCTTCACTCTCAAAGAGGTTATTTTTTATTATGAAAATCCAAAGTTGCTTTCCCTTGAGTATGTTGTTAACTTCTGTATCTTGTATGCAAAATTCTTCATCCACAAGCAAAAATGGCTTAAATCTCCTTTGAGCTTTCCTCTTTTTCTGGCTGATTTTGACTCTTTTATTTCGTCCCTTACGCCCGTTTCACACATACTCCGTTTGCAGTGCGTATGCGTTGCGTATTTTTTTTCGTACCAATGTTAACAGGTAAGAGCTTTCACACAGCACGCGGATGCAGTCCGTCGATCCGTTGCAGTTGCGGTGCGTATACAGCAGTGCAGAGATCGTTTCCGCACCGAGTCTATTTTTGCTGTGCTGCAAACGCAGAATTAAAGTGACAGCGCACGGTTCGTGGTCAAAATGAACACAGATTGACCTGAAAATGTAGTAATTTCACCATAAATGCATTTAATTCAATAAAATGTAGTAATCTCACCATAAATGTATTTAATTAAATACTACTTTTCATCTTTTTACTTTAAGACCGGGGTTTTAAGCAAGGAAAACGTCAATTTACCTCAACAAGGACATAATAATGAACAACACTCATTCGTGGAGGTGGAAAAACAAGTTCTTTGTGACATGCTAGATTTATTTTATTAAAATTTAAATGCAAAAGAAAAGAAAAGGCATGAGAGTCGGCTGTTTTTGTCAATTTTAAGTTTTAATTTAAAATGTTTACGATTTTAATATAAGTACATGCACATATTTGATCACTTTCTTAAGCAACTTAATATATAGAAGTAATGCATGGAATTATAGGCCTTTAAATTGTGTTTAAACGTGCATACGTCCATTCAAGTTTGTATATGTGTGTTTGTGGTACAGCCGCGGATCAGTTACGCACTGCAAACGCAGCATATGTGAAAGCACTATAGCGTGTGCTGCTCCTGTACCGTATACGCAACACGCGTAACGCCCGTTTCACACATACTCCGTGTGCAGTGCGTATGCGGTGCGTGTTGCGGTGCGTATACGGTACAGGAGCAGCAAACGCTATAGTGCTTTCACATATGCTGCGTTTGCAGTGCGTAACTGATCCGCGGCTGTACCACAAACACACATATACAAACTTGAATGGACGTATGCACGTTTAAACACAATTTAAAGGCCTATAATTCCATGCATTACTTCTATATATTAAGTTGCTTAAGAAAGTGATCAAATATGTGCATGTACTTATATTAAAATCGTAAACATTTTAAATTAAAACTTAAAATTGACAAAAACAGCCGACTCTCATGCCTTTTCTTTTCTTTTGCATTTAAATTTTAATAAAATAAATCTAGCATGTCACAAAGAACTTGTTTTTCCACCTCCACGAATGAGTGTTGTTCATTATTATGTCCTTGTTGAGGTAAATTGACGTTTTCCTTGCTTAAAACCCCGGTCTTAAAGTAAAAAGATGAAAAGTAGTATTTAATTAAATACATTTATGGTGAGATTACTACATTTTATTGAATTAAATGCATTTATGGTGAAATTACTACATTTTCAGGTCAATCTGTGTTCATTTTGACCACGAACCGTGCGCTGTCACTTTAATTCAGCGTTTGCAGCACAGCAAAAATAGACTCGGTGCGGAAACGATCTCTGCACTGCTGTATACGCACCGCAACTGCAACGGATCGACGGACTGCATCCGCGTGCTGTGTGAAAGCTCTTACCTGTTAACATTGGTACGAAAAAAAATACGCAACGCATACGCACTGCAAACGGAGTATGTGTGAAACGGGCGTTAGACTTATAACTAAATAACAAGAAAAGTGAAAATGTTTTGATGCATTATGATGATTTATTCAAAGACATGACTTGACCTTATTATTATGCTTTTCTTTCTTTTTTATGAAATTTGATGTATGCAAACCCAGGATATTTATTTTCTGTTAGGTACCTTTGTTTGTTTGTTTGTTTGTTTGTTTGTACACCTTGCTTAACTTCCCTGAGTTGGTAGTTATGTATAAGTTCTGCAAAAAAAAAAAAAAAAATAGATTGCCTGGATCGCTTTGGTTGGCCCCGTGGATGTGAAATTTTGTTATAAAAAACGAACGGATGGAACTTCATGGAAGCGTCGATAAGAGCATGGTTGTGTGCAAGCTATGCAACAAGGAATTCGCTATTGCTATTAGTGTAGTGTTGCAATATGCTATTGCTACACTTAATGGCAAAAATTGCACTGGTCTGTTGGACTTGGTTGAACAAAAATAAACAATATGTTGTTGCTTAAGCTGATGTATTCAGTCATTATTTAATGGTATACTAAAAATCCATGTGAAAAAAATGACTTCTCACTGTTCTCAGGTCAAATACGTATGCGATTAAAATGCGATTAATTTCGATTAATTAATTACAAAGCCTCTAATTAATTAGATTAATTTTTTTAATCGAGTCCCGGCCCTAATTAAAAGACAATAACAAAACAAACAAACAACCAAAAAACACATAATACATTATTTACACATATAAGCAAGAGCGCCAGTGCTTCCAAATTCTTGAAGTAAACCTGACCATGCTTTTCCTCGGACAGACCAAAGCTTGTACAATACAGTTTGACTGATTCAGGACTCTATTCATAAATGTATTTCTCTATTCACATTGTATTTTTTAAATAATTTTTATTAATAAAGGCATAGAACCAGTTTAGTGCAATGACAATAGGTTTATATAATTAGTTTATTAATTAAATTAATAAAAAGACAAAAAGACCTTGAGATATGTTTGGTAATTGTACCTGAATGAATTTAAAATGAATTTGCTATATATATTTGCTCAATATATTTGTTTTCCTTCATTTTAATTAAACCTAACTTTATTCTCATCTGAATTATAAATAATTGATTTCCGTGTAAACTACCATTAAAAACTTTTGTTAACAGTTGTAGGTTACAGTTTGACAAGAGTTTAAAGTGTGACAAAAGCACAATGTTGTGTTTTATTGCGAGTGTACACAAATATAAGTAAACACTTTGCTGTTTGAATGATGTCCTGAACAAAATTACGGAGTATGTTTTTATGTTTCCACTGTTCGATCGCGCCCGTGCCTCTCCTAACACACACACACACACACACACACACACTGTTCGATCACGCCCGCGCCTCTCTCGCGCACACACACACACACACATACACACACAATGTTCTATCGCGCCCGCACCTCTCTCTCTCTCTCTCGCGCACACACACACACACACACACACACTCCAGCATTGCAATCTTGACATCGCAGCCTGTTCATTATGCTGCTTTTCACACCAAACACAAATAGAGCGAAATTGATCGCTATTTAGGATTTTTTTTAATTTTTATATCGTGTATTCTCCGTGCAAATTCGTGCACCGAACCATGACGTCCGTACCTTTATTGGTTCAATACGAATACATGTACCGTTCCACCCCTAATACTATACTATACTATACTATACTATACTATACTATACTAATAAATGACTTAGTAGTGTACCTTTTCAATCTATTAAATGTTGATTACAGACTGCTCTGTCCCTCAGTGGTTAGATGATCTTCCTAACCGTTCTTGATTGCCCTTTCACATCCTGAGAGCCAGATACTTTCAGCTGTTGTCATGGATACGACCTCAGACACCCCTCTTCGACTCTCTCTGCAGGACCTGGTGCTTGAACTGGTGTTTGGTTACCGTGGCAACGACTGCCGTAACAATGTGCATTATCTTAATGAGGGGGCGGACATCATTTACCACACTGCCTCAGTAGGGGTCGTCCTAAACTTGACAACAGGTGAGGAGAAAACTCATAGATGCCCGCCGCATGTTTCATGCATTTTAATGCGCCAGAGTGGGCGTAAGTGATTAGATATGGATTTTATTCATCAAGTTCTTTCAAACAGGCATAAAGACGTGACAAAAATGTTTTTTTCTTTTTTCTTTTTTCTGTTTGTTTGCCGTCAGCATGCCAGAGCTTCTATTTGGATCACAGTGATGATATTCTGTGCCTGACTATTAATCAGCACCCAAAGTTCCCCAATGTGGTGGCAACTGGCCAAGTAGGTATGTTTGTGAAAACATTCACCCTCTCTTCTCACTTTGACTGCCATGGTATTAGCTTGGTCCTGGACATTTCTTTAAAATTTACAAATAAGACAATGACATAGAGTATAGAGCTATATAAAATAACATGGAAAGCATAGCTTAGAGAAGTTGGTCTTGGAAGAATTTAATTAGAAATAAGTTCACATTGAAATAGTTTTTGATCGCAGACTTTGGTATCTTGGCATATCTAATCAAAGTGTGAGGAATTTTTGAGGAAACATGTATGAGATTACTTGAATTAATTCCTCAAGAGAAAAAAACAATTCAGAAGAATAAAAAAAGTATTTATTTTAAAAAAAAAATGAATTTTAAATTTTCCTTCCAATGGTTGCACCTGTGCTTTATTGCTATTGAAATGGGTTCTTTATTTAAAAAAATAAATTAAAAAAATGTATTTTCTTTTTGAGTTTGGACAGTGTAACACCAATGTTGTTAAAAATTATAATTTTTTTTAGAGTGTTCCTCCTACCATTTTTAACTGCTATTGTTGTTCTCTTAGGTGATGCTGGTGATATGTCAGGTAAGAGACACTGTCCATTAAAAAACATACATACAAACAAACAAACAAAAAAAAAAACAGATTGCCATGGAAAACAACAACAACAACCTTTATTTATAAAGCACATTTAACACAATACAAATTGTGTATTTGCGGCCCAGCGACAGAAAAAGCCCGATCAACTTTTAATTTGTAGCGACATCGTGACACATTTAAAAGCAGGTGATTTGACAATCTAAGTCTAACATAAGGATCTTAAAATCAACTCTAAACTTAATGGGAAGCCAGTGAAGGGATGCCAAAACAGGAGAAATATAATCCCTCTTTTTAGACCCAGTCAAAAGTCTTGCAGCCGCATTTTGAACAATTTGTAATCGCGATAGTGTAGATTGAGGAAGACCACAAAAAAAGAGAGTTGCAATAGGGCTTATTTGCAAACACCGGAAGTAGCTAACCGCGGCCATATTGTTGACATGACATCCGTCCTGTCCCTAGCCGCACGAATATTTGAGTTGAGGTTAGCAGTAGCTTAATGGCTTCATCTCGTCGGTATCAAGAGAAGATAAGCTTGATTAGTGTGGACCCATATCAAATAGACCCAATAGTCTTAAGTAAAGATCTGTCCTTATTGCCAGCCGTAACTTATCCGGATATTTATAACGTTAACTATCTCGTTCATACAGTATCCGCATAACGTTACACTCCGCAGGGCTCCAGACTAACTTTTACTAGCATCGTTGTAACAAAATAACACAGTATCACACAAGCACTAATTCCCTACCTAGTATCAATGAGGCATATATCAATAGTCAAGTCAAGTCACCTTTATTTATATAGCGCTTTTTACAATACAAATTGTTTCAAAGCAGCTTCACAGAGATAACAGCAACATGTTATAATAGTATTGTTAAATTCAAAATTAAATGTTAAATGTCCCCAATAACGTTACCTGTGGTAAAATGTTAGGAACAGACTTTGCTGTGGGGAGTTGGCAGTTTAGTCTGTTTATCCTAGCTAGCCACACGTCTCTCCTGCGCTGGCTCAACTCCTCTGTCTCACTCCCTTCACGTTTTCTGACAGTCGGTATCGCATAAAAACTAACTCCGGGGTTCTTATTGCTGTTGTTAGAACAGCAGTGTATTACACAACACACCATCGCGCTGTTTTAAAAAAAAATACAGCGATAATACCATGGATAATACCGACACTGCCTCGCTTGTCAATTGACAGACTGACAGTTGCCGTGGTTTCTATGTCAACAAAATGGCCGCCGCGAACATTGATGACGCAGATCGAATAAGGCCTATAGTCTAATCGTGATGTTACAAATGCATGAATTGCAACTTCTAAATCTTTGCTTGAAAGAACATTCTTCAACTTTGCCAGTGATCTTAAATGGAAAAAGCTTCCTCTAATAACAGCACTAATTTGTTTGTCGAAAAATAGTGAAGAGTCAAAGATCACTCCAAGGTTTTTGATTTGTTTGCATACTTTTTTTTTAAAAGAGGACCTAACTGGGCTTTCAAAGCAGGAGTGGAATCTGCCGGACAACCCAGAATTAAAACCTCTGTTTTATCCTCATTTAACTGCAGAAAATTATTTGTCATCCACCTCTTAATATCATCTACACATTCCAATAACACATCAAATGAAGCAGTGTTGTCAAGCCTTACTGGAAGGTAAAGCTGAGAATCATCTGCATAGCAGTGATATTAAAATGTTAAGCCGCGTTTCCACCGCAGGAACTTTCCCCAGGAACTAGGAACTTTGGGGTACTCGGTGTGTTTACACCGCGGGAACCAGGGTCTAAATGAAGTTCCGGGTAAAAATTTCCACCCCAAAAAAGTCCCTGCTGGCGAGGTAGTACTTTTTCAGAGTTCAGGAACTTTCAGGGTGGGACTTGTGCGCTGAAAATGCTGATTGGTAGAGCGCACGTCACATTTGATGTAATCAATAATAAGATTATTCACAACTCTTGTTAATTTTGGTGGTTTAATTTCTTACCAGTCTTGTTCTTTCTGCCCGATGGCACGCATTCGTCCCATCCATTTCACGGTCAATGTCCGCTATAGCTGATAACAAACGTTGTCTACTTTTATATCTAGCATTACGAGCTTTCTGAATACGCTATAGTATTAGTGCTCGTCCCTTTTTGGCGTTTTGTTAATTACCTCGTTAGTAAACCAATAGATCGCGCACAAAAAGCAGCACAGCTTGAATCTCCTCCATACTTAAAACTCAAAACAAACGCGCAGACTGGGAGGAGCAGTCGCACGCAGTTCAACGTCACCATAATCTTCCCGGTACTTTAGACTGCGGTGTAAACGCAGTAAGCAAACGGTCTGGGGCAAAAAAAGTTCCTATGAAAAAAGTTCCTGGGACAAATAGTTCCTGGTAATTGCGGTGGAAACGTGGCTTTATACTTCTGAAAAATGAGGGCCAGGGGGAGCATATAAAGGGAAAACAATAAAGGTCCCAAAATAGATCCCTGGGGCACACCAAATAAAACAGGCGCAGATGACGAGGAACAATTTCCTAAATTTACTGAAAAAGTGCTGTTTTCGAGGTAGGAAGCAAACCATTGTAATACAGTGCCCTTGACACCCACCATATATTCTAGCCGTTCAAGAAAACTGTCCAAAACCAGCACTTCATTGAGTTATTAGCATACTTACTCTTATGAGCAAATGATGTGAAATATGTTTTAAAAGATGTGAAAATGCTTTAGAATATAGTCATATTAGATTACATATCTGAGCAACAGTGGATAAATCAGTTCTCTCTGAATTTACAGCCACGTCTCCTTCTATCCACGTGTGGGAAGCCATGAACAAACAGACCCTCTCTGTGCTACGCTGCCATCATTCTCGGGGCGTTTGCTCTGTAAGCTTTAGTGCCACCGGTAAACTGCTGCTTTCTGTGGGTCTGGACCCCCAACACACCCTCACCATCTGGAAGTGGCAGGAAGGTACAGACCAACAACCCACAGCATCCCGTCTGCTTTCATGGGTTCTTATATCAGGTTTGTTACCTGTCTGAATTCTTTTTGAAGGTGCCAAAGTAGCTAGTCGGGCCGGTCACACCCAGCGGATCTTTGTGGCAGAGTTTCGACCGGATTCGGACACTCAGTTTGTGTCCGTGGGGATTAAACATGTGCGCTTCTGGACGCTGGCCGGCAAGGCCCTGCTCAGTAATAAAGGAGTGCTGAGCTCCATTGAGGACGCCCGATTGCAGACCATGCTTTCTGTGGCATTTGGAGCTGTGAGTATTCTTCTGTTTCTACATGATGTTCAGCTCTACTTGTAATTGTTTTTAGGGAGGGAGAGATTCAGGTGTAGTTCACCCAAAATTTAAAATATGTTCCAAACCAATACAAAATGAGATTTTGCAGAATGCTTTTAAAGGGGTCATGAACTGGCTTTTTAAAAATTGTTATATTGTTGTTTGAGGTCAACTTATGACGTTCGCTTGGTTTTTATATTCAAAAACATCAAAATGAATAAGTAATAGGCTGTTTTCTACCCTAGTTTTGAGCCTAGCTCAAAAACGCTCGGTTTTTATGGGCGTCTCGCATTGAAGACTTGGAAGTAAACGGCCACTGCAGTGAGTGGATAACAGTTTTACATATTATAATGAGTTTCAATTACTCGTCAGTACTCACTCGTCAGTACACACGTACACATAATTATTAGATATCAAACGATCTGTAACAATGCAATACTAGCCTATCAGATTATTATTATTTTTTAAATAAAAATTTTACTCACATAAGTGTGTTGCACCATAGAAGGCACAGCACCGTTTTTTAATCTTAATCGGTCTGCAAATCCAGTCTCGACCTGTGTCGTGTTTACAAAAAAATCCTTAGTGAAATGAAGCGAACAAACGGACAATGTTTTGTTCGCTTCTGACGATGTTTCCCACATCAGCTGGAACGTCATTAAAAATAAAGTTTAAGCACTCCTATTGGAATCGTATTGTATTGGTATTACGCAAGGTCGCTCTCTCTGCCGTTTGCGCGCCCTACGTGGTTTGAAGCACAGTCTCTAGCTGCGTCCCAATGTGCATACTATCCATCCTCCTAAATAATATGTGACAATAGTAATTGGGTGGGCTTGAGCTCCGCGGCTGAAGCTCCGCGAACGGTGACGGACTTTGGACTTGAGCTCCGCGAACGGCGACGGACTTTTGACTTGAGCTCCGCGAACGGCGACGGACTTTGGACTTGAGCTCCGCGAACGGCGACGGACTTTGGACTTGAGCTCCGCGAACGGCGACGGACTTTGGACTTGAGCTCCGCGAACGGCGACGGACTTTTGACTTGAGCTCCGCGAACGGCGACGGACTTTTGACTTGAGCTCCGCGAACGGTGACGGACTTTGGACTTGAGCTCCGCGAACGGCGACGGACTTTGGACTTGAGCTCCGCGAACGGCGACGGACTTTTGACTTGAGCTCCGCGAACGGCGACGGACTTTGGACTTGAGCTCCGCGAACGGCGACGGACTTTGGACTTGAGCTCCGCGAACGGCGACGGACTTTTGACTTGAGCTCCGCGAACGGCGACGGACTTTGGACTTGAGCTTGGACTTGAGCTGCCGAGTAGCCTCGGGCCCTGGGTACTCGGTACCCTTTATCCCCCGGTACCACGCCCCTGCATGGCATCCTTTGGCGTCAATATGAGACGCAGAACCCAAGGCGTCATACAGGTGACGCTCGTCTAAATCCAAAGCACATGGCATCCTTTAGCGTATGAGAAGCAGATCCCAAGGCGTCATAACTGTAACCCTGCTCCAGACCTAAACCTGCTACGTGTTATATTGACGCCAAAGGATGCCATGTGCGTAAGATTTCGACGAAATGTCATATGGCGTCAACTATATGACGCTAAAGGATGAGAATGCGTTGGATAAACTCATCTTTCAGGCATTTGACCGACCGGTTTGACTCTTCAGCGTGAGAAATCGGGGGTGTGGCGTGTGCGCGTGTGAAACCATTCAAATGCGGGTGTCTCACGGCCAATGCGTGAGAGTTGGCAGCTATGCATTTATTGGACTAACAAGGACGTTTTCAGTTCTGAAACTTACAGGATATTCTTATAATATGACGACCTCTCAGATGTCAAAAGCTCAATAATAAAATGAAAGCAAATGGGAATTGATGCCGTCAAACTCCAAAAATAAGCACTACCATTGAAAAGTTTGGGGTCGGTAAGATTTGTTTTTGAAAAAAGTCTCTCCTTTATTTGATAAAAAATGTAAAAACAGTAATATTGTGAAATAGTTCTGTTGTTTATTACTATCGATGCTGAAAACAGTTGTGCTGCTTAAAGTGCCCTCTATCATGCTATTTTAAAGTTTCCTAATTTTGTTCTACAATAGGTTCACATCCATCCAAGATAAAAAAAAAAAAAGATTCAGCCTCCTTTCCGTGAGTCTACTCTGCTCTGATTGGTCAGATGGCCCAGTCTGTAGTGATTGGTCTACCATTTACAACGCGTGTCGGAAACTAAACGTCCATTACCATATCTGTATTTCAGCTCCGGAGGCTTCATCAGCACTTGTATACGCAGTGATATGAACAGTAATGTTGGCGTCGGTTTTACAGTATCGGATGCTTTTTAGCTCAAAAAACTCTGAAAAAACAATATCATGTCACAATCAAAAACAGATTCTTGACATGTCGAAAAAAACCTGAATCAAACTCTTCCAGTTCTAAGCAACAACTACAGTGTTTGAATGTGGGTTATAGATGTTGCGGACAGCCAATAAAGACCATAGGCTGGCATTATGCAAATTTGTTACAAACCTACATAATAAGGCTGGAATTACTGACAGTTCATTTCTTGTTGATGCATCCTTGCTGAATAAAACTATTAATTTCTTTAAAAAAACAAACAAAAAGTAACTGACCCCAAACGGTAACTGTTTTTATTTTTTTCGGTGAACTATAACTTTAACTGAATGTGGGAATGTGTGTGAGTAGGTATTTATGTATGCATACATGCATACGTGTGCATTGTGTGTCAGAACTTAAATAGAAAAGATGTTAAGTCAAGAAGTAATTCAAAAACTTGTTTATGATTATATTTAACCTAAAAAAAACATTTCACACTTTAAAGATTCAGTGTAAAAGGATGTGAAAATGCTGTGCTTTGCCATGTTTGTGCTGTTGTTCTCTTAGAGGTCACTAGATTAGTGCAGGTTTGTTTTCTTTTCAGAATAACTTGACATTTACAGGTACCATTAGTGGAGATGTGTGTGTGTGGAAGGAACACATTCTAGTGAGAATCGTTGCTAAGGCTCACACTGGACCTGTGTTCACCATGTACACCACATTACGTGACGGGCTCATTGTGACGGGAGGCAAAGAACGACCGTAAGTGGCTTGAACTTTACAACTATCTATACCTAAGGTATTTTGTTTTCTGAATTTGCATTAAAGTTCTGAATTGATGCTGTAGTAAATGTTGATATTTGTGCGGGCTGCCCTCTGCAGGTCTAAGGAGGGAGGTGCGCTGAAACTGTGGGATCAGGAGTTGAAGAGATGCAGAGCCTTCAGACTGGAGACGGGCCAGATCATAGACTGTGTCCGCTCTGTCTGCAGGGGCAAGGTACAGCGCTTATACAAGATCAATACATTATAGACTAGAGGATGGACACTACTGGACCTCTGACACTACATTTTGATCAGCAGGCATTAAGAAGTTTAACAGATGTGTTTTGTAATAGTGTGGACCCACTTTTATTTATTTATTGATTTACAGATCTCATGTGTTTTAAAAAGATTTACTCCCCTGAATTATGCCTTGTATGGGATGCTGGTGTGTTCATATGTAATTAATAACTTAACTTAACAACTCACCCACGATAGATAGATAGATAGATAGATAGATAGATAGATAGATAGATAGATAGATAGATAGATAGATAGATAATTATTCAGCAAGGGCACATTAAACAAATCAAACATGACAGTAAAGATATTTATCTAGCGAAAAATGTATATATCAAATAAATGCCATTCTTTTGAACTTTCTATTAATCAAAGAAGTTCGATTGCTGTATTCACACCTGCCCAAAAGGTCCGCACCAAGGGGGTAAACGAACTAGAGTTCGATTCAATCGAACCAAACAAGGCAGGTGTGAATACACCCTAAGTCCAATTAGAACATTTGCTTTTATTAATGTGCCTTTGAAAAAAAAACAAAAAAACAACAACAACAACACCAGCTTACTTGTGTGAATCTTGAGATAAAACCATGGCACCAATATATTATACAAGTACAAGTAGCTTTCAGTTAAGACAGCCCAAACATTTTAGTCTGGGACTAGCTTAAGCCTTGTCTGTGAAACCAGGGGTATATAACAGTTTCAGGTTATGTTTTAGTGTTGGCAACATGTCCCACATTGTCCCACACAAACTTATAATCATCCCACACTTGGTTTGTTTGATGGTGGTCACCCTACTGTGTCCTCTCGCTTGATTCTTTAGGGGAAGATTCTCGTCGGCACTCGAAATGCTGAGATCATTGAGGTTGGTGAGAAGAATGCGGCCTGTAACATCCTGGTTAACGGCCACATGGACGGTCCTATCTGGGGTGTTGGAGCTCATCCCACGCGAGACGTCTTCCTGTCTGCTGCAGAGGACGGCACTGTGCGCCTGTGGGACATTTCAGAGAGGGTAAATTATATAATGCCTGTGCATACTCAATCATTTTTTCTGAAATACAAGCTCATTCAAATACTTTCTTGTATGAAAAAACAGAAGATGCTCAATAAAGTGAACCTCGGCCATCCTGCGCGCACGGTCAGCTACAACCCAGAGGGCGACATGGTGGCCATCGGCATGAAGAACGGAGAGTTCATCATCCTCCTCGTCACCTCACTCAAGATCTGGGGGAAGAAGAGAGATCGGCGCTCTGCCATACAAGATATCAGGTCAGATTTATGTATTATTTTATATTGAAAACATGCATAATAATCCAAGCCACTAAAAATAATTAAATCCATTCTCCACTTAAAATTCAATTTTAAGTCACAATTATGAGATACTAAAATAATTTTCCCTCTGAGGCAGAAACAAGCTTCCATAGGTATATGCTATTTGAAGCCCTGGGTATACTTCATTTTCCGCATTCCTCTCCGTCTCGTGCACAGTTGAGAGCTATAGTATACTTCAAAGTACTGAAAGATGCATTTGGCACATGCGCACTATCTAGTGGACGTTGTTTTCAAGTGCTCAAGTCACTCGAACATGCGCTGTTGTATGCATACCGTCCAAAATTGGGCTACTTGTGTGCTTGGACTTCCTCGGGCCGTCCCGATGATGGAAATGATGTCATGTGGACAGTGTGCAGACTGTCGCAGAATGTATACTTTGGGCTTAATTCTACCCTTAATGTGGTCCATTGCAACAACTCCAGTTTCTTTTCCTTCAGGTTCAGTCCAGACTCACGCTACCTGGCTGTGGGTTCCAGTGAGAACGCTGTGGATTTTTATGACCTGACTTTAGGACCGCAGCTCAACCGCATCAACTGCTGTAGGGACATCCCTAGCTTCGTCATGCAGATGGATTTTTCTGCAGACAGCTGCTATGTGCAGGTACAGCATGTTGGGCTGTGTGTGTGTGTGTGTGTGTGTGTGTGTGTGTGTGTGTGTGTGTGTGTGTGTGTGCTCTTGTTTTTGTGATATATGAGGACACAAATGTGTAGAATGACATGGGTATTACACTGGTATTACAACTTACACGTGAAATATGAGGACATTGAATGCGTCCTCATATTTCAAATAGCTTAAAAAACATAATTTTTTTTTAAAATGTAAAAATGCAGCATGTCTCCTGTGATGGGTAGGTTTAGGGACAGGGGCAGTGTAGGGGGATAGAATATACAGTTTGTACAGTATAAAAGTCATTACGCCTATGGAATGTCCTCATATATCACATAAACCACAGCTGTGTGTGTGGTGTGTGTGTGGGGTGTGTGTGTGTGTGTGTGTGTGTGTGTGTGTGTGTGTGTGTGTGTGTGTGTGTGTGTGTGTGTGTGTGTGTGTGTGTGTGTGTGTGTGTGTGTGTGTTTTGTTTGTGAAAGAGAATGTGAGCAAAACAATGACAATTGCCTGATTGCCACTTGTAAAAAAGAAGTACACTTTAGCATACTTAAAAACAAAAAAGAGGACTAATAATAATATCAAATTAAAAGAATATACCTGAGTGCAAAATGGAATGATTTGGACACTTAATTGCTTGTTAATTGCATTAAAGAAAAATGTATTGTAGTTTAAATTTATATTGAATGCAATTAGCTGAACTTTAGGCTATGTTTATAGCGCAAGCCTAATGGTCAGTTCTGATTTATTGCTCAGATCAGATTTTTTTTGTTTGGCTGTTCACATTATCTTTTAAATGTGGCCAATATCAGATTTAAGTGTGAAGGCACCCGCATGCACAAAAGAACAATAACACAGATGACACACAGCACGCTGTCATATGGAAGTAAACATAAATGTGAAATCAGAGTGACTTATTGTGATGAATGTTGATCTAGAGTGACGGTACAGTCATATGAATTCTGATATGACTGGTCAGACTGAGGTCGCATTGCAAAACTTCAGACCTGTATTTGATTTAGGACCACAGATGAAAGCAAATCAGAATAAAAAATATCAGATTTCTTGTGGTTTCTGCTGTACACACTGTTATGAAAAAAAAACTATGAAAATGTAATTAGTTAAATAGTAAAATTAAAATAAATCACTTACTAAAATCAAAATAAAACACTTGCTAAAAATATATATTATATGTTTTTATTTTACAAATATTTTATTTGTTTACATGTGTCACCCTGTGACCGGTAACCAAAATCAGAGAATGGGACAAAAATTTTTGGGAATCCCTGTCCTAATATCCTTTACACAAAAGTATGTTATAAAAGGTAGAAACAAACAAGGTTCCTCTTCTCCATTTAGAAACAGTGTTGGTGTTGTAATGACTTTCTCACAGCTTTAGATCAGCTCTACAGAGCTTTCACTGTGTGCATGTGCTGTTCTCTACAGTTGTCTACTGGTGCTTATAAACGTGTAGTCTATGAGGTGCCTTCTGGGAAGCAAGTCACTGAGCAAGCAGTGATAGACAGGATAACCTGGGCCACATGGACAAGGTAACGCTGCAACACACACTTCTCCTCTGGCCAAATGAACAAACATGGTGTTTAATTCCACACACTGTAAAATCCAACTAAAACTTTAACTTTCCTTAATATCTTAATTTAATTGTAAAAATCTAGTACTCTGTATTATTCTCATAGTATGCCTTGTTTAATCAGAAAACACAAGTTAAGACGAATTGATTGGTTTGAGTGTCATTTTGTCAAGGAAAGAAAAAATGTTTTTTTAAGTGAGGCAATTCTCACTCATTTCCCAAAATCATCTTGAATGTTAAATTGTCAATACAACTGAAAATTTTGACAAAAACATCACATAAGCTGAGTTCAAAAATTGATTTTCCTAAAAAGTCTTCCCTTTGGTTGTGCACTTGGAACTTCATTTATATTATTGTAATTCTCTTCCTATTGATGCAGCGATGCAACAAGAAATCTATCATCTATCAATGGACTAGTTTATTTTTCATGTTGAATAATGATCTTTTATAAATAATCGGTTTGATATAAATCGGGGTTGATATAAATAATCCCTCTATGTTAGTGATAATATCTTGCGAATGCGATAGACCATTCTTGAGTCACACAAATTTTAACATTAAATTTTATTTAAAGAAAAAGATCTCTCTACAATTATGTTTTAGTTACTAGAACTATTGTGTAAGTGAACTATACTGAGCTTTTGTCAGTACAACTACTTATTTTTTTCAAGGCAATCGATTTGCATGCTTTTTTAAGCAAGTCTAACTAATTTGATTTTACAGTGTACATCTGATATTCACTGACCTTGTAACTCCATTTGAGCTTAGTTTCAGTAAAATGTTAATATAACGATGCGTACAAGTGCCTGGCCTTATATAAAGCCACAATATCAACGTTGACAAAAGTTGTAAATATGTTAAGTTTTTTCCATTTTCTGAAAAATATCTCTGAAAGTGACCCGACACCGATGATAGGTCTCCATTTGGTGAGGAGGTTAGATACATTTGTGTGATCTTATTCAGGTTAAATTTAACATGGATGTGTTTTTCTTCACATGATCGGTAAAACATGACACCGCAAATGAGCTAGAGTTTTTAGCTAACTCGAGTCTCTGAGAATCTAATCCCTTCCACACAGGAAAGTCTGGGATTGCTGCATTGCCTCTAATTCTAATGTCTGGTTTTGCTGCCTGATGCACCTTTATTATAGACCTGCTCGGTAACAGTTGGTGGGTCCAGCACTGCTGGTAATGAAGTCAATAAAGAGTCTGTGGTGTGTGTGTGTGTGTAGTGTGCTAGGGGATGAGGTGGTGGGGATCTGGTCCAGGAACTCAGATAAAGCAGACGTAACCTGCGCTTGTGTGTCTCACTCCGGCCTCAACATCGTGACAGGCGATGACTTTGGAATGGTAAAGCTGTTCGACTTTCCCTGTCCAGAGAAATTTGTAAGTATACTGTTTTTTTTTTTTTTTTTTTTTACAGGAATAGTGTTTCACACACAATTGTTTTGTGATGCATGGTGATTGGTCACTGTGATTTGGCCAAGACATGTTCCTGGATCAATATTCCTGACTGAAAATGTTGTCCTAATCCTATCCATACGATACTCCAAAACCTAAATCTACCCTGAATTATACCTAAATAATATGATATTTATTTAGTATGAATAAATAATCAAATGAAATTTATGGTTATGATTACAGTTTTTGCGATTATCTATGTCTGTAAAGTCACTCAACGATAGTAAGAAAGACAAAGATGTGCTTTGATTGTCCCAAAACGGTACTTGTACTTGCATTGTAGTATTAATGAAATAAAACGCAACTTAAGTGTAGTTAAAGTGTGTTCACTTTCATGACTACTGTATTTTTCTTAACTCACTTAAGTTGTCTACACGTTTAAAAAGTGCACTTTGTAATGTGAATTTATCATTTTTACTTTAGAATGCATTGTTTTAATATTTTTAATAATAATTAACTGCTTTAAAGAAGTACACTTATTTGGATGCATTGACTAACATTCAAAAGCACATGCAAAGTATTTGATTTAAATTTTTATCTTATTTTAAATCTATTTTAAATTTACTCAGTTGCAACTTCATCATTACAGATGTGTATTTACAAACATATTTAAATACACGACATACAAATTTAAATAAACACGCTATTAAATGATATTTTTAATTTACTATAATTGCTCGGCCATATTCAACAGTACACTTTAACCAGATTTCAAAGACAATAGAATTATGAAATCACATATAAAGATGTACTTACGTCCTTGTAAAGTTGGCCAGAAAAGCACGCTTAAGTTCAGCTAATTGCATTTAATATACATTTAAAACTAATACATTTTCATTTAATTGTAAAAAACATGCAGTTTCTGTAAGTGCCCGAAAACGTTTATTTTTATTTTTATTTATGTAATAAGTATGCTAAAGTGTATTTCTTTTTCACAAGGGTCAACAGTGCTGTTTCCTCCAGATAAATATAAACCACAGAGTAACTTTTGCGGACTCTGCATATTGTATATGGGATGTCATGGCATGTGACAGCACATCACAAGACAGTAAAAGGGCTGGATGTGACAGTTTTTGCCAAAACAGATCAAAACATTCTCATAACAACCAAATTCCAGCGGTATACTTGGATTGTAAAATCTTGTGTGTTTTCATGATATATCCATACTTGTTATATATTCAAATTAAATGTTCCCTCATCCACTCTGCTGACCCATGCTGCACATATTTCAGCCTTTTCAAGGATAAAATAGCAAATTGTCTCATCAGAATCTGTTTCCTCAGGCCAAACACAAGCGTTTTCTGGGCCACTCGGCCCACCTGACCAACATCCGCTTCACCAGTGGGGATCGCTTCGTCGTCAGTGCTGGAGGCGATGACAGGAGGTGTGTGTTCACTTGTGCTTTCATTATGTTACTCACAGGCACACATTATCGTTCTTCCTTTTTAAAATCCACATAATAGAGACAGATTCAGTGTTTGATTCTCTGTGTTACAGTTGCAGGATCCAATCCAAGTTTTTTATTTAGTTTCACTTTTTAGAAAAGCATTAACACATTTCAAAACTGTGTAATATGTAAATGATAATGAAATAAAAATATTTTATAAAAAATCTAGTGCATGTATATAATTATTTCAGAAAGACACATGACTGACCCAGGCAAAGTTAGGATCCAAAATGAAATTTTTGCAATATGTGCTAATGCAAAGTGAAACTTTAAATGAATGAATGACTGAATCAATAAATCAATCAGTCAATTAATCAGCCAATCAATCAATCAATCAGTCAGTCAGTCAATTAATCAGTCAGTCAGTCAATTAATCAGTCAGTCAGTCAATTAATCAGTCACTCAATCAATTAATCAGTCAATCAATTAATCAGTCACTCAATCAATTAATCAGTCAGTCAATCAATTAATCAGTCAGTCAATCAATCAGTCAGTCAATCAGTCAGTCAATCAATCAGTCAATCAATCAATCAGTCAATCAATAGTCAGTCAATCAGTCAATCAATCAATCAATCAGTCAGTCAATCAATCAGTCTATCAATCAGTCAATCAATCAGTCAATCAATCAGTCAGTCAATCAATCAATCAGTCAATGAGTCAGTCAATCAGTCAATCAATCAGTCAATCAATCAGTCAATCAATCAGTCAGTCAATCAGTCAATCAATCAGTCAATCAATCAATCAGTCAATCAGTCAATCAGTCAGTCAATCAATCAGTCAATCAATCAATCAGTCAATCAGTCAATCAGTCAGTCAGTCAGTCAGTCAATCAATCAGTCAATCAATCAGTCAATCAATCAGTCAGTCAATCAATCAGTCAATCAATCAATCAGTCAATCAATCAGTCAATCAATCAGTCAATCAATCAGTCAATCAATCAGTCAATCAATCAGTCAATCAATCAGTCAATCAATCAATCAGTCAATCAATCAATCAGTCAATCAATCAGTCAATCAATCAGTCAATCAATCAGTCAATCAATCAATCAGTCAATCAGTCAATCAGTCAGTCAGTCAGTCAATCAATCAATCAGTCAATCAGTCAATTAATCAGTCAGTCAGTCAATTAATCAGTCACTCAATCAATTAATCAGTCAATCAATTAATCAGTCACTCACTCATCAGATCTTAATCAGTCAGTCAATCATATTAATCAGTCAGTCAATCAATCAGTCAGTCAATCAGTCAGTCAATCCAGTATCAGTCAATCAATCAATCATCAGTCAATCAATCAGTCAGTCAATCAGTCAATCAGATCAATCAATCAGTCAGGTCAATCAATCAGTCAATCAATCAGTCAATCAATCAGTCAGTCAATCAATCAATCAGTCAATAAGTCAGTCAATCATCAATCAATCAGTCAATCAGTCAATCAATCAGTCAATCAATCAGTTCAGTCAATCATCATCAATCAGTCAATCAATCAATCAGTCAAGTCAGTCAATCAGTCAGTCAATCAATCAGTCAATCAATCAATCAGTCAATCAGTCAATCAGTCATCATCAGTCAGTCAATCAATATCAGTCAATCAATCAGTCAATCAATCAGTCAGTCAATCAGTCAATCATATCAGTCAGTCAATCAATCAGTCAATCAATCAGTCAATCAATCATCAGTCAATCAATCAGTCAGTCAATCAATCAGTCAATCAATCAATCAATCAATCAGTCAATCAGTCAGTCAATCAATCAGTCAGTCAATCAATCAGTCAATCAATCAGTCAATCAATCAGTCAGTCAGTCAATCAATCAGTCAATCAATCAATCAGTCAATCAGTCAGTCATCAGTCACAGTCACAACGAGTAATCAATAATCATCATCAATAATAATCAACAATCAATCAGTAATCAGTCTGTCAATATATCAGTTATATCAGTAAATATACTGTCTGTACATCTCATAGTCAATCTCAGTCTCAATCAGTTAATCAGTCAGTCGTATATGTTCTATAGTGTGTCGTACAATCATCAGTCATCATCAAAACAATGTACATAGAAACAGCATGAACGTGTACATGACTTGATGCTCTGTTGATAAGATACATGTCAAAATATACAGTTTGGAACGTCATGTTTTATAATATTATTTTCTCTGTTGTCATAAGCCTGTTGTTGTGTTGTTAGAGAGATGTCTGCATTCAGAGTGAGGTTGACTGCTCTGTGGTTTCCCTTAATCGTGATGTAGTTGGGCATTGTCAAGAAGTAATAAAGATCGTCGTGTAGGCCCTATTCTTTCCAAAGAATCTGAGTAAGATGCAGAACGTAATTATCGATGTTTATGAGATTTTCTTCCAATGAAAAGAACTTGTAGCAAGCAAAAGTACGATTAGCCTTAAACTACCGTTGAGTGTTTTATTTAATTTTTTTTTTTTTCATTTTAGGTGTGGTGTTTTTTTTGAGATTCTCATTTGATATTGAGTGTTGTGTTTCTTAATGTGGGTTTAGTTTGGTGATTCTCTGAGGTTTAATAGATCTCCTGTGGCCTTCTCCTGAATGTAACACTGGCGTTATATTCTAGGATGTCAGCATGCCAAAGCATTCTATGCACTGTATACTTGACCTGCTCACTGTGGTTGTCCAGTGGTCTTTTAATGTTGATCTTGAACGTTGTCTGATCTCCCTCAACAGTAGATACACTCCTAACCTCATATGTAGCAGCTTTAGCTCGATTAGTGAACTTGAGACGTCTGTTTGTGTGAGTAGGAATGAACCGTATGCTTCGTGTTTCATGTCTGAGATCAAAGTTTAAAAGAAAAAAAAAAGGTGATGCAATCCCTCAGAAAATGACTGAAAAGAGTTTGTTTCAATGCTGTCTTATCTGAAATCACTGTTCATCTTGCTGCTGAAGCCTTTATAACATCACATTCATTTTGATTAGGAATCAGTTTTTTTTTTTCACTTGATTTACTCAGCTGGATTTTCTCTCCTTCAATGTATCACTCTGATTGAAAGAGGAGCATATTATGAGTTTCTTATCAATGTACATATCATTTGTAAAGACATTCTTTTGTATATTTTTGTGAAATGTTTCTTAAAAGCCAACTTTAATAATAAAAAAGATGTACATATATGACACATTCATGTAAAACACTGTCACGGTTATTGAATTTCTCGTTCAACAGATTGCAAGCTATTGAAATCTTACTGTTCTGAAGTGACGTGAACTGATTGTTCTGGGTTCAATACAAATCTGTGGCATATTGTGATTATCAGAGTAAATATAGGCCTGGTTTCACAGACAGGGTTTAGATTAAGTCAGGATTAGGCCTTAGTTCAATTAGGACATTCAAGTGGCTTTTATAAACTTGCCTTGGAAAAAAAAAACATTACTTACTGCATCTTGAGACAAAACAATGACATATTTGTAGATATATCAGTGCAAGTTGCTTTCAGTTAAAACTCCTCAAACATGTATTTTAGTCTGAGACTAAAGCCTCTAAGTAATCTTAAGCCTCGTCTGTGAAACCGGGGGATACTTAGAGTAATGCACTTAAAGTAACACCAGGTAACTTTTAACTTTTGCTCTAGGGGTCCTCCCCTACAGTTGGGAAACAGTATTGTCCTCTACTACTGTCGTAAACTCATCCTACATGCACGTGCATTTGTTGACAACCATGATAGCCGTGAACACTGTAGGAGGAGGTCACATGCAGGTGTTCTGCTTGCATCGCGTGTGAAATGTCTTCATCCCAGGTACAGTGGCATATATTTCAGCATGTCATATGAATATAATTTCATGGGTTTTATTTATTTTTTTCTAACGACAAATGATCGCGATGCTCACGTTTACAAGCCAGCGTCATTATAGTAGCCTAGTCTATGGTTACCGTTTTACTGAATCTATATGATACTTCAATGCAATGTTTGAGTGGTAGATAATAACCATATATCTTCAATATTATAATATCAAGCTATATTATTATATCAATAATGTGCGCGCGTGCATATTAATGCGTAGGCTACTCTAGCACACACACGCAAGGTCTCTCGCGCTCTCCTTCTCTCTGTCGTGCGCGCGCGTGAAATTAATGCGTACTCTGTCGTGCGCATTTACCGAAACCTATAATATATAAAAAATATATATATATATATATATATATATATATATTAACGATGAAATGCGGGACAAAACATGACTTTTTCATAATAAGTTGGGACACTAAAATTAGAGTTGAAATACGGGCCTGTTCCGGGAAAAACGGGACGTCTGGTCAGGTCACCCTAGCTAGTATGCCAGCAATATACTTACTAGTGCAAAAGCATGACAGCCAAGTTCGCATCGGTCGGGCACCCCTCCTCCTCCTCCAGCTCACGCCAGCGAGAAAACGCTGGCCCCAGGGGCGTGGTACCGGGGGATAAAGGGTACCGAGTACCCAGGGCCCGAGGCAGGGGGGGGGGCCTTAGAAGTCGCAGAAGTTGCCAGCTAGCATGTCCTGAGTAAAAGTGATAAAAAAACCCACGTAATTACTTCTTGTGGCCTGCGTATTCACAACGAGTACAAATAGCGATGCAGATTAACACTAGGCGATTTCCTTGGCAGATATTGACTTGGGACTATATTAGGGGGAAGCACAGGCGAAGCACTGCTACTTGGGATTTCATGTGTTGCGTGATATCTCCGTGTTCAAAAAACGGTGGAGTGTTCCTTTAAGGAAGTGGGGGTGGTGGTGGAAGTGACGTATATGCCGTAAAGCAGTCGAATTTTGTAGTTCTCTTTGTTCGCCGGTTACTACCCGAAACCCGAAGTTTAAAAGTATGATTAAAAACGCTACAGACCTCGTCAGGCTATGGCAGACGTGTCATTCAACCTATTGTAAGTCGATGTACCATCACAAGAGACATGGAAATATATTATGAAGGTTGAAAAGCTACTCGGTGCTGCTTTAAATGAGGACTGAGTCAAAGGTCTTCTCTTAACTTGTTTTGAACCAGGAACATTCCTCAAATCTTTTTTTCCAGTTTATTGGCTTTGATCATCTCTCAAGGGAAAGACTTTGTCAGCATAAAAAAAAGGAAAATAATTGCAGACTATGATACAGAACTTCCTTATGACCCAGATAAAATGATACTTGCAATTTTTATAACGCAATCAGAAAGCTTTTCAATTCATTTCTTTGATCAATCCATCATTTAATGCAAAATACACATTGCATTTAATCTGAGCTGTATCTCATTGATCACATGATTCCTCCAAACACTGATTCAAACCACATAATAACAGGCTGAATATTCCACAGATTTAAGAATTTTCTCAACAGGCAATGGAAATTATATCATCTTATAACTTTATTAGAAATATATTTACAATCTTCTTTATATACAACACACTAAAGTAACATCTGTAGGTTCTGATTTTTGCTTTTCTTTCATTATGTCATCAGTGGTCATATCAATAAGTTCAAACATACTGTATATCGTAATCTCTCACGTTATTAGCCGATTCCTAAGCGTTTGAGTGATTTTAAAGCAGCAGCACATATCCTGCATGCGTTACCAGCTGTGCTGTGCTGGAGAGAGAACACGTGTCAGAGCTTCACAGAGAAGGACGAGCCGCAGAGCAGCCGTGTTCAGCCTGTGGGTTCTTCAACACCTGGAAAGAAGAGCGGATGAGCTCCTGACTGAAGTCCACAGTGGATCCCTTCACAAACTCCAGACTGTCCACGTCAATTATTATCCCAACACCATTCTTCTCAAACACTCTGGAAATAAATGCAAGAGATCAACAAAAATGTATTTCATTAAAAAATCATCCATATTGAATTTCTGGGGTATGAACTCTTAAAGGGATAGTTCACCCAAAAATGAAAATTAAGTCAGTAATTACTCACCCTCATGTTGTTCAACCCCGTAAGACCTTCGTTCATCTTCGGAACACAAATTAAGATATTTGTGATTAAATCTGAGAGCTGGATCACTCCTCCATAGGCTTCTAAGGGATTGAAACCTGACAGCCCCGAAAAGTCATTAAAGAAATCGTTAAAATAGTCCAAATGGCTACAGTGGCTCAATCTTAAGTTTATCGAGCGACGAGAATATTATTTGCACGCAAAAAAACACAAAAATAACGACTTTATTCAACCATCTCTTCTCTTCCGTGTCATTCTCCTAAGCTGTTGACGTAGTGTAACATGGCAGCGCTTCTGTGTTATACGTCACACGTAGGCTCACTATTGGCCGACGCTGGTCATGTGTGTGATGCGTGTGACGTTCAACCAGAAGCGTTGCGCAATAACACTACGTGAAATCTCCAGGCCCAAAGAGAATACTTGAATAGAGTCGCTATTTTTGTTTGTTTTTTTGCGCTCAAAAAGTATTCTCGTAGCTCGATAAACTTAAGATCTAGCCACTGTAGTCACTTGGACTATTTTAACGATTTCTTTAATAACTTTTCGGGGCTTTCAAGTTTCAATCCCTAAGAAGCCTATGGAGGAGTGATCCAGCTCTCAGATTTAATCACAAATATCTTAATTTGTGTTCCGAAGATGAACGAAAGTCTTACGGGGTTGAACAACATGAGGGAGAGTAATTACTGACAGAATTTTCATTTTTGGGTGAACTATCCCTTTAAGACTTTTGATTTGGTCAATAGTAAACAGATTATAGTAAAGCGTGTCGAGTCATAAATAATGTTAAAAAAGCATACATAAAAGAACTAACAAAACTACACACAATAGACTTTTGAGAACATACAGTAAACGAAAAACAGCATAAACCTATGACAAACAAACACAATAAAGATTATTACCTCCATATCAGAGTATGTATCTCCCTGTATTCAAAGTATTTCACAAATCTCTAACATCTAGAAATGTTAGAACTAGATAGAATTAAAGGGATAGTTCACCCAAACATAAAAATCCTGTCATCATTTACTCGCCCCCTCATGTTGTTCCAAACCTGTATGAGTTTTTTTCTTCTTCTTTTGAACACAAACCACCAGACAGTTGATGGTAGCCATTGAGTCCCATAGTTGAAAAAAAAAAAAAAATACCATGGAAGTCAATGGGTGCTATCAACTGTCTGGTTACCATTAGGGGCGTGCCGGTTTCAGAATTGGTGATGACGGTTATGACGTCAGTCAAATGTAACGGTTCAATAACAATATTACAATTAAATATTTTCAAATATTTACATTAAATTATTTTAATTTTTTTTTTTAATTATGTTATAACAGTTCAGATTCTTTCTAGCATCAACCTTGATACTAAAGATTTTGTAAATAAAATTATCAAAGTCCAATAACTATTTATTCTAATTGATAATTAAATCCTAGATTATCTCATCTTTGTTTATTAAATGTTTATTGCCAGAAAATAGCAAAATCATGCGTTTAAATGGTCACGTCTTAAAGTTTGGTAAAATGGCTCCAAGACTTGCAAAATATAACATAATATTGACCTCCTGTCCTGAGGCTGATGAGATTCTGAGAAAGTTAAGCGCCTCCTTTGACTGACTCTATGTTGGAAAAAATGACCTTTTCAAGTTTTTTAAGCCCTGTTTGAAAACTGATTTTTGTAATTACCTGTCATCTTCATTTCGAACAGCGTCCACCAAGAATTTATACTGGAATCCTGAACATCCTCCTCCCTCCACTGCTATCCTCAGATACTGTCCCTTATCCAGAATCTCAGCAAGCCTCTGCAGGAATAACAAAGGAAGACATTTTGATTTGATTATTATAATTATTTGTTGTTGTTCATGGCAAGTACAAAGCTTTTTTTTCTTTCTTTCTTTCTTTTTTTTGTGGCTGCCTAAAATGTGATCACTGAAGTATAGGATAAAGTGCAGGTGTTCAAACCTTGACACAGGATTGACTGAGAAGAAGCTCCTCAGCTGGGATGGCTGAGTCTTGCTGTGGGCTGCTGCTGTAGCGCGCATGCGCAGTGCGGCTGAGAGGAGCTGAACATCTCGCTGTCTGAACTCTGGACGACAACAAACACACGTGACACACTGAACTGCTGTACACACAATGCCCTTGACCGAGTTTCGATATTCACACACAGCATAGTATTGTAGCTATATTCATTTCAAAATAACCCTGAAACAAACTAAAGCTTAGTTAAGTGTTGGCTAAATGTGTGTAACAGAAAGGAGAAGATTGTTTGTAAGCAACTGACAACAAAGGAGTAATTTTACCGTAAATAATTTTCAAGTGGAGATTATTTGTCGACATCCATAAGTGTTCATGTTCTACTTTAAGTTTTTAAATGTTGTCATCTGTGCCGTTTGCTCAATCGCAACTGTTCTCAAGCTAGCTAGCTAAGCTACCTGCAATAGCTATTAACTGAAGAACAGGTACCAAACACAGTCAATTTATATTAGACAATACATTTACCACTATCATTTCGCTAATTTGTGCATACTTGAGAAGTTGAAACGACGCTGATCTAGGAGCGTTTAAGAGCAGTCTTCTGGCGAATGACATCTTCTATAACTCGGATTGTACTGCGCATGCGCATGACGGACTTATCGCGAGTGGGTTGCCAGGTTCAGTTATTAAACCCTTTATTTGTTTTAAGTAATTTAAGTGTTCATTTGTAAAAAAATAAAATAAAGACTTAAATTGGTATCGAAAGGGATTTAGGCATTAAATAATAATAATAATAATAAAAAACTCGTTTTAATGATCGGTAAAAAAAGGTCTAATTAGTATAGCTCAAAGATGTAACCTTTCTGATGCAGTTTTATGTTACAAATGTGTACAATTGAAAGCTGTCACCATGCAAGTTCAATGTGCATTTTTTTCTACAAACATTAAGTTTTATTGACAAACAAATGACTTATTTAGTGTAAAAAGAGCCTGCTGTGATAAACTCTTATGTACATAGAAAATACATAACTGATATCTTCTGTACCTTCAATTATGAATGAACTGTATATAATATGCCAGATTTGAACTCTGTAAAGTATGTAAAGTATCTCAAAGAATCTCAAATGACTGGCTACATTTGATACAAACAGTGTCATTATTTAACTGGAGTGGCAAATGAGAGGCAGAATTTATAAAATGCTTTAATTCTTAAATCTATATTCTCAACATAGCCATTTATATGGTTTTATTTACACCAGGACATCTCAGTTTTAGTATGAAAAAAAAACTATTAAGAAAGTGCTTTTTTCACCCTACAGAAAATTTTTATGATTTATTGGTTTTAAAAGTTTGTTTCAGCTCTTTCAAAGTAGATGGACACCGTTTGCCACCACACATCAAGAAACGGGTGTTGTTTTGCCTCTCGTTATTATTTACTCTATATGAAAGAGGGGTTTTTATATATCTGGCAACAGAATGCTCTCCTTGTTTCGGAACATTTCCATGAGTCACTGCCATTGGTTAAGAAGTCACCGAGAAGGCGTGTGCGTCATAAATACGCCCATACAAACAGTATTTGATTGGACGAGTCATTCTGATCTCGTGACAAGGAAATAGGGTGTAGTAACAAGCGGGGTCTGAAGGAACTGGTGTGTGTGTGTGTGTGTAAGCAGCCAAACAATTAATTAACTTGTAAGTGTTTTAAACGTTTGAATGTAGCGTTTTCTGTGTATTCATTAGTAACGGTAAAATTCATCTTCACGAGGAAGTTTACCGAGACTGCGCAGAGATTGACTGTCATGTGATTGACCGATGCAAGTTGTTGTTTGTATTATCTGTCGGTCAGGTAAATTAACGTTAGTTTGATGTTTCTCCGCAGGATTCGTCTAAACCATGGGTTACAGCATGATCTGCGTCGTTTTACTCTCTTTTCTCGCCTACACACATTCTGAGCCGGTGACATTTGCGGACTGTGGTAAGTATTCATGTTTTAATAAAAAATGAAACTGATGTCGTCATTTAATCACCCTCAAGTTGTTCCAAACCTGTGTGATTTTTCTTCTGCTGAACTCAAAAGGAGATATTGGAAAGGAATATAGATTACTAAACAGTTGATGGGCACCATTGACTTCCATATGGGGGAAGAAATATTAAGGAAGTCAATGAGGTCCATCAACTGTCTGGTTAGCAGCATTCTTCAAAATCTCATCTTTTGTGTTCAGCTGGAGAAAAACTCATACAGGTTTGGAACAACTTGAGTGTGTGTGACATAATTTGCATCTGTGGGTGACCCTTTGACAAATTGAGTAATCTATATTGTTTTTGTTCCTTTTTCAATCTTTCTTCCTTACAGGTTCAATAGAAGGAAAAGTTGTTGGAGTTGATATTGAGCCCTGTTCACAACAGCCATGCCAGCTTCATAAGGGACAGTCCTATACAGTCAATGTAACCTTCGTCAGCAGTGAGTTGCTTTATATGTCTAGTAGAAGCTCAAATCTTAATTTAGAAAAAAAAAAAAACTTGTTTGTATTTCCCATAGCTGTTGCGAGTCAGACCAGTAAAGCTGTGGTTCATGGAGTGATCGCAGGCGTCCCCGTCCCCTTCCCAATCCCCATTGATGATGGTTGCAAGTGTGGAGTTCAGTGTCCTATTGCTCCACAAAAAATGTACAGCTATGCCACCCAGCTGCCCGTCAAGAGCGAGTATCCATCTGTAAGTGTTTAAGTTCCTTGTTTATCTCTAGTTCTGAACAGTGCTTTAATGTCACAGGCATTCACTTCCTTATTTTGTTGCTTTATTTATTAGATAAAACTGGTTGTGGAATGGGAATTAAGAGACGACTCCAGCAAAGATTTATTTTGTATCAAGTTCCCTGTTCAGCTTGTGAACTGAAGGCCAACACTGAAGCCAAGATGAAAAGGGATACAATTGTGCCTATACACTTTTCTATGGACCTTTTAGATCTTAGATTAATAGACAGATTTTATGATCTATACTACTTTCTTTCCTAACGCTGACAGATTTGTATATGACAGTATTTTAACATTATCTTTGACTATGCACACAGAGCCACTTTACAAACATTGCCTAATTCTAGTTTGTTGCTAAATTGCGTCAATGATTCACTGACAAACCGTGGTCAGTGCCGGTGATTTAATCAAGTGTGGCTAGTGTTGTAATGTTTCTAATCAAACCTTTGAGCAAATAGTTGTCAATTAGTAACTTTTTACTTGCATTTTTAAATCTGCATACTTAAGATTGCATCTTAAAATTAGCTTATTTTATTAAAACCTCAGCGAGTGTAGCCACTTTTTACATGCAACGTTAACATGCACGTTACTGAAGTAAATTCGTTTTTTTTTAATGGTAAACAATGATTTTTGCTTTTCTTCTGAAAAAATAGGGTGCAAAATATTCCTACACAGGTACCCACACCTTTTGACCGTGACTTATTTATCCATTCAATATTTTATAGTCATTCGTCATTTTAAAAAAATAAATCCATAATAGTAATAAAAATAAATAAAATTTACATTTTTTTTTAAAATTGTGGTTTAATCATGAACTACTTGAAAATAATTAAAACGGAATTGGTCATAAGATGTGGGAACCCTATATATATAAATTGTATACCCTTCTATGATGATTTTACGAGTAAAATTCCCATAACCGTGGGTACACTTTATCTAGTGTGTGTGTGTTCAACTGGTTAGCTAAGAGTGAATTCCAGTTGAAGTAAATCAGTTAAACATAACATTATCTGTGTAAAAGGCTCAAGCAAATCAATGTAAGGCTGACAGTGCTCTGTCTACAGCTAAATATCTTTTTATTTGAAGTTTTGTCTATTAAAGCGATCTGTTCACTGTTTCTTCACTGAGTCAGGTGTCTTGCTTCAGTTCTGCTTTCTCAGTTTACAGTTTTTATATTCCTGTTGAGAGGTCATGTGTTTGAGGGCTGGCGGTTACTAGGTCAGTTGTCAAATTTTGTTTCAATATGTTATACATTTATTATGATCAAGAAGAATTTGTGGTTGACTTTTACTGTTTAAATATTGAACATTATCAATAACTTTGTCATTACTCAATTATTTGACTGGAAACTTGCTAAAAGAAACACCATTGTCTTAAAGGGGTAGTTCATCCAAAGATAAATTCTGTCATTAATTACTCGCCCTCATGTCGTTCCAAACCCGTAAGACATTCATTTATATCTTCAGAACACAAATGAAGAAATTGAATAAAATCTGAAATATTTGTCCCTCCATTGACAGCTACCACTTTGATGCTTCCATAATTTCATGAAGAGATTGTAAAATTAATCCATATGAATCAAATGCTTCATTCCAATTTTTCTGAAGACATGATTTATGATGAACAGATTGAATTTAGGCTTTTATTCACATAAACATTGATTAGCAAACATTAACAGAAACAAAAATGCTTGAGCTTGTGTTTACCACAACTGATGAATGTGTTTGTGAATAAAAGCCTAAATTCAGTGTTCATATAAAGCGTTCAAGTCTCTTCAGAAAATTTGGACTAAACCGCTATATTCATATGGATTAGTTTTACGATCTCTTTATGAACTTTTGGAAGTGTTAAAGTGGTAGTTGTGTAACCGTCAATGGAGGAACAGAAAGCTCTTAATTTCATTAAATTCCACATTTGTGTTTTGAAGATGAATGATAGTCTTACGGGTTTGAAACCACATGAGGGCGAGTCATTAATGACAGCGTTTTCATTTTTGGGTGAACTATCTCTTTAAATAAATTCTAAAGCAAGCAGAATATGACTATACGGCTCCAAAACTGAATCAGCAAACCACAGTAACATCTCTGAATGTGTGCTTTTTATTACAAAGAAACAAAAGCAAGCAAATTTTTTTTTCAGGTACAGAAGTTATTTGTGCCATGTACATCATACTCGCTTTCCTCTTGGTTGTCTGAGCAAACATTCTTTAAATTATTAGGATGCTTTTTTTGGGGGGACAGATATTGTGTTTCACAGGAATTTCTTAAAACCAGAGGATCTGCCTTATCCAAAACCAGCTGGAAACACATCAATTTCACAGGCCTGCTAAAGAGAAATCAAATAAAAAATAACATGAGGTAGAAACCCATCATACAAGAACTTCCTGTATGGATTAAAGATTAAAATGCTGTTCTAAACTTAAAAGAAATGGAATGTAACTTTGTAGCATATTTTTACACAGCCCTTTCAAACAAATTCAGAAAAGAGCTGCTTATTTACCTTCAGTGCAATTCTGCGCAGTATCGATATTTGTTGTTGTTGTTTTAACCAGTCAATCAATCTTTCTACATAACTTAGAAACTTTTATCCCCAAAACAAGGGGATTTTTTTTTTAAATGCCAATACATATAATTTGATATGATACAGAACTACAGGAAATGTCCCTCTCATTACAAGCAGCTGAGCATTGACATCCACACAAACATGCTGTAATGTAATTGTGGGGGAAAGATTCTGCTCGATTCATAACTCGAATCAAATCAATAAAAGTATAAAGCTTCGGTTTCTGTGCTAAAATGCACCTTTAAGAAACCGCATGACGAATGCCTTCATTTTCTTCAAAAATACTTTTTTTGGAAAGGGTGGATGGATATCACCACTGTGTGTTGGCTCATCAGTCATTTCTCCTGTTCTTTAAAAGATTGAGAAAGAAAACAAGGAACCAATGGACATATTCTTACAGTCACAAATGGAGTTTGATACATTATCAATAGCAAGCGAAGAGAAGTGAATGTATCAGGATCTTTTTTTTTTCAGACAACCACTATCCCATAGACAGGTTAAACTAGACATTTGAATGAAAGTAGTAAGGCATCTGATATGTTTTTAATGACAATACTTTAAAGAACCATGCTGACGGAAGTACAGTATGGAGCTCTAAAACTCATTTTGCAGGACCCAGTTATTACAAAATCATATCACTTGTATGTTAACATAAAAGATTTGAGTTCAAACATTTACCCATAGTTTTTGAAACGGCACATTGCTATTTCTGAGGGTTATTTCACTTGCATAAACGTTAAAAAAACGGAGTATTCATCTGTGCCCACTGTGTTATAGCACTGCCTCCAGATACCTCTCTAAATAATAGTAAAATACTTTAAAACATCACAGGCAAGTCAGTTTGAACACAGAAGTTCTGTTAAAACATATCACAGGCTAAAAACTGATAAAGGTACCACTGATGCGTCAAGCTGAGAGCGGCACAGGACTCGATGGAACCGTTAGCAAGCAGAGATATTCTGACCGATACTGAACCCTTCACTGTCCATTTTGTTTGAGCCTCTCCAGTCTCTGTAGCAGAGCATTTCCAAACGCTTCTCTATATCCAGGGCTGAGGGAATCCAGCAGTGAGTAAACAGTCTCATGATACTGTGTGTTCAAGCTCTCGTCCACCTGATCAAAGATGTAGCCCACCACCTGACAATCACAGACACAAGCATTAACCATCTCGTATTCTCACTGTGTGATCCCCAGGGGTCAACTGACAGAAGAAATCAAGTGTAACATTTAAAAAAATAAAATAATTATATACTATTTAGTTTCAATATTTATTTTGTATTCTGAGGGGAATTCATGGTGCTAGACAATATTATAAATAATAATAATTATAATATAATAATAATTATTAAATTGTGCAACATTTAGTTCTATACAAATTTTGCTATCTCCAACTAATACAATGTTAAAAGGTACACTATGAGTGTACAATGATTTAACAATGTTAAAAGGTACACAGAGCCATGGGTGTAGTGTGGAGTCCAGCTCCCCCTCTCTGAATGTCACTTGGAGTTAGAATCTCCAACACACGCGAACCCTACCCGTGACTCCACCCGTGACGTCCAGAGAGGTGGAGCTGCTGTCCTTCTGTTCTGCAGTGAGCACCACTTGGATTACAAGGGCACATGAATTTAAAAAAAAAATGAAGTGCACAGATAATTTATAATAAATACTGCAATGTTCCACTTTAACAAAATAAGGCGGCAGAGGCTATGTGCACAAATAGCATTAGATTATATTAACACTATTTAAAAATAGTAGTATTTTCTTTGCAATAGATGTAAATAATAGTAGTTAGAAGCTATTTATACTTATAAATAGTGTGGTAGATGCTATTTGCACCCCAGTGTTGTACATTAAACAGTATGCAATAATTGCATAGTGTAAACGGTTATATTTATTAAAGGTTGGGTATGTGATTTGCAAAACGGCCTGCAGATTTTGAAAATACACAACTCATAAGGTCCTACCTTCTCTTCTCCAACTGGCCCTGACTCCACCCATTCGAAAAACATGGACGCGCAATCAAGCACGAGCGAAAACTCAGATGCGCGCGCTCTCGCTCTCTCTCTCTCTCTCTCTCTGTACCGGGGTGACTTGCACTTCCTGTGACTGGGTCACGAGCTTCGAGTATGCGCACGAACGGGACACGCGCGCGAGGGGGTGGGGAAGGGGGGCATGGTACAACCATTTGAGTGACGCATTTTCTGTCCAATGATTCTAGACGGTCTTGAAAATGATTGGCTGGAGTTTTTCCGAGTCCTGCCCGTTCCACAGATGATTAAATTGCTTAATTTTCATTTCAGTGCTTCTAATTTACAGCCAGTAAGTGGGTTAGGAATAGGATTAAGTGATTTTGAAAAAATGGTCAAAAAAGAAAATCACATACCCCACCTTTAAAATTATTAAATGAATGCTGCCTTATTGGGAAAATAAAGCCCTCCCTACACCTAGCCCAAAACTTTATTATTAACACACATTAGACACTTCATTTCCACTTTTATTGAAAATTAATGCCTTTCTGATCTGATATGTAAAGGGGAAACGGGAGTAGAGCGAGTTGGGCTAAAGGTGGATTTGGTTTTGATGCTGATGATAATCCAGCATCTTCTCTAATTTTGTCTGGCCCAAACTAGACAGTAGATGGAGTTAGTACACATGGCCTCTGGCAACAGTCATTTTATTTCATGTTGACTTTAAAGTAGAGGCCTAGACTGAAAGTGCACCCCATCTTTGCCTTTTGGAAAAACACATTAGATTGTCAATATTATTGAGTAAATGCTGTTTTTGTGTGGAACAGATGATACTTTATCACTCACCCTTAACCCTGCCTCGGTGAGCTCTAAGCAGTATCGGGTTCCCTCTCTGATCTCCACGTTTATATAGGCCACATCTAGTCCGCTGGAGAGACTGTGAGAGACGTGCATGTCTGTGACCGCGAAGAGCACATCACTGACCACCGCCTCAGCCTCCAGCCTCATGTCCTTCACCTCTCCCAGCTCCACACAGCGCTCCTCATACGAGCACTTACACAGCTCCTCCGGCGTACAGTCCACCTCCATCCCCTGAACACAGCCGCGTATGGAGATCAGACACACTGCATGTTCATAAACACATGACGTCACCTGATCATGAGGGGCGCGAGCACTGTAAGTTACAGTCATGCTACTAACGTTAGCTAACGCCTCAAATTCCTCAACTGACAAGGCACAAAGTACGTTTATTGTTGTTATTGTAAGGAAGAAACATTTTAATGCGAATCATTTGTGATTTAACATACGTATGATGAAACTTGCATAAATACAATCTAAAAAATATACGAAGTGTTAGCTAACAACATAATGCAAATCGAGGCTCTTGTAGCGTTTAAGTTCCATATGACGCCAATTCCGGGTTGTATTAACAGAATAATGCTATCAAGGTATACATAACAAGTTCATTTGTTAAATGATAAGGTCTGAAGCGGTTTAAGTTTATTTATTAACATAATATTATGAGTTACTAACCTCCTCCTGGGGTGGTTCGTCAGAATACTTCCGGCTCATGCCGGCTAGGACTCATGTGTGTCAATTATGCGCAGCAGTTGCGCAGAGCAGCTTCTGCGTATCCGCCTCGACTAACATTACAGTATCTGCGATATTTTAAGAAATGTATCAAAATATATAAAAAAATATCAAAATCAATATTTGAGCTGTTGGATGTAAATGATAATGCAAAAGCTAACCGCTAAATTCCTTATAACAAACTGTGCGGGTGGATGCGCGAGCTTTGGGGAAGGAGGGGCTTCTAGAAAATTCTTTATTTTCCACAAATAACATAAAAGCATAGTTATAGTTTAAAGAACTGAATACATTTAATTTAATTACACTTGATCATTTATCATGTTACATTTTATTCATTAGTTGTGTTATGTTTCACTGTTTTTTCGTTAATTAAGTGTATTCCAATAATGACGTCACTTGGATTTCCACAAGTGTTCCTACTGAAATTCACCAATGGAAATTTACTGGATTGTTCATTCATGAATTGGAACTTATTATGTCATCAGATCCCATTATTCACATTAATTCCTAAACTTTGCTTAGAATGCAAATCACTCGCCAGCGAAACAAGTCAGAGTTAGTTATTCAAATTAATTAAAGGATGTAATGTTAAAAACGTATGGTAATCAGCCATGATGAAGTTAAACATTGTAAACAGTGGCGAATAAATTGTAGGATTTTGGCCCGTTTCTGAAAAATAATATACTGTGCTACGCATTATCAGTTTGAAGTATGTAAATACAGGGCGACGGATTAGCACAGGTTTGAAGAAATAGACAAATATATGACTTACAACCCTTGATATCAGATGAATAACTAAATCCATTACACATTTTAATTTGAGCCTACTTACCACCAAAAATAAAGTGTTTACTATTCCAATCCGTAGTAAAAAAATAACACTCCTGCAGCTGCGCGCGTGATCTGCGCAGTGGCTGCGCAGCGAGGATCATCGTGAACACATCGCGCGCATGGAGCGGCGCGCGAGAGTGCGCAGTCACGAGCGTGTTTGTAAACACCATCATTAGCCTTATAAGCAGACAAACAGAGATGCTGCTGTCTCACGACCTGACTTATAATGCGCCTGAAGACTGCCATCTCCAGTTGAATTTAAATAATATAAACGAGAGATGCATCAGCTGAAGTGACAAAGTTAAATGAAGGTATAAAGGATTGTGTTTAGCCAGCATGCTAGTTCACCCTAAGCCAAGGAACAACGGTTAATCAGCTATTTTATAATACAGGTGAGTTATTTTTCTCTGACAGTCTTATTTTGAATGACCACTGTTCATACGAACAAACGGTCAACCTTTTTGCGGTTGTGCAGTGTGTCTCCGTGATTTGGCATTGTTAGCTGCAAAAAAACAAACTCACCAACCTTAATTGCGCAAGCACTGGTGCTCACTATACTGTATATGTAGATATATGTGGTCAGACAGCGACGTCAGGCATGCCAGACAAATAAATATAACCGCAAGTCATTTAAAATGAGTAAACATCATCACCACCACAGTGAGTAGCTAAATGCCAGTGAATTGCTAGGTTTGTTAAGGTAATCCCAGGCTTTAACAGTCCTTTGCATCAGTGTATTGAATTACTAGTTCTACAGATGTAGTTTGTTCAGACAGCCACATCAGATGGAGGTCTTCTTTAGTCATCTAGAATCAGAATATGTATTTACACTGAATCATTGACATCAACAACCCTTCACTGGATAATTGTGTGGGTGTGTGTTTTCAGCAAAGCAATGTCAAAGTCACCGAGAATGAAGATAACTTCTTATCATTTTTTTTAGACTAGCTTGTGTGTATTTTTTATTTTATAAACTGTCTGTCTTTTAGAATGTTATGTTTAACTGTAAACTAAGCCACCAAACCACACTATCCACTGCAGTTCACAGTAAAACTCTGTGGTGTTTAATGCCTCGGATGTCCTCATGTGTTTCAGTACACACTGAAGCCAAGATGCCTTGGCCATTTTCTGAGTCCATTAAGAAGCGGGCCTGCCGGTACCTGCTCCATCGATATCTGGGGAATTTCCTCCAGGAGAAGCTCAGTTTGGACCAGCTTAGTCTAGACCTCTATCAAGGCACCGGCTCACTCGCTCAAGTGCCGCTGGACAAATGGGTACGTTTTCAACTTCTGTGCTGTTTATCACTATTTGATTCCATACAGAACAAACTCCATGAAATCAAGCCTCAATGCTGGGAGAAGAAGTTTTTATCTTTTTTTTATATTTTTAATCTTAATCGATGGGACCCGATTGTTTATACCTGTTGTCGAATAGGCCTTTCCATGGTGACACTCAAGTTTTTTTTAGATTTTTAGAAAAAGATCAAGCAACATATTATTTTTGTCAAAATCATTTATAAATGAAGCATGTTTTATTAGATTATGCTGTGTTTAACCTTGTGAGAAACACTTTTTAAGAATTTTTTCTTTAAGACTTTAAGACAATGCGCAGGTCCAATATATTGATACTGTTACACATGCGTTGTCTTTCTCGATATTTTACGTTCACTTAACCTTTGTGCATCAAGTAAAAAAAGTTACGCATAGAGGACAAAAATGTCTGTGTCAAAAAACTCTAATAAAAATTTGAAGTAGGGATGCACCGAAATGAAAATTCTTGGCCGAAGCCGAAGCCGAATAATAATGAAACGCTTGGCCGAAGGCCGAATACCGAATACCGAATGCGGTATTTCACATTTTTTCCATTTATTTTGCCAATTTTTTCACCATTGCATTTAATATAGTAAAAATATGCTTTTTTACTATTTTGTCTTGAGAAAAACATCAAATTGCAAAAACACAATTTGTTTAACACTGAATTTTTTTTTAACATTCCAGCAGATATTATTTAAACAAAGCACAATATAACTTAAAATAAATAAATTAGTAAAATAAAAACTATATTTTTATTTGGCCATCTTTGAAACCCCCCCCCCCCCCCCCCTTCTTGAATAGCCTATGTTAGGCCTATACTGCTGAAAGAATATAACTAAAAAAGTGCATTGAAAAGTGCAAAAAAATGTGGATGAACCCTAGGGCTGTAGCGATACACTAATCTCACGATACGATACGATACACGATATTCAGCTCACGATACGATATATATCACGATATTCAGCCAACGATACGATTCGATACGATTCGATATTATTCGATACACTTACATCATTTTCTGAAAGATTTAAAGGGGACAGAGTGATTTTGGTGACATCTTGTGAGTGTTCCATTTACTTGGATTGAATTAATTGAACTGAAAACTAAAAACATCAATTACACAATATATGTCTCTGACTGGACAGAGTCTACAGCTTGCAAATGCTGGACAAAATGAATTAAAGATGTGTTTAGAAAATTAGTTCCATTTATTGAAACAGTGCAAACTGTAGCTTGCAAGCCTTTGAAAAGTAAATAAAGTGCAGTATTGCAATTAACAATGGAGAGTTAAAAAGTGCAAATAAAGTTTTGAGAAAAAAGGTTTTATAAAAAGATAAACCTCACATATTTCAGCCTTTAAATCATTTTTATAAAAAGAATGAGTCAAAAAAGATAAATTACAGACATTTACATGCACATTAGCTTATCTTTTATTATTAATAGTAAAATTAGGTCCGATTTTCCCGTGGCGTCTGTCGTTGCTAAGCAACCATGACCTAAAAACGCTTGCTATAGCTCTGCTACAAGATTTATCTACGGAGAAAAGAAAAACAACCGTAGTGTTTGGGTGCACCCCCATGCTTCATGTTGACCGAGCTTTTAATGTTGTTATGGAAAGTGTGAAGCTGATGGTTGGTTCTTGTCACATGAACTGCGGTCACGGTGCGCTTGCGCCATTCTGAAAAGTTGAGGTGTTTTCATCTCGCTGCGTCTGGAGAAAATGAGCGCGTTGCTTCAATTATGAGCGCGCTTGCCGCGCGCCTACATTTGAAATAACGAACTTGAGCGCGCAAAAGACACGATATGTGAACGGCCCCTTGACGAGCAAAGTTAAACACGGGGGGGTTGAATATATATCGATACTCGCGGCTTAAAAATCGATACTTTCTTGGGGGAAAAAATATCGATTTATATCGCAGAATCGATAAAATCGCACACCCCTAATGAACCCACAACAAATGAATAACTGTCCTAGACATAAGCCTACTTTTGCGGTTTACATAAACTTTATCGTGGGCGTTGACAGGTTTGCATGGATTGCCTGGATCACTTGGGTTTCAATATAGCGCGCGCTCTCCGTGGCGATTAGCAGATAAGGAGTTGCCATGAGAACGACTCTTTTCATCTCTCTCTTTTCATACAGATTACATAAACAGAGAATATTTGTTTTCGTTTTGAATTAGATCGTTTAAAAGTAGACAATTAAATGATAATAAAGATATGCCTTTGCCTGTGTGACTAGTATTGTATTGGCTGAGTTTTTTAGAGACGTGCTCCAGAAAAAAAAGTTAACGGAGACAGAGGCAGAAAGCACACCCTGTTTATTTTCTTTATTTTACAAAAGCACAGTTTTGTTTCGATTGTAAGTGGACACAAGTAGTCATTTAACAGTTTATGTTTTCATATTTCTTAAGTCTGCATTTAAGTGACCATAAATGACGGAGTATTTAAGTCTATTTTGCTGCTATGTGAAAAAAATCCAGCAAAACGCGGCGGCCCGTTTGTCAACTAGAGGGTTAAACGACGCTTTAGTGCTGCAAGTAACAACGTCTGCCACAGACGCATCAGATGAGCTTCTCTTTTGTCTTCTCCTCAAAGGGGGCATGTTGGCTGCATTTATAAAGCGCGCGCCTCTCACTCTACGCTGGTTACTATTTGATCGCGTCATCAAAAACGTCATTGTTCGGTCAAATTTATTCGGCCTTTTTACTTGTTCGGCCGAACACCGAAAGTGCTTTTTTTGCTATTTTCGGCCGAATAATTTCGGTTGCCGAACATTCGGTGCATCCCTAGGAGCACCGAATTAAGTTTGGTATCATTTTAAAGACCCGTGGCAGATTATTGCTAAAGCAAAATATAAAAAATTAAGTAAATCCAAAAAAAGTTCTATAGGTTTAAGTTTTTGAAAATTATTTAGGAACATTATTTTATATATTTTATGAAACAAGTTGAACTAAAACGGCTAGAAATCAAAGCCATAAATCTAAATAAATTGTGTTCCAAATTTGAGGTTGATATCTCAATAAATGAGCTTTCGGTAAGATTTTGTTTGGGCGCAGTAACAGATTTGCCCCATTGGGTGCAGCAAAACTCCACTGGTCACACAGTGATTTGCAGTTGATTTTTTTCTCTCTCAAATATTACAAGAACACGAACATGCACACATTTTTTTTATTACACGCATACAAACCACACTAAGACATCCATACCAACACACCCACACAAATATCATTGCATAATTTATCCAATTGGCTCTATAATATGCCGAAGCAGAAAACAGGAATAAAGCGAGTATTTGAATGAAACGATTTGAATGCCAACAGAATGAAAGCCTCTTAACAAAGATTGCATCATTTTATAGTTAAATGGCCCTGTAATTAAACATTTTTGTCCAAAAGGTGCTGAGAGGGAGCATTTTGTCTACCTAGTGCAAAATAGATTTTTTTAAAGGAAATGACGGTGAAAAAGTAAAATTCCAATAAAAAATACACACCTGTGACAAATTTCATAAAGTTAACATTAACACAGGCAAAGTGATAAAAAAAAAAAACCCTGAAAAGGACAAACATGTCCATAAGGATGCACAAGGGTAAATAAGACATACTAGGATACTCGGAAGACTGGCCTTATGCAATAATTTTGTGAGAAATTGTCCATCCATGCACAAGAAGACATAAAAGAACTCAGTATTTGTGTGCTGTCAGACTGCTTTTTGTGCACACTTCAAATGTACCGAATTTAGTTCCCTTTCGTGTCTTCTTTCGCTTGAATATTTAAACTGGCAAGGCTTAAAACACATGCAAGTGATTAACTTTCATGATGATGCAGCACTGGCCCGGTCGGTCATTTACTCGTATTGTAGAGGATTGTTTAAAAGTTTTTAGCAAAAATAATTTTTTATATTTTTAATAAAAAAAATTCTCTGTGAAAAATAGCCAAAGATATAGAATAGACATGAGCAGATAAGTTGAACACATGATTAAACTTCTGAAATGTTATACATCTTATGTAAGTCTATCACCAAGGGAACATTCCATTGCCAGATAAAACTGGTTTACATAGTAATATATATATATGCCTATATTTCAGTTTACCTTCTGTGACTTTCATGTCTCGTGCTTCTTCAGTCCCTGAATGAGATCCTGGAGTCTGTGGATGCACCATTTGAGGTGAGTGAGGGCTTCATCCAGGCCATCTGTCTCACTGTGCCATGGGCGTCACTGCTCCAGGACAACTGTGCACTGGAAGTGAGGGGTTTGGAGATGGTGTTCAGGCCAAGACCTCGAATGGGTAGGAAACGTCTTTCAAATCGCTTTATCTTTAGATGACAATCTTGACAAATGCTTTAATTGCAATGCTATGCATTCTACAATTCTGTTTTGTAAAGTTTTTTCTTATATGTGAAATCTTCACACTCTAATATTTTTTTATTTAAAGTGCTGGGCAACGATTAATCGCATCTAAAATAAAAGTTTGTGTTTACCTAATATATATGTGTGTGTTGTGTATAATTATTTTGTATATATAAATATTAACTATAAATGTACATGCATATGTGTGTATAAATGTATACATTATAATGTAAACAAAATAATTATACACAGTACACACACATATATTATGTAAACACAAACTTTTATTTTGGATGCAATTAATCGCGATTATTTTTTGCCCAGCACTAATTTAATATTTTTTATTTTGTGTACTATTTCTGTCTAATGATCTATTATTCTAGTAGTTTAATACAAAAAAATTTTATGATACTATCTTTTTCTATAATGATTTCTCTCGCAAGTCTATCTTTAATATAAAGTTGATGTAAGAGAAGTACTCACAGATCATTTATTTTGTATTTAAATCTATGTCTGAGTGAAACAAAAAAAAAAGTGTTGGGTAGGGACTGGGTTCTATCCCATGGTTGTTGATTAGATGGAAGCAGATCTGAATCCAAGCTTGCAGGTGATTGGAAGAAAGGGGCATTAATACAGACAAAATTACTGTATTAGAGTAATCCGGTACATTATGTCATTTCCCTGGAAGATCCAATTATTTTGATTAAAAAGTATGTTTGAAACCTATGCATGAATGAATTGTGAAGTGAATTGCCATTTCATGACTACTTTAATGTTGTGTATGCCCATTGTAAATCTTTTTTAGCATCGGGCATGGAGCCCATGTGCTGGTCCAGCTTCATGACCAGTAGTATGCAGCTGGCCAAAGAGTGTCTAAGCCAAAGACTCACTGATGACCAGGGAGAGAGCTTCCAACCTCTGGAGGGTCTGGAAAAGTTTGCTGAGACTATTGAGACGGGTATGCCTCTTCCCGTAGACCATAACATCTTATTTTTTAATTTTTTTTGTATAGAGCTCAAATATATTTAGTCTGCTTCCCTCTCAATGACGGACCCTTTCCCTGTTCTCTCCGTTAGTGTTGAGAAGAGTCAAGGTCACTTTTGTGGATACTGTCCTGCGGATGGAACACATTCCTGAAAACTCTAAAACTGGCATTGCCCTCGAACTCCGAATCAATAAGTAAGTTCTAGAGCTGTAACTAAATATTTTCAACACAACAACATGATATGTTTACATATGAATCATTGCCATGCTGTCTGTACATTTTGTGATATTTAGAATGGTTTACTGTAATGAGAGCGTGGAGGAGGGCTCCAGTGTCAATATCCATCAGCCTACTACATTTGCACATAAGAACCTCACTCTGGACGGAGCCTCTGTGTTCTGGGATGAGTTTTCAGAGTCGGCACGTGCCGGCCCCAAATCATCGCCCACTCAAACAGTGAGTTTATCTGTTCTGCTGTAATAAAAAAAGCATCTTTACCCAGCTGTGGTGCAACTTAACCCTATTAACCCTTAACCCTAAGTACAGTAACTTCAAGTGAGTTTTTTTACCAGTACAATTCCAAAGCCCTCTAAGACAAATGTTCTTTATACATTTAAGGATACTGAACCCAAGCTTTCACCAAGTTGGAATCCAAAAATCATCTGTGAGCCTCACCCTCAGTTCCCAGAGCCCGTGTCTTCCAGTACACCATTCGAGCCAGTGCAGGTGTGCTGCCTTAGTGGGAAACTGGAGCTGTCTGTGGTTCTGAAGCAAAATGAGGCTATGCCAGGAGCTAAGGTGGGTACATGCAGTATACCACACAGTTAATGTACACTAATTTGAATGATAGCTGGTTATAAAGGTTTTTCACAGATTAGTTTCCTTTGTCGCAGTGGTCATTCCTTGTGTGGATGTGTTCCACTACATTTGACAACTAAAAAGTGTTCAAATGCTTTTTGTCTAAATTATAAAACAATAGAAATGTTGTTTAAAATGAAAAGCATAACAAACTTATTTTTGTGTCCATCAAGTGGTATTTATTTAAATAAATCCCACTTGATGTGATGTTTTATTATCTAGTTAATTTGCATTGATACATTTTTAGCTGTCTTAAAGCAACATTAAGTAACTTTTCCTCTTCGGTCGTCCTACTGGTTGAAAACGAAATTGTCCATTGCCGCTGTCGTAAATAATTGAGCCTACCGTCGCACGCACGCTCGCTGTTTATCCAGCACTGGCTTTAGAATGAACGATGTCCACAGACAAGGTAGAGTATGTTACATGATTTCATGAAAGGATGATGCATTGCGACATCAGAAACGAAGAAAAACGAAATAATGACTATTGTAGCGCTTGACGCAAAGCAGTCGAATTTTGTAGTTCTTTTTGTGGTCGGGTTACTACCCGAACTCCGAAGATCCATAGTGCCAATAAAAGCGATACAGACCCCGTCAGGCTATGGCAGAAGTGCATTTCACCCTGTTACGACTTGATGAACCACTGATAAGATTTTGGAAACATTATTTTAAGGTAAAAAATGTTACATAGTGTTGCTTTAAGTGTACTTCTTAATGGACATAAGTCAAAATAGAGGCATAATCAGTTTTTTAAAAAACGCTCTATGTAACTTTTAGCGGCCTCTAGCGGTGATGTTTCAGATTGCAACCAATTTTTACAAGAGCGCTCGTGCTCGAACTCCTAGACAATACTGTCTATTACGCAAATATCTTGGCGAACTTGCGACTTGATGAACCACTGATACGATTTTGGAAACATTATTTTAAGGTAAAAAATGTTACATAGTGTTGCTTTAAGTGTATTTCTTAATGGACAGATAAGTCAAAATAGAGGCATAATCAATTTTTTAATAGTAAGATTTAATGGCTGGTCTTTTCACAGTTGGATATTGACGGACAGTTTGATTCTCTAATCATGCTGCTCTCACCACAACAAGTCCACCTCTTACTGGACATGTTTGGGGTCTTCTCCAGCTCAGGTGACACTTTTTTAAATAATTTTTTATTCATGATTCTACCATATGTGGCCCTCTTTGAATAAAATGAGTGATAAATGGTTTCCACTGAATGCGAGTAATTTTCTATATTGGAATACAGCCGGGCAGGAGTGGTCTGCAATAGGAAAGGACAGGAAAAGTCGGCCCATGCAGCAGGAGGATGAGTATCGCCTCCACATGGAGCTCAACCGCTGCCTGAAGAAAGACACCATAACATGTGCCACTGACCAGGACCTGTTTGAAAGCCAGACCACCAGAACGGTGTCCAGCAGAGGTTAGTTTAGCACGTCACATCTTCTACTTCTTAGTACATCTCGAATTTCTTAGTTCTTCTGTTCTTGTAGAATGTCTACATATCTCTAACTATATATTTAATCAATCTCTTTCTTATTGGTCGGACAGAGGATGTCTTTTTCTCCATGGCTGATATGGACATGTCACACAGCCTATCATCTCTACCTCCTCTTGGGGATCCACCCACGGTGGATCTAGATTTGTCTGTAAATAGCAACTATTCCGCCTCCCTGGGGGATTCGCCATCGGGAAATGTAACTGTAAGTCTCGTCTTTTGAACTCTGTGATGCATAAGTAGTATTAAATGATATATTGTGTCATTCATTCTATGACACTATCAGCACCTACGAAATTAAAAAAGTACAGCATATTTTGCAAACACCTCTTTCGTGTCACACATCCCACAACTCAAATAATACAAATACATACTAGGAATACTTTAGCTGTGTTGCAATGAGTCTTGAGTAAACATTTAAGTAAGCTAACCCTTTGTCTAAAGAGAATGTGAGTTTCTCACTTATAATAATCCCATCCAACGCATCTGACAGAGTGCATTTTTTGACGTGATGCGCCAGAACTATTTAAGCTAAAACGTATAAACTGGAACATATGTCTTTCTGAACTGGCGCATGATGATGTTGTATTAAACCGTACATTGTCGCTTTGGCGTGATCATGACCTGTCTGATATTTGAAGGTCTAACCTAAATGCAACAAATTTTGGCGTTCACTTCTGTACCTGTACCCTGTACGTCTTTTCCCATGTAATTCGTCAACCATGGTCCCACATCGGCTAAACACCCTTTGGCTCAAGCCTGCTACAATAGCCATGCCCCAAACTCACTTAGTTGAGTTAGTTGAGCTGGAAAGAGATTGACAGATCTGCTCTTAATGTTTAGATGGGGTCTGGGGGCTCAGTGTTTACACTTTTTGAGAGAGATAAACCCACGAATGTCATACTAATAACAGTCAATGAACAATAAACTGGATTTAGAGAATGTCAATTCTCAAAAATCTTACATACTGTAAGATATTGCAAATGTAAAACATTTATTGACACATTCCCTAGACGGTGTGGGATGAGTACATGGATGTTCCTAGACAGAAGGAGAAACAGACAAATGAGACACCACAACTTTCCAGAGATTCTCAGCTTACCCACAAGTTGCTACGACAGACTTGTGAGTCCCATCATCACCTTTATAATTTATGTTAATTGTTGACCCTTATGACTTTCATTAATCCGTTATATACCCTATGTGTGATCTCTAGCTCATCCATCTAAAGGCCACTGTGATGAGTCCAGGCCTGAGCTGGTTCTCAGGCTGACAGTGGGCAATCTCTGCCTGTCTGTCCTCCATATCGACCCCCTCCCACCTCCAAACTCCTCCCGCAGCCATCTTGCACCAATGGCTTCTGAGTTTTTCCGTATTCTGACTGTAAATCAACTCCCTGCTGGTGGTTTCCTCCAATCACGAACCGTCTTTGATGAAGCCTGTCCACATGATCATCTCAGGTAAGCTTTCACTTCTTAACTTTTAAATTTGTTTTTATTATATGTTGAGTAATAATGTATTTGACAAACGAACATGGAATTAAAAATGTTGGTCAAATCTATGTTTAGTTAAAATAAAAAAAATATATTAGAGCTTTTTTTAAAAATACAGCTTTGGTGGATGGCAATATCCCAACCCCTTACTAAATACTATAAGAATGGTTGCTTATTATTTTATCATCAGCCTTCTTGCAATTATCAAAAATGGATAATCTTGGATGGCTGACATTGCATGTGAGGTCACAAAAAAGGGAGGTGGGACAGCGATAACTTTGCATTCAGTCTTTAATGCCCTCAATTCACTCCCATTGACTGGGAAAACTGACATTTTCAATGGGTCTAGAGGAAATTTTATATCTATGTGGGTCATCACCATAACAATCGTAGCAAAAGATAAAGTCATGTATCCTAAAGTAAGCATGTATAAAGATAACAAGAAAGGACCCAAGACAGAGCCTTGTGGAACTCCGTACTTAACCTTTGCTTATGTTTTAGAGAGTATGTGTTTTAAGGTACCACTAAAGATAGCAGACATTTTAAATGCATTTTTCTTCATCTTCAGGTTCATTGGTCAGGGATTAAAGGTGACATACGAGCACTGCCAAGGCTCCAGTGTACGTACGCTGAACACCGATCTCTTCTGAGTCAGGTGGAGGTTTTGGAATGCCTGTACTCGACTGACAGCCACACTACTAAGAGTGGAGCCCATTACACAGAGGTATTTTTTTGTCTGTTAACAAATGTGGTATGTGCACCGAATAGTTATTTTATATAATAACAATGATTTATTTTTTCTTCTGTGTCAAATTTTAGCTTCTTACGTTTGGCGTCCCAGCCAGTAGTGAGTCTCCCCCTCCTACATGCCTACATTTACACTACAAACTAACAGAACGCAGAGGCCCGCAGGTAACTGCCGAAATATTGCAACAACTTCTTTAGAAGTGTTGATTGGAGCTGATTAGAGTATTTCTTCATACTAAAGTAAATGACCACACGATTATGTCCTTGACTAGTCCATATATATGATATTTTATTATTTACATTAATTGTTTGATTTTTTTTTAACTCTTTATACTTCAAATTAATCACAAATCTAGTAATTTGCAGACAGTAAACATGGTCCCACTTTTCTTTTTTTTCTTTTCTTTTTTTAAACCAGGGCGGGCAGGTACGCCTGAGTACTGTACCTCGTAAGGCAGAATTGCAGGTGGAGCTGGGTAAAGTGCGCTCAGAGTGTGACGTCAGCATTGTGGACAGGCTCAACTCCCTTCTCCAGCCTCAGAAACTGGTCACAACGGAGATGATGGCATCTCACATGTACACCTCCTACAATAAACATGTCAGTCTGGTGAGAAACATTTGCAATTATCTCCCTCTACTTAATTTACTTTCTTTTACTTTTATATCACTTTGCATCTTATTGTGGTTGTGTGTTTTCCTCACAAGCACAAAGCCTTCGCAGAGGTCTTCCTGGATGATAGTCGCACCCCAGCGAACTGCCACGTGTCTGTGTCAATTAATGCACCTCTACTGGTACTAGTGGTACGATTTCCAATCCCAGACCTGCGCTCGGATCAGGAAAGAGGCCCCTGGTTTAAGAAGTCCCTGCAGAAAGAGCTGCTTCAGCTGGAGCTGGAGGATCTGGAGCTCAAGACAGAGTTCACTGGAGGAAACTCATCAGAGCAGAACAAGACGGAGCTCACTTTCAAAGAGCTCAGCGGTACTAATTTACAAACAGATTCATCCTGATCATGCCATAAATGTAATCTTGCAGCTTTGCATTTTGAGTGAATTCTGAAAGTAATCATTGGATGAGGAAATGAGGAATGACTTCAAATGTTCCTCTACAGTCGTCCCCCACATACAGGATACGGAGATACTTTTTATAGACATTCACTTCTTCTTTTCTATAAAGAATAAACCATATTTTATGTCTGCTAGACTTGCTTTTCCTGAAGGTTTATAAATTATTTCTTGTTTGTTTTGTTGTTGTCTAACATGCACTTTGCAGTGTAATGGCACCAATAGATGCCAGAGAGAAAAGACCAATTTAGTATTAAAAAAAAAATCAAGGAGGACAAAAACAATTCAAATAGTAATTTTTAAATATTAATAAATTATATCATATCAATATTACAATGATGCCATCTCTGCTGGTTAGATATGTTCACAATCTAACAATGTAAATCAATGGGAGATAAAATTGAATTTTACATTTCTTAGAGTATAAAAGATATTGGAGATATGATATTGCAATACAAAACCTCATAACATAATATCCAAAGAGTATTAGATTGGTGTCTTGTCTTTTTTTTTGTTTTACACATATAATCACACAATGTGTTTTTTGTTACACTAGGGTCATTTCAAAAAGACAAAGATCACCCTGCAGCCAGGTTCTTACGAGTAGCTAACACCATGGAGGACATGACATCGTCCGACTGTGGCAAATTCGACTGGCCCAGGTAGCTGTGCTCATTTATCCTTTTTCGTTTATAGTCATTCTGTGGATCTTTACTGATAAAATTCATCCAGATACAGAAACTAAACTATTTTCTGCTCCATACCCATTCAGAGTGGTTTTGAAGGTGAACCCCAAGGCTGTGCGCTCCATCTTAGAGCGTGTAACAGCTGAGGAAGAGGAGGAAGATGCAGACGGTCACTCACAGGAGGAAGAGGAGGAAGAAGGAGCCGCCCACTCCTTGAAGGACGTGTGTGATTTTGGCAAACCTGAGCCATCCCCTTTCTCCTCACGACGTGTGATGTATGAAAATGAGGAGGTATGGAGATTTCTATTTTCTTTTTTTTTTTTTAAGTTTTAAATTGTATTGTAGATTTGTTGATATTTCGAATTATTTTTCTTTTTGACTAATTATTTATAATATAATAAATATAAAAGCGAATTTTGCCTGGTGTTAAACAAAATACGTGCACCCATTATGGATCAACTAATTAGTTATTATCTGTAATTATTAATTATGGATAATAACTTTGCTCCTCATGCAGATGGTCATTCCAGGAGATGTGTTGGAGATGACAGAATTCCAAGATAAAACCATGAGCAACTCCCGCTACATCCTTGAGCTGTTTTTCCCTAACGTGCAGCTCTCTTTGCCCAATAATGACTTTTATGAGAAACTACACAACAGGTAATTATTATCAAATGCATGAAGAAAATTACTAGCCTGGCAAGCCAGACCCACATCAAGATGTTAGGTCTGGGAACTCACCATTGTCATGCCTCAATCCGAGGGGCGGGATAAACGGTTGTCTTTCCAATTCTCTGCACGCAATAGGATAGCGCTACAACAAACCAGAGCAACGAACGGTTGTGGCTGAGTGAGTCCTATGTGTTTTCCCACTAGCGGAGCTAGTTGATATATTAAACTTTTGTCGTATCCGGTTGGCAAAACTCCGAACACTTAAGTGCCGTTTTGTTCTTTTCTCAAAGAAAAGCTTAACTCCAAGTCCTCCAGTCACGGCCAAAGTCGATTCGAAAGACCTCTGTTCTCCGGCAGCATCTTCTTTGTTTTCAAGTAGCAGGGAATTCACGCGGAACTGTCATAACTCTGCCGTCATTATGTTAAGCCCGCCCACCAACTCTATACACGATGTGATTGGCTTGACTAGAGTTTTTTTTTTTTTTCTAGCTCGAAAGCCAATGGAGAGTTGCTAGACTACACCGCTAGGGTGCGTCTAGATTTCTAGGCTAGAAAATCTTCTAAATCTACATCCTCAAACTTCATATGCATGGTCTAGTGAGTTCCAGCTGCCATTTGCTCTTTTTTTTTTTTTTCTACCAGGATTAATAACGACCTGCTGCTATGGGAACCCACCGCTCCATCTCCAGTCGAGACAGTGGAGAACATCCCGTATGGAGTGGGTCTGTCTGTAGCCAGTCAACTCATCAACACGTACAGTAAAGACAGCTTCAGTCAGTTTAGATCTACTGGCCCTGAGGGTAAAGCTCATTTCCCCTTCTGCTCACTTGAATATTTAATGTCAGACTAGAAAAAGCATTTACATGCTTTTTGATACTATTGCCAGCACTTATTCTTGGAAAGATGTTGTTTTCAGGTCATTTCATCTGACATCCTGTGTCTGTTGGTCCTTTTGTTCTGGATTTGTTTTCTCATTATGTGTGTGAAGAGGAAGAGAGTGGTTCTGAGGAAGAGATCCTGCAGTATTACACCCCCGCTGAACTGGGCTACAGGAACAGAAGAAAGAAGAGGAGTAAGATCCAGCCTAAGAACTCTCAGAGCCTCTTTTCCATCGTCCTGTCTGTTAACCACGGCCTGCTGGCTCTGCAAACTCACCTAAAGGTATTACAGCAACATCGCAAAGATCATGCTTTAATATTGAGCTATGGCTTTATGTAATATATGCCAATACTTCCAGCAGGATGATAATAGTGTGTTACAAAAAAAACACGGTGAATTCTGGATGGAGGTGAAAAACGGGACGCTGTTTGGCGTGACGCAGCACGAAGGCTACAAAGATCAGCATTATGTCTGCTTCCATACGTCTCAGGCCTGCCTCTATCACCACGGTAAACAAGAAAAGAAAATTATTTTTAAATTATATTAAAAATTGTTTTTAAATTATATAATGGTCTATATCTATATAGGCCATTATATAACTTAACTCGTACATTCCTGGTACATTATCGTTTTTGTGTAAACAGAAATATATGCTCCTATTAAATTGTATTTTAGTGCTTCTTATTTGTATGATAATATTTTTATCTCATTAAAATATCAAACATATCATATTTAGGATTAATAAGTATGTATGATGATTACATTTTTTTCATCATTGTGAATGTAATTGTTCAGGCACGGTGGACGGGGATGCCCCGGAGTGGAGCGTTAATCTGCCCTGCAGGACGCGTCCTCATTGGCTGGAGCCGGTTATGTATGCGACTGAATCGGCCTCAGAGAGGGCGTCTCCCTCAGAAGGGCTCAGTCTGGAGCCCCACAGCATGCTGTCTGTCGCTGTCAAAATCTCCTCCCACAACACTGAGCGCAATGTCAAGGTAACACGCATAACTGGATACAATTTCAACATAAATTACTGTTTAAAAGTTTAAGGTCAGTAAGATTATTGTAATTTTTTTTTAAAGAAATTAAGATTTTTGTCCAGGACACATTAAATTGATCAATACTGTCTGACACTAAAGACTTTTTCTTACATTGTTACAAAAAAATTCTTTTTTATATAAATGCTGTTGTTTTGAACTTTCTATTCATCAAAGAAAAAACTGTTTTCAATATTGTTAAAGCTACACTGTGTGATTTTTACCCCCATCTAGCGGTGAAAAGGTATATGACCATCCAGTGAATATTAGTTTCTGTTCTTCTCAATTCCGATTTCGGTTTAACTCCTACGGTGGCCAATGTAGTCCAAGATTAACATGGCTTCCAGTACGACCTTGTCCACATTCGACACGGTGCCATCTTGTGTTAAAACGCGAAAGGCGAAGCTTGAATTAACGGTCTATGTCCCTCTTTGGCTAATGTACTTTCAAGATGGAGGGGCAACATGGCGACCGACATTAGAACCCCTTACCCGTATGTATTTTCAATGGCATATTATACACTCACGAGAATACTTTATTACTTGAATCAAGTAAATATACATTAATGAGCACATATATTTTTTAAAGAACTAAGTGTTTTTAGCTAAGAATAAACTAAAAAAGTTACACAGTGTAGCTTTAATATTAAATGTTTCCTGAGGATCATATCAGCATATTAAGAATGATCATGTGACACTGATGACTTTAGTAATGGCTGCTGAAAATTCAGCTTTGACATTACAGGAATACATAGTAAAGTTATTTATAATTTTTATACTATTTCATAATATTACTGATTTTGCTATATGTTTTTTAATAAAATAAATGCAGCCTTGGTGAGCATAAGAGACTAATAAAAAAAAAAAAGTATTTTTAAAAAGTACTTTTACAACCCCAAACTTTTCTGAGCTGTTTGTGTTTTTAAACGTGTAACTGGATCTGTCTGCTTGTCTTTCTGTATGTTCAGGAGTTTCTCATAGCCATTGGCATGAGGGGCGTCACGCTGGAGCACAGAGTGGTGCCTTCAAGTCTGGGCTGGTATGACCAGGTAATAATAATATGTACAAAACCTCATGCAAATCATCATCTATGGGCTTTGGAATTGTGGATTGCATCTTAAAAGTTTCGGTGATGAATGAGTTGTTGGCTCAATAACAATCTGATTAAAGGGTACCTATTATGGCATTTAAAATGTTCCTAATAATGTTCTGGGAGTCCCCAACAACAGTTTTACATGCATGCAATGACAAAAAACACTTTTGTTGTCTTATAATATGCATTTATTTTTACCTGATTTGCTCACCGACTCCCTAATGATTCGTTTGACGACTCATTTGTCCAAACCCCTCCTTTGCGTGACGCTAATCGGCGGTGATTGGTCAGATGACCCAGTCAGTTATATTTTGCGTTAGCCCAAAGCATAAACATATTGATAAAGCACTGCAGTACTACAATACGCTTCACATAATTTCACATATTTCAAAAAACAAAAAAAATGACATCGGAGACCTAGAAGCTGCTGAGCGTAACTCTCACTCTCTCACACACACGCACGCACGCACACACGCACACACCCACACACACACACACACACACACACATGCGCACACACGCACGCACGCACACACACACACACACACACACACACACACACACATAAAAGCAACAATTATTAATAGTACTTACAGGTTGTGATTCGGAGGAGGAAGCTGATCCAAATAAACTTGGTATTGAACGTTCCTTCAGTATCAGGCGACTCGCGAATCATTTGATGAAATGAAAGCATTTGTGTTGTTTGTGAAGCGATCGTCATTAAAATAACGCGAACACAGCTCAAGGTGGCTATACTTGTGTGGTATAGTTGTAAATATAAACTCTAGCCACTGAGTCTTCACATGCTTGTCCCTGGGCAGTGAAAAAAAAAGTTTGCTTTTGATTCGCACTTCAGAACAGAGTCTCGTCGACATGATGTTGTCAGGTTTCTCTGTCTGCTCGGCGCGCGCACTGAGTGGGCGTGTCGAATTCAAATAACTTGTACAAGTGACGTACGAAAGTGCATCGTTCGTCTATCGATTCATATCAGCGACTCAGAGTCGACTCTTGCTTTTGAGAGACAATAACTTTGTATACGGTGAACTTTCATATTTAAAACTTTGCAGGATGTTTTTGTTCACTTAGATCTATGTTACACACTACATGAAAGGTAATTTTCAAAATTCCATGATAGGTACCCTTTAATTTCTGACTAGGACTGCCATTGATTTATCTGTGCCAAACCTTATTGTCTATCTTTCCACTGTAGATAGTCGACTTTTTAAATGTGTCAGATGAGCCGGTGCTTGGCTACACACCGCCTTCATCTGTGTCCACCCTCCACCTGCATCTATGGAGCTGCTCGCTGGATTATAGGTGATGCGTTTAGCTAGATTCTAGCACTATCTTTTCCAATACATCTATCCAGTATTTAAAGGGAAAATGGTGCCTCCCAAAACTGTTTGGACGCTTACAATGGAGGAATTTCATTCAAGCAAACAAATGAGGATCAGGATTAAATCCTCATAATCTGCACATAATGTATTTATTGTGCTTTTCTATTGAAAGAGCATTTGGATCTAAGCAGTAGTTTTCTTTCTCTAGACCTTTGTATTTACCCGTGAGATCTCTGCTGACGGTGGAGACCTTTAGCATCTCCAGCAGTGTGTCTTTAGATCACTCTTCCTCCAGTTTAAGGTAAAAACTTATATAGTCTATAACTGAACATTTTCTAGTTACTTTTTTTCTAATCGCTTATGATTTCTTCCCTTATAGAATAATTTTAGATGAAGCTGTATTGTTTCTGTCCGACAAAGTCAACGCTGTGTCTGTTAATCTGGCACGAGGTGAGGAGTTATACACATTTGTGCTGTTTCAGAATATGTCCACAAAGCGCTCTGGCTTCATATTTTCTTATTTTGATGTTTTCAGACTATGTGCAGGTGGTTGATATGGGGACCCTGGAACTGAGGATCACTGCAGTCAAACCAGGAGCAGATGGCAAAATGGTATAAATGTCCTCCGTTATAACAAAGAGTTATGATGCAGAATGTCCCAATGACTTTATCTCGTGTCATTTATGTGTCTGTAGACGGAGCCAAGGTTTGAGTTGCGTTGCTCAAGTGATGTTATTCACATTCGCACCTGTTCAGACTCCTGTGCCGCACTCATGAACCTTATTCAGTACATAGCCAGCTACGGAGATCTACTGCCCCCTTCTGGAATGGAGGCCAAACGCAGAAGCACTAAACAAAGGGTGAAGGTCTGTTCAATTGAAAATCGACTTAACATGTTGACAATGATAGTTTGATTTGAAATATTAAGCATGATGGAATGTGTCAAAGTAATTATTATCAGACAACCTTATTCATTTTTAAAAAGTTGAGTAGTCGTTAGCTAATTTGAGCTATTGTCATGATGAACATGTTTAATGTTCTCCAGACTGAAGCAGTGAGCCGCCCACCAGCCCAGCACCTCTACTTCCTGAAGCGGAGCAGCAGATTCTTCAGGATCTGATGAGTGATGCTATGGAAGAGACAGACGGCCTGCAGAGTCATATGCTGCAACAGAATGGTCAGACTTGTTTTGTTATTTTCTGTGGTGAATGGCTTTCCAAATTTTACAAACTATCACTTATTTTAAAAACGTACATTAAACTACATACGCCATCCAATTTTACTAATATATAATCTGACTTATTTCTGAGTGAAACAGGATATTGAGTGATAAAAATGTATGGCGGAGCATGATAATATCAATCAGTAATTTATTGTATTGTTAAAAGTTTCCGTTATGTAGCAGAATGGAGCTTGTATCATTTTTGTCTTTGGAATTACATGCCAGTGAATCAGTTTGGCTACTTTCACACTCGGTTTTTGGGATCGACAACCGTATTTACTGGTGTAAGTGTTGAAATGTCCTGTTTAAACAGCAATTTACAGTAGCCTCTCAAATGAACATGCAACAGGAGTCAAGCCTGTATTCTCTTATCAGTAACCAAAGTAATATTATAGATGGCGATGTCCATATAACTGAAAACTCATCACTTCTAATATGTCCAATCGAGCCTTGAGTTCATCCGTCAAATCTTCATTAACCGACGGCAGTGTTTATATCTAAATGGAGCATTTGAGTCGCGTCACTCGAGCGTAGAACTCGAAACTGACGACGGCCGGTGGAGAACAGTGACTGGATCTAAAACCTTCAGATGACACACAGCTCATATCTCTATTGCTACAAGTTTCCTAAAGCAAAACCACACACAAAAAATTGCAACACACAGTAGACACGTTTGTGCAGCGATGAGCAGATCTTTCGCACTATATATTCAAAGTATGAATAAATACTACAATAGTATATGAATACTAAAATAACACGGCTCGCATTGAATCTGTCTTTCTTTTGTGTAGGTATCAACGTAGACCATTCACATGATCATGAGCCACCCCGTTCTGATCTCTTCCTTTTCCCTGATGAGAGTGGAAACCTGGGGCAGGACCCGAGCCCCACGTACCCAACCCTGCACTCGCCCCTCATCTCTCCTCCTGCCCCCCCTGTGCTCCACGACTCTGATGACTTCTGCATCCTGGACACGCCGGGCTCCAGAATAGAGGTAGATCTTCATTTCATACATATTTCAGACATTGAAATAGCTTTGTGTGAAAAACTGACTGAATTTCAAGATGTTATTCACATTTTTGGGTGAACTGTTCTTTAAAGTGGAGATCTTAATCTGTGTATGCATTACTTGATCAAAGTGTTTTGTCTGTCTGTCAGGAACGAGATGAGGAGCCGGTGGTAAAGAAGCTAACCTCTGAACCTATCCTGGTGAAGGAAGAACATTTCGGTGTCCCCCTGGAGGGCAGCACTTTAAATAGGGGGCCGCTTCATTTCCCTGTGCCGGAAATCAGATACCTGGTCAAAGAGATCTCTGTTGTGTGGCATCTCTACGGAGGAAAGGACTTCGGCGGTGGCGCACTGTCCTCATCACCAGCTCGCAGTCAAGGGTACATTTTTGGAGTTGGGCCACTCTTGATTCAAAATCATGCTTCATATAAAATAAAATCTGCTGTTATAAGTGTGTATTCAGAGAGCGTGTGTGTGTGTAGGTGCACTCCTCACAGTTCTCCGTCACAGACTCCTGTAAGACAGGTGAGAAGAGGCTCTCGTGCTGGAGGAGGATGGGGCAGAAACCATGATGTTCTGATGGAGATTCAACTCAGTAAGGTCAGAGAAACACTTGACATTTTAATATATGAACATGAATATAATGCTTAATATTGAAAATAAAACATTTTATAATTTTAATTATCTGTCTGCTAATCTGCCAATATATATCATATATCGTTATTTTAGTATTATTCTTTTTATTTTTTCAGTTTTAAATGTTCAATTTAGTAATTTGAGTAAATGTATGTGCCTTTGTCATTTTAGTAGTATTTGTTTTAAAAAAATGCAAAATTTGTATTTATTTTGTTTTATTTTAGTTAATAATTTTAGTACTTAAACTGAATACTAAAATGAATTGTTGCCCTGGCATTTAACTGAATATTTAGTATTTTATTAGTAGTTTTTATTTTTGTTTTTAAGTTTAACTGCTTTAAAAACAGCGTCGTTCCCACCTTGCTACTGAGAAATGTCATGTAGCTACTTTATCAAGTCAGTCGATGGGCAGCGCTGACAAAAAGTTTCTGTGAACGTGTAAGTTTCCATCTGAGTGCGAGTGTGTGTTTGTACAGTATGCCTATGAGTGTGGATGAAGAGAGAGAGCGGGAGAACAAACAACAGGATAAAAATAACAAATTTGTTTTTCCAACTAAACTACATTTTATTTTCTATTTGCTTGGTCAGTGTCTTTGCGGATGATGGTTCTTTTACTGTTGTAGGCTTAAATAATTTGGCGACGTGATATGGAACTGTACCTGGAACTACTTTATAGCTGTGCGTTTACTGGAAAATAATTGCCTTTAGTTAGAACGTTCATCAAGCATTCGACATTCCTGTGGTATAACCAGTATTAAACCATCTTATAATCCAATTCAGAAAATACTCAAATACACTGATTCTTCATGTCTTCTATTAGCTGCGGTTCCAGCATGAGGTGTATCCTCAGATGGCTCTAGAGGCAGGCCTTTTGACGGAGCAGCCGGTGTCCAGACAGGTGTTCTCAGTGCAGGATCTGGAGATACGAGACAGGCTGGCCTCTTCCATGATGAACAAGTTCCTCTACCTGTACTCCAGTAAAGAGATGCCCAGGAAAGCTCACTCCAACATGGTACAATCAAATACACACAGTCAGATAATGATCTAAAATGTTTCTAAAATATGAAATATGTTCTGAGCATGTGCTGTCTGTGTATATCAGTTGACCGTCAGAGCCTTACACGTGTGTCCGGAAGCTGGACAAGGACCTCAGGAGTGCTGTCTACGTGTGTCACTAATGCCCCTCCGACTGAACATTGATCAGGTACGCAGAACAAAAAATATGATTTGAGGAGAGTTGTTGAACAGTGTAGTTCAGACTGGTGACTAAGGGTGTGTTTACACTTGGCATGTTCGGTTGGATTAAAACAAACCCTGTTGCGATTTGCTCTGTTACTGCGGTTAATTTAAATAATTGTCAACGCTGCCTTCTGAACCCTGAAAGATGGGTCTTGGTCCGCTTCCAAATGAACTCTGGTCCATGTCGCGTTCAAATTTCATTAGAACCATACCAAAGGCATGTAAAGAAACCAAAAACAGGACATGATGTCACAAGATGTGACCCTAAAAAGGACAGACTGCTCAATCATACCTGTTTTTTCTCATCATAGTCGCTAGTTGCCCATCACAGTTTGGTACAGGCGTCAGAACCTCGTCTCCTCACAGAGCTTCGTTTGTGTGTGACGGAGAGATTCCTGACGCTGTTTTGACTCCTTTACAGATTTTATAAGCTCTTCAAAATGAATTTCCTTTACACATTTTATAAGCTCTTCAGCTGGTCAAAATACCATCATACGCACATACAACGAGCACATTTAGCCCAGAACACAGCATTGTTTTGGATGTTCAGTAAGTTTCGTCACGAAAAATAATGTGATTAAAGCCGACCAATCAGGGGGTGAACATATCCCTGCTTTAGATTTAGGTTCAGTATCTTCGGTGCTCTTAGGTTCGGTGGTAAAATGCCAATTTGAACACCAAGCGGACTAGACCAAATGAACCAAGCGAACCGAACTACAACTGTGAACACACCTTAAATGTCAGTGATCCCTCTCATTTCCGTCACTTTTTTTTGTACAGGATGCGTTGTTCTTCCTGAAGAACTTCTTCACCAGTCTGGCAGCAGATGTTGAAATGTTTTCCCCACCAGAGACAGAAGGTAACACTCAATATGCAAAATATAAACTCTGTGGACCTTGGAAACATTAACTCTAAGCCTAAAAATGTTGTCTAAATAGGCAGCAGGATTTGGAACAATGTAGGCTCACTCAAGTCAAAAAGAGGTCTATGCTGTCTTCACGCCACATCGTAATTACTGTAAATAATACCCAGGACGTATTACTCAGAAATTTTGTTTAAAAAAAAAAAAGTAGACATTAAGGCAGCTCTCTGGATCTTGCAACATCTATTCTGCTCTGCAAAGAATTGTTTAATCTATGTGACCATTTATTGATTTGTATTGTAGCATTCTGTGTGTCAATGAAGAAGCCTCCTGGCCCTGAAGTTTCCTGCAGTTTTTCCAAGTACAACGGTGCAGCGGCTCAAGACCCTGCGCCCATTATCTCAGTGCCAACACAAAGCCGTGCCAGTCCAAGCCTCGTCCGCACATGCAGCCAAGACAGCACTGCTGAGACCGACACTGCCTCCACATCTTTCACTGACCAGCCCATATTCTTCAGGTGTGTGAGAGAGGAAGCAATTCATAACCACCTACAACAGTCCACTCCTACTCGGGAGGGCTACTGTCCTCTAGCTTTAGCTGTCTAGTGGTCCTGAAGACCTGGATTAGCTGCTTCAGATGCGTTTAATTAGGGCTAGAAATAAACTCCCTCCAGAAGCAGGATTGGACACCCCTGATCTACTACAATGTGTCCATCTTCATTTAACTCATACCCGAACAACTTGTTTAATGATTTTGGGGTGAATGTTTAATCAATAATTACAAACAGAGTTTATTTTGCTCATGTCGTTTTCCAGAGAGTTCCGATTCACTTCAGAGGTGCCAATTCGATTAGACTACCATGGAAAACACATGGCCATGGAGCAGGTGAGCTATCTACAAAATTCAAATGACTACAAATTGTCTTAATCTTTTGGTGAACATCATATTTTATTCTGAATTTATTCTTTAAAATAATGTAATGGAAAAAATTATGCCAAATGTATTTTGTATTTGTAAATTGTAACAAGCAATGATTAGTCAACAAAACTTTTTTGTGTATGAATCAAAGGGTATGTTTAGACGACAGTGATGTACTAACAAATGGAAATGTTTATTTGGGGCGTTTCTCACATACAAGCGACAACATTGTCAAAATGATCCACGTTCACTTGGATCTGCGAAAACGACTAAACGCTGTATGATTTATGCCAGGCCAATAGTTGGAGATGCCACTTTGTGAAGAAACACTACACTGATATAGACTCAACACATAATACGCAAATGCATGACGTCACCGTTTTCACAAATTCACACTTTTGTCATTTACATGGAGACGATAACAATATTGTTTTCTGAAACTTGCACTTTGAAACCTTTTCAAAAGTTTGCATTTCAGGCCCGTTGTCACTATGTTTGTCTTAGTAAATAAACTATGAGAAATTTGTAATGTATAATATAATGATTATCATTAAGCATTCTTATTCTACAGGGCACATTTGCTGGTATTGTGATTGGGCTGACACAACTGAACTGCTCTGAGCTTAAATTGCGACGCTTGTGTTACAGACAAGGGTAAGAAAAATAAAAAAACATGGCATTTAATATATTACCTAACAAATCTATTTGAGCCTATTTATTCAAGATGGTTTTTTTCCTCCAGATTATTGGGTGTTGACAAACTCTTTTCATATGCCATTAATGAGTGGCTGAATGACATAAAGAAGAACCAGTTGCCGGGGCTTCTGGGAGGTGTGGGACCCATTCATTCCTTGGTGCAGCTAGGTTAGCACAACACATTCACACATGCATTATTCCATCTGCAAGTGATAAAGTACCTAAATATTGATATCGATCTCTCTTACTATGTAAATTGTAAATAAAGTTGTCTAACGAGAGTTCTCAGTGTTAAGCAGTGTTTCCTCTTTGTTTGACCTATAGTTCAGGGTTTTAGGGATCTAGTTTGGCTGCCCATTGAGCAGTACCGTAAAGATGGAAGAATCGTGCGTGGCTTCCAGCGGGGCACCGCTTCCTTCGGGACATCCACCGCAATGGCCGCTCTGGAGCTCACCAATCGGATGGTGCGAACAATACAGGTAAACTCTGATTTGTGTTACTTCTTTTTAGTGTATGACTTTTTGGGGCGACTCTGCCATTGACAGTGCGTGAATGTTTTCATCAAAATATGGCAACATTAAAGGGATACTCCACTTTTTTTGGAAATATGCTCATTTTACAACTCCCCCAGAGTTAAACAGTTGAGTTTTACCGTTTTCGTATCCATTCAGCCGATTTTCTGAGATTTAGAAGAATATCAGTAACCAGACAGTTTCTGGTCTCATTGACTTCCATAGTAGGAAAAAAAAATATACTATGGAAGTCAATGGAGGAATCATAGAGATGAATTTACTACCTTTTACTACCCTTTTTACTACCTCCACAATATTTTTACTACCATCACGACATCAAGCAACAGCCCTTTTTTGGGGGGTGTGGGAGGGGTATGCAAAGCACCACTTACTATAAGGTATGGTGTGACACTGTCACACACATCCTACATATTAAGTACACTAATGTTCAATTGTGATCATTACAAAAAAAACATAATTGACAATGACAATATTAGTGTCGAGTTGAGTTTCAGTTGTCCTTATCTTAACCCTAGCCCTTGAGTTATCCTAACCATAGCGTTAGCCCTTAGCCCTAATAAGGTGAATAATAACCTTGCCTATCGCAGAACCAGACTTAAGCAGTGAAATTACTATCCAAAAACAGCAATTTATTTCATCACATCTTTAAATGTGCTTCAACTATGGCACTGGTTTGCTGCTGAGGTGGTGTGACGACAGCTGGCCTTAAGTTGGCATGATTTGCCGTGATCTGTGTAGTGCTGCTAGCATCGCAAAACAACGAAATAGGGAGCTGCTCCCCCTCACGCGAACCCGTTGAATATTTTCGATTAGGGATGCACCGATACCACTTTTTGCAGAACGAGACCGTTACCAATACTTTCATTTTTGGTAGCCTACTCGTCGATATCAGAACCGATCCCTGAATATTCACTGCATTTGTAATTTTAAAATGTATTAGTAGATAAACCAAAATAATATAAATCATATTAGTTGGCTTAATTTGTTCATCATATAATCGAATTACAAATAGGACAAATAAATACAATATATCAATGAAAAGCTACAAATGAAAAAAAAAACTGTTTTTAGAGTTTTTCAGGTAGATTGGTAAATACATTTGAATAAAGTTATCAAATGTGAAAGATTTGCATATTCATTACTGTATAGCTAAATAAAATAGATGGATATTTTTGTAAAGTTTAAAAGGGTAGACTATTTAGTCAAGAGCAGTGAGTAATTTATTTGTCCTTTGTTTGATTAACATTAAAACACAGTAGCAGGTTTATTAAATGGCTGCCCCTTTAAGACAGAAGGCACGGGTCGCATTTTAACATGGCTACATTCACTTGAGATATAACTGACTTTTGTTTACTAGGATACTCGTCAAGACGGGCGTTTTTACATAATTTTGTGGCGTGAAAGACAATTTAATTTAGTATTCGCTGGTTTGCGGGGCACGCGCTTTGGATGTTCGTGGAACTTCCTGATATGCACACGTCCAGTAATAATGTAGGGAACCACTCGTTAGACATAAATCAGGTAACAGTTCATGTTTTACTTTACTTACATATATACGATTTAGTTTTAATCCAAATAACACGTGCTGAGTGAACAATCAGGAGCATTCAACAGAAGTGCGCTCGCGCGCTCTCTCTCTCGTCAGTTAACGTTAACGATAGTAATAAGCTAGATGACTCGTTTTAATTTTCTTTGCCATTAACATCCGATTGAACTATAAACTTTCCACTGATGTCTGTTTGAAGGGATGTGCTCGACCAGCTCGCGCATCTGTGCCGCTGTGCGCTCAATCCACTGCGCGTTTCCAGTGCTCGCGCACCACAGCTAAGTTGTGTTACTGTATATTGCGTTTAATATTCCACTAATAAGACATATTTAATTATCTCGTATATTGTCAATACTAATTGAAAACCATATAGACCCAGTTAGATGGGGCTTCGAAAATTTACTACCTCGTCAGATGACGTTTACTACTTTTTACTACTTTTTACTGGCCTTAATTTGGCATAATTTAATTTACTACCTTTTACTACCTTTTACAACCCCGCGGAAACCCTGCAAAAAAAGTGGCGTATCCCTTTAAGTTTAATCTGATCAGTATGATTAATAGATCTAATTTGTTCCACTTATCCGTATATATAAATGACTTGTGATCTGTTTTGTGTAGGCGGCTGCTGAAACGGCTTATGACATGGTGTCTCCAGTGCCAGATGAGAAAGAATGCAAAAAGATTAAACGGTACTCGCATTACTGTCTGGCCCATCAGCCAGTGGACCTCAGAGAGGGGGTGGCCAAGGCATACAGCGTAGTAAAAGAGGTATGAGCACTTTGTGCCTTTATTTGGCTCATAATGTACATTTTTGCCCCTTGACAATCCTAGTTAGTCAATATGAAATCAAAGATGATTGATTTTCTTAATGCACATTCCTGATTTATTTTCTTAATGCACTTTCCCAATTGCACAATTCATCAGCATTTTTAAGAATTACCCTTTAAAAACTCGAGATGAAGTGGCAATAACAACCAATGTATTTCCATTTCAAAGGAACACTCCACCGTTTTTTCATATTAAACTGTTTTTCATTATAACATTATAACACAATTGTCATTATCCAAGATGCATATTGTTGCATTTTTGTATTGTGATATATTATGCCACAATATATTTTTGTACCCCTAATGTTTATATAAACCTTACGCACTGTGTGTTTGCAGGGCATTACTGACACAGCCCTGACCATTTATGACACCGCGACCCGTGAGCATGAGCAGAGGGGCATGACGGGCGCTGTGGGCGGAGTCCTACGCCAGCTTCCTCCAGCTGTCGTTAAACCTCTTATCGTTGCCACAGAAGCAACGTCTAATGTGCTGGGAGGCATGAGGAACCAGATCCACCCAGACGCACGTCAGGAAGAGTCCCAGAAATGGCGCTTGGGTGAAGAGTGATCTCTGTTCTCAGACATGTTCTGCTGATATTCAAACTGGCCTGTTAGCCTAGAATATGTGTGCTGGCCTTGATGTATTGGTGTGTTAATGCCTGTACAGATCATATAAGACCAGTTTTTCTTTTTTGCTGCTTCTGCGTTTTTAAAGCGGTCTTGGTGTCTGGGTGACGGACACTAGAGGCTGTGTAGCACAAGTCGAATCCCCAACTGAAGTACCAGAGGAAGACTGGAGCTTTAAATGTCAAGCACAGGTGCTGTGGAGAATAATGTAAGGAGTCATCGAGACGCACAGCTCCCGCTGGAATAGATTTAACTAAATTTGTCGCTTCTCAGCCCCCCATCAATCGTCCTTGTAGTGCCTTCATGTCATAGTTTATTAATATCATATGTTCATCTGTTTTATGAATGAGATGTGTAGTGACTTGTGGGGAACAAGATTTCTGTGCCATGGGTTTTCACGTCATTTATTTTTAAACATGTCTACTACAACTGCATTCATGTAATTTAAAATATGGCTTGTGTTGGTTACGTCATGACGTCTTATGTTGGATGCAAGGGAGAATCTCACGATGAAAAGTCAGGGTCATATTTCACCCCAAAATCAAAAGAAAAAATAGCATTGTGCATTAAGACAATGAAGACTATTTCAGGACCATTTCATTTTTTTTATATTTAATATCCACTCACATTTGTGTCACTGTAATTTGAAGAAAAAAGTTAATCTTTGTTAGGTTAATAAAATTATAAATGACAAATACTGCTATGATGTTTACTTCACAGCTGATTACATGTCTTTTTCACATACAGTACTGAGAAATAAAATATTGTGCCTAGTTTTCTGAAAATAATATCAGTGTCCTAAAATAGTTTTTTTTTTGTGCAAAATGTATATATTTTTCATTTTATTCCTTTGAATTTGGGGTGAGATTCAAGATCTGAACATGAAAATACTCAATATATATTGTAAACTATCAAAAGGGTAAAAAAGAGCCACCTGGTAGCATCCTCCATTTTATTACTGATACAATAATCATCACTTACCTAACCACACTTTTAACTATTTAAATGGAAGAGATGGACTCTTATTTGCACCGGATGGATTTCTATGGCTTAGGTAACACAATATGGTGTAGTGTTTCTCTTTACAGATACTGTGTTAGAAACTAGTCTTCAAACATGTGGAATGTTTTGCGGTTATTATTTACCACTTGCACTTTGTGTTTAATGATCCTAGACAATTACACCTCTTCTCTCTCTTGTTTTGAGCTGCCGAGACAGCGTCTGCTTGAGTGACATTCCCTACGTATCTGCATCAAGAGTCTTATGAAATGAACCTTTCTTTTTAGATAGACACATTCTCTATAGTTTACCTTATTGTTGAAACTGTCAAATAGACAATAATTTTAAATCTGTCAAACTGAGATATTGATGTTCATGAAGAACAGAGAAGTTTTTTTTTTTGTCTCCATGACATCATTGCTGTTGTGTGAGTAAATGTTAGTTTGGTATGACACAAAATTGATAAATGACAGCTAATTTTAGCTTCATAGTCCGAACACTTGTTAATATTTATTGTACTCTTTCCCCCCCCCCCCCCCTTTAAGTGGTGATATTTCTTGTACATAGCTGTACAGGTCATTTCCCCAATTTATACAAAACCATGTATAATCGAGAAAGGGAAATAAATTATTTAATGTCATCTTGTTTACGGTGTGTTTTTGTGCAACTTGACATCCCTTGCTAGAAAATTGGCCAAACAATTAACAGCTTTGTTTGAGGACTGAGAACAATATATTTGTTTTTGTTAAATCCATCTTTTCTAGTGTTTTCCATTGGATGGTGTTGTGTCAGTGATGCCGCTGAGATCACTAGCTCACGTTTCCTTCTGTGTGAAGGCTCAGTGAAGCTTCTGACATCTTGCTAGTACCAGTTTGGACACCCTCCTAACTTTTGCCTTAATTCTTTGTGGAATAGTTTCAACAAGGTGCTGGAAACATCCCTCAGAGATTTTAGTCCATATTTACATGATGACATCACAGTTGGCAGTGGACTGATTCAAAACATAGACCACAGTATTTGCCAGGTTCATTTTCTGGCTTCTTACTCTACTATACATACATACAGTACATACATTACACCACAATTTAAATGACAGAAACACTGCTGGTCACAGTTTATATTATGTGCTTAAAGGGATAGTTCACTTTGAAATTAATTTTTGATATGTTTAGCTTACCTCAAGGGCATCCAAGATGTAGGTGTCTTTGTTTCCACAGTATTTTCAATTTTGATATTTTTAGGTCAAACCGTTCTTGTCTGTCAGTCATATAATGCAGGTCTATGGTCACCATTTCAAAGAGCATACACAGAGAAGTCCAAATTAAACATGATTTAATGACTCGTAAATGTAAGTACACATTGATGGCCTAAGACACGAAACGAGCGGTTTGTTTGAGAAAACGAACAGTATTTATATCGTTTTTACCTCTTGTAAACACAGCCACGTCCAAGTGATCCGAGGTCGCGAGCGCTTCGGTCTTTTCCGGAAAGCACCGGAAGTGATCTCTCACGCGTGTACGTCACTCATTGTTTACACAGAACAGAGATTGTAGGTAAGACGGCTAATTAAAATGGTACTAATTTGCGGTTATCCGGGATGTTTAAACCGTCGTAAAAGAAAACAATTTAAAAATAAAACATTTGTATGAGTGACGTACACGCGCGAGAGATCACTTCCGGCGCTTTCCGGAAAAGACCGAAGCGCCCGCACCCTCAGATCACTTGGACGTGGCTGTGTTTACAAGAGGGGAAAACGATATAAATACTAGGGGTGTCCATGGTTAACCGATTAACCGTTAAAAATTGCGTAACCGAGTGAAACATTTTGCTCGGTTAAGTGGCGTCAATGGCGTGAATTGTTGCATCACCAGACCGCCAGAGCGCCGCTCACAGACATTTGATAATGTCCACAAGAAGTTCACTTTTCATAATTTTAAGGCCGTAAATAGGCTTTCATTTCTCAAATAGTGTAATGTCTTAATTTTAGTTTGAATAGGTCTTAAATTAAGGAAAGACGAGGTAAGGAAAGAGGAGGTGTAGCCTATTCACCTTGCTGAGGGGGATGTGATCAAAGCCTGGAGTGGAGCAAAAGCACGTTCCTCTCTCCACTCTAAGCATTCTGTAATCACGTCGCTCATAGTCCACTCCTGGTTTTCAATTCCCGCTCACGGAAAAACTAACATGTAAAAAGACCGCTTACAAGTAAACATTTTTTTAATAGTTGGTTCGGATGAGTAGCCTATCTGAGTAGCCTATTTAATTGGAATGTCAAATAGGTTGTGCGATTATAAAAAAAAAAAAAAAAATCATGTTTTCGGTGCTGACGCGTTCAATGTAGCCTGGGTGGCGCTGCCAATAACCTGTCAAAAAGAACAGGCAAAATTAACGATTATGAATATGTCAAATATAGCAAGGAGACATTTTAATTGTTTATTAATAAATAAGTGTTTTCTGTCAGTGTCGGCTCACTCGGCTCCGGCTGGAAAGATGAAGTTGACGATGCTGACTCGCGATCTTCACAGTGAACGCGCCAGAGAGAAATGCACTTGACTTTTCATACGGATTACATAAGAGCAGTCTGTTTTCTTTCGTTTTGAATTGTTCTGTTTAAAAGTAGACATTTCAATATAGATATATTTCTCAGGTGTGTTAAGTAGGCTACCTTATACGCGGAGTTTCGGTTCGTTTATGAGATGCGCTCAGTTCACGCACTGTGTCGGCTCCGTGTCGTGATTATCTAATGTCTGCTATATTTAGCCTACTTCTTAATAAATCCAGGTATATATTTGGTTGATGAAATATTGATTCAAATTAAGATACAATTAATACAAAACGAAATTCACTTTAAAGAAAGGCTTTGTGCTTTCTGTTTGAGGTCTCTGGAAGTTTTTGTGCCGCTTCAAGAACTGTCATGTCCCATTGTTTGTTGTTCAATATAAATGCGAACACGAAAAATATTTTATGTTCTGGGGAGAACTAACCCTTCTTCATTCGGCAGTAGCCTAGTACTTTTGGTTTGTGCAGTGTAATTCACAGAATTAGGTAGCCTAAAACAATATTTTGCCACCTAAAAGTTAAAGATGTTTTGTGCAGTTATTAAATGTGTTAAAAATGAACTACCCCTTTCTCGTGTGTCTGTATCTCGGGGTTGCGGCGCGCACAGTATGGTTAACCGAGTATTAACCGCTAAGGGCATCGGTTAACGGTTAATGAAAAACTTGAAAATGTGCAGCCCTAATAAATACTGTTCGTTTTCTCACACAAACCGCTCGTTTCGTGTCTAAACTGCAAAAGAACTGAACATAATTTCAACCATTATTTCACTGAGTCTGTTTCTGAAGTCAAGCGATCCAAAACTCTGTCGTCTGAAATCTGATAATCAGTTTAAAATATATTTTGACTTTTGAGATGCTGAAAAAACAAAAACTAATTTGTAGCTCATAAAAGTGAGATGCCAGATGACAGTGCCATATGGAGTGCTGTAGAAAAACATGAACAATCAGCGACAGCATTAGTCAACAGGAGGCAGTCTGAGACCAGCAATATAATGCATGACAGACTCAGAACAGTTCAGATGAGTCAAAATCAAGAGTTGAATATAAGTTATAATCTATAGACAGCATCTGTGGCATGTTTATTACCACAGAAAATAACTTCGACTTAATGTTTAAAAGAATGTGTTTCTCCTCCAGATGGAGAGGTTTTTATTTCCTGCCAACATTCACCATCAACTGATGTAAGATACAGTTAAAGGTGTAACAGAAACACTTCTTGGTGTAAAAGTACATAATCAATTAAACCGTTTATATCCATAAGAAGTCAAATGAAAAATGTAGTCACATTTTACAACCCGAATACATGAAGCTGTACTGAACTAAATATTTTACTGAAAATTAAGTGTATCAAAACTGAAAATTAGATCATTGAGAGACTATGAGACTCGTATCGTTCACAACCTCTTAATATGCAGAATATGGAAAATAAATGTGTGGCCAATAAAACGGTTCCTGAGAGTGGATCTCTGACTGTAAATTCGGAGCCGGATTATATTTCTGTTCAGTGAAAACACAGTGAATCAAACTTTTGGGTGAGATGTGGAAAAATGTGTATAATAAAATAAGTGAAAAACATTGCTCAATAGGTGGCAGAGTTCAACACATTTCCAGCATTCTCACACTCATTCGTCATCTCTGTATCTGTGATGCAAATCAAAATCATGTACAAATTCAGTGACACATCAGTTCTGATCTTTATATGAAACTTTTTTTCATGTTTCACCATTTGAGAATTGAGGGAGCTGACATCACTTCCTCCTGCGTGAGCCTTTAATTCATAACAGAAACTCTTCGGAAAAAGAGCTAACATGATGAGCACTTTCCTAAGCATATTTTTATGTCTAATGATGATAACAGGTAATTATAAACAAATATGGACTAAAATACTAGTAAGTAAACAATGAATAAATATTTTTGTTACTTCCACATTATACAGATTATTTCAGTCTAAACATTAATTATAAATGTTCTCTCCACAGCTGCATGTCTTGGTAAAACTGTGGATCAGACGCCAGATAACCTCATCCAGAATCAAGATGAATCTGCTGTGATCATGTGTGCTCATAATATACCGACATACAACCAAATCCTGTGGTACAAACAGAGTCAGGACACGTCAGGCCTCAAGTTAATGGGATATCTTTATTATAAGGATGAGACTAAAGAGCCTGGATTTGAAAAGATCAAACTGGAAGGAGATGCACAAAAGAATGGCAGTTTGACTATAAAGAAGCTCAGACTGAATGACAGTGCAGTGTATTTCTGTGCAGCATATTACACAGTGTTCACAATCTCCTCTGTCTCATACAAAAACCTCCTCTTTTAAACGTCCTGTTTCTGTGACAAGAGTATTTATTCTCGTTCCTCTTCACATCTGTGGATTCTGATTCAGTGCCAGACTAAACACAATATGTCAGGTGTGGGGTTGAGGAGATGAAGTGAGGACTCAATGCAGAAAAAAATGGGTTTTTATTAACTACTAAAAATAAAACAAATGCAAACAAAATTACCCTGTAGGGGAAAACAAAATGAACTTGACTTGACTGACTTGACAAGGGGTAACACACCAGGTGGGCTACTTACAACCATAGACATAATAGAGGCTATACATAGACGCCCTATTGGCCGCTTTGGAACGTTGCTGCGATACGTCAACGTGTCCGCCATTTTGCGGAGGGCAAGACTGCGCTGTGAACAAATGCAAGTAAACGGGTGAGCTGCGGTTTTCCTGGATAAAAACAACAATAACGTTTACATTTATCAGCCGATTTCAGTGGTTTGTACATGGTGTACATTTCTATTACTAATTATATAATGACCAAATACAACCAAAAAAAAAATTTTTCAGTCTTGTTTGTGAAAGGTAATTCCCCGAGACCTGTTTTCAATTGTGTGGTGATTTGTACAGCCCCAAGCAGCGCACGTAACTACTTGGTTACTCACGTAACCTCAGTTCCCTGAGTTAGGGAACGAAGTATTGCGTAGCTATACGCAGTGGGAAAACTCCTTTTCCTCGATTTTACTGAACCTTATGTAAAACGCATTTGCAGCTGCACAGCTAACGCCCTGAGCGTCTTGCTCGCTCATAGGCTGTGCTGCAGCAACTGCATATCCAATGGCGTGGACGACTCTGACGTGCGACCAATGGGGTCACTCCACGTCAGAGCCCGTCATAGGGCGAGGCCTAGCCTATATAAGCCCCTGAACTCGCCAAAATAGCAGGTTTATACGACTGAAGCGACAAAACCCAGTTAAAATAGTGCGGCCGGCTACGCAATACTTCGTCCCCTAACTCAGGGAACTGAGGTTACGTGAGTAACCAAGTAGTTCCCTTTCGAACGGTCACTTCGTATTGCGTAGCTATACGCAGTGGGAACACTATGCAAAACGCCGCACTGAATAACTGGTTGCCACTGCAACTCAGGAACCCCTGAGCAAACAGAACAAGCCATAAACCATTTATATGCATACACTAAACCCGACACCGTCGGGTTTAGGTGAATACACCGGTAATTCCTGACAGGGTCAAGAACATGAACACCACCAGCCTCAGCGGGTATATAATATGAAAAATTTGTAACCGGCAAAGAAGCGGGTTATATACATACATATAGAGAATGTGATTATGCACAGTAACAAGTAATGACAAGACCAGACACTGTCGGGGCCATAATCATACCGAAAGCACCCCTGCCTGTAGGTAGGGTACTTCCAAATTATAGAATTTCATAAATGTGGACGGCGAGGCCCAGCCGGCCGCCTCACAGATGTCTTGAATGGGAAAACCAGATGACCACGCCCACGACGATGCCATGCCTCTGGTCGAATGGGCTTTGACACCTAACGGGCAACCCTGGCCCGTTGCGGCATAAGCCACAGAAATGGCCTCCACTATCCATCTAGACAGCCTCTGTTTAGTGACAGGGTCCCCTTTGGACCGACCACCAAAGCAGACAAAAAGCTGTTCTGACTGTCTAAACGACGCAGAACGCTCCAGATAGATTCTCAGCGCCCTGACAGGGCAGAGAAAATTAACCTCCCCATCCTCTGTGGAAGGGGGAAGGGCTTACAATGTCACCACCTGCGCTCTGAACGCGTTGAGAGCACTTTGGGTACATAACCATGCCTGGGCTTGAGAATGACTCTGGAATCACCAGGACCAAACTCCAGACATGCCGGGCTCACCGAAAGAGCCTGCAGATCTCCCACTCGCTTGATAGACGCCAATGCCAACAGGAGGGCCGTCTTTAGCGAGAGAAGTTTAAGATCAACCGACTGTAGCGGTTCGAAGGGCGGACCCCTTAGAGCCCCTAGGACCGTAGATAGGTCCCAGGATGGCACAGAAGGAGGTCTGGAGGGGTTAATCCTCCTAGCACCTCTTAAAAATTTTACAACCAGGTCATCCCTTCCCAGTGACTGACCGGCTACCAGAACATGGTGAGCTGCAACAGCGGCCACATACACCTTGAGCGTGGACGGGGAGCGACCCGCATCCAACAGCTCCTGTAGGAATGAGAGAACCACTGATATGTCACATGACTCTGGATTCAGACGGTTTTTCGAGCACCAGCCGGAAAAAAACGCCCACTTTGAAGCATAAAGGCGCCGAGTTGACGGGGCCCTAGCCTCAGATATAGTGTTCAACACCTTCACAGGAAGGCCCCCGGATACCGGTTCAAGGGCCACACATGAAGGGCCCACAGGTCGGGTCGCGGATGCCACAACGACCCCTTCGCCTGTATGAGGAGGTCTTTCCTCATCGGGACAGGCCATGGAGCTGTGTCCGAAATCTGAACCAGCTCCGGAAACCACGGCTTGGACCTCCAGAGAGGGGCCACCAGAAGGACCGGGCACCCGCCCTCCCTGACCCGTTTGATGACTTGTGGAATCATCGAGACAGGGGGAAAAGCATACAGGGGACGGTTGGGCCACACGTGGGCCAACGCATCCCTGTCCTTCGAGAAGAACAGATTGCAATGGGTGTTGTCTTTCGAGGCGAACAGGTCGATTTCTAGCCTCGTGAGACCATCCTGATCTCGCGAGCTTTCAAGGTTTCACTCGCAGATCAGTCTGGATACTTTCCGTTAAAGAAAATTTGGGAGCAGTTCACCAAACGAACGTCCAATCAGCGTTGGCTTTGAGGCGGGTTGAGGTGTGACGCAACGAGAAGCGCGACAGTTCAGTCTTAAGAACATGGCGGCTTCAGCGGATGAAACTAGCATCAGTGTGGCTATCGAGCAAGTTTTATCGGAATTACAGAGTTATTACGGAATTACAGAGCTAACGAGCCTTTACCTGCAGCAGCAAGAGTAGCCTGGCTTGTGGTTGTGTTTTCGTCGTCGCTCTCATATGCTTCGTTGATCTGATTGGTTTATTTGGCCCGTCTATCACCAACATAGGCCAATCAGCTAACCAGTATTTTCGCCCCTTACCAAAACTACTTCAACGGAAGGTTTCCAGATGGATATGCGGAGCAAATCCATCTGGCGGAGTCAGGTTAGTCGATTTCGGCCCTGCCAAACACTTCCCATATCAGACTGACCGTCTGCGGGTTCAGGGCCCACTCGCCTAGGGGAGTGTTGCCCCGTGAGAGCATATCCGCGCCCAAATTCTGGACGCCCGGGATATGCGCAGCCCTCAGAGAGCTCAGATTGTTCTGCGCCCACAAGAGGAGATCTCTCGCCATAGCATGTAGGCCACCTGACCTGACGCCCCCTTGGCGATTTATATAGGCCACCACTGACATGTTGTCCGTACGGACTAAGACGTGATGACCCTTGAGGCTTGACAGAAAAGCATTCAGGGCCAGACCAACCGCTTTCATTTCCAGACAGTTGATGTGTAAGCTCTGCTCCGTGCTCGACCAGAGGCCGGAGGCAGGCGTGCCCTCATGTAATGCCCCCCAACCCAGGTTGGATGCATCTGTAAAAACCACTTTCCTTCTGGAAATGGTCCCCATTATCACACCCTCTTGGTACCAGTCCCGCGCCCGCCAGGGAACCAGGGTCCTTAAACAACCGTGATTCACTCTGATGCGCAAGCTGCCTGACTGCCATGCATATGTTGGCACCCGGCGTTTCAGCCAGTGCTGCAGTGGACGCATGCGCAGCAATCCCATGCGGAGCACCGGTGATGCTGCTGCCATGAGACCCAGTAGCTTCTGAAATTTCTTCAGAGGCGCGCGCTCCCGCTCTCTGAACGAGGATGCGAGCGCTCGCACTGAGCCGCGCTCTTATTGACATCGAGTCTAAAACTATGCCCAGACAGATCATACTCTGACAGGGGGATAGTTGCTCTTTGAAACATTGATCGTGAGACCCAAGCATTCTAAATGGCCGAGAATCAGATCTCTGTGAGCTATCAGTTCGCCTCTCGACTGCGCTAGCACCAGCCAGTCGTCGAGGTAATTCAACACACGCACTCCTCTCTGTCTCAGAGGAGAGAGCGCCGCATCCACACACTTTGTGAACGTGCGGGGTGCCAGGGACGGACCGAACGGCAGAACTGTGTACTGATAAGCCTGACCCTCGAAGGCGAATCTCAAGAATGGCCTGTGACGAGGGTTTATTTGAATATGAAAGTAAGCATCTTTCAGATCCATCGTAACAAACCAATCCCCCGGGCGAATTTGCGCGAGGATCTGCCTGATAGTCAACATTTTGAAGGGACGGCGCATGGGCGCCCTGTTCAAATGTCTCAAATCTAGTATGGGTCTGAGACCGCCGTCTTTTTTCGGAACCAGAAAATAACGGCTGTAAAAACCCGCTTGCATCAGCGTAGGAGGGACTAATTCTATCGCCCCTTTTGCCAATAATTTCTGCACTTCGGTGCGAAGCACGTGACCCACGTGCTTCTCACCGAGGTCTCGATGACCGCCTGTAACCTAGGGGGTCTGCGAGCAAATTGGAGCGAGTAGCCTCGCTTTATAATGTTATGACCCAACTCGACACACCGGGGATAGATTGCCAGGCTAGAACCCGTGGTGGCTAGGGACTGACACACTGAAAAGGGGGGAACCACCTAACATAGGGGGATCTGAAACCCTTATAATGTGATTTGTGCATACATTGAGCGCTTGACTGACTGTACAGGCATTTGCGTGTGGGGAAGTCAGTGTTATCCCAGGGGAGGGAGCAAATTGGAGCGAGTGGCCTCGCTTTATAATGTTTATGACCCAACTCGACACACCGGGGGTAGATTGCCAGGCTAGAACCCGTGTGGCTAGGGACTGACACACTGAAAAGGGGGGAACCACCTAAAATAGGGGGATCTGAAACCCTTATAATGTGATTTGTGCATACATTGAGTGCTTGACTGACTGTACAGGCATTCGCGTGTGGGGAAGTCAGTGTTATCACAGGGGAGGGGCCACCTATCTGAGGGGGACCGTAAACCCATGCATTGTGCTTGTGAAACATGCTCTTTTTGTGATTTATTTGGGTCGCCGTGAAAACGGCGTTTGGTTGTAAAGACGCGCTTACTGCGGGCCTGTGTACAGAAATAAAGTCCCCATCCGCCTGAACTGAACAGGGGGTTGTGGGAAGTCTCGTTGGCTTTTTGAGGGTGGTCCGGCCGGAGCGGGACACTCGCCCTCTCTCTTAGTGCCGCATGCTAGGACGACTTCGGCGGTGCTGCTTCGGGCGCAGCGCTGGGCCGCGGGCCTTGGCGCCGGGGCATCGGGAAGCGCTTCGCAGCTCTTGTCGAGCGCTGAGCATCAGCCGCAGGGCGGGGCTGAGAGGCCTGCCTATTCGGTTTCGCTGGCTGAGGCGTAAACGAAGCTGGTTTGGGTTTGCTCGATGCAGAGCTAGAGCGTTTAGGCAGGAAGTGTCGCATGGCCTGGGACGCCTTCTGCGCCTCGGTGTTACGCTCCGCTGTAGCCTTGGTAGCCCTCAGGGCCAGGTCCGTCGCGCTGCGAAGGTCCCGAAAAACCTCCGGATCCGGGCCAGCCTCGTCCATAGAGCGGAGGAGTTTGGCCTGGTAGACCTGTAGCGCGGTCATCGTGTGCAAGGCTGAAGCAGCCTGCCCAGAAGCGGAATACGCGCGTCTGAGGAGGGCTGACGTGATTCTGCACGGCTTGTTAGGGTGCACGGCTCTGGTCCGGTTTCCCGGCAAAAACCCTCCGTCCAGCCGACCCCGAGGAGGCTCGGCGGGCGCGGCCCACTCGAGCTCGAGGTCCGCGGGCTGCCTGTGTAAGGACCCGAAGCATCTCAGCGTCGGAGCTAGTCCTGGCAGCAGGCGCGCTGGATGCTGACTGAGAAACAGTGACAGGGTCAAGCGAGCCCGGCCCCTCGTCCTCAGAAGCATCGATAGACAGGCTGTCGTGATCGCTAGGCCCGCCGAAGGAGACGAGGCCCGCCACGTGGGGGGGGCGCTGATCTCCTTCGAACCACACCGGAGACAACCAAGCGGGAGAAAGCGAGGCACGCGGGGACGTGGCCGGCGTGCGATCGCTTACATCCACGCTCTCGGGCTGCCGTTGGCTGCGGCGCTTCTTCTTCCTAGGTTGAGGAAAAACAGAGGGAGGAGGCGCGGGCGAAGCGGCGTCTTCATCCCTGGCGAGAGCTAGCCGAGTCCGCAGCGAGGAGATGGGCCTGCTCTCACAGGCCGCACATCCGCAGGAGGAGAAGGCCTTCTCAGCGTGGTCGAGTCCCAGGCATGAAATGCATCTTGCGTGGTGATCGGCCTCGTGTAGCTTGCGCGCGCACGTGGCGCAGCGAGACATGCTGTTGCAGGAAGTAAGGATATCGCCGGATAGCCACAGGTGAGACGGCGTCAGGGGACGAACGGCTGAGAGACGTAATCCGCTGAAAATAATGCTCGCTCAGGCTGAAGGGCTTGTTCGACGGCGAAGGCTCAGTGAAAAACAGTCAGAGACGTATAGTTTGTCGCTGAAGGAGTAAAATCTACTATTTTGGCGAGTTCAGGGGCTTATATAGGCTAGGCCTCGCCCCTATGACGGGCTCTGACGTGGAGTGACCCCATTGGTCGCACGTCAGAGTCGTCCACGCCATTGGATATGCAGTTGCTGCAGCACAGCCTATGAGCGAGCAAGACGCTCAGGGCGTTAGCTGTGCAGCTGCAAATGCGTTTTACATAAGGTTCAGTAAAATCGAGGAAAAGGAGTTTTCCCACTGCGTATAGCTACGCAATACGAAGTGACCGTTCGAAAGGGAACAGGCATTTTTCTCAATTCCCATAATGAGAGGAATGGGAAAGTTGACCTCCTTGATATGGCGGCGCCACTGACGTACGCTTCAGCAGCCAATAGGGCGTCTATGTATTTATTATGTCTATGCTTACAACAACGAAACAACACAGGACTGCAAACAAAGGGAGAATAAATAGGGAGACCAAACAAAGGAGGTGACGAGGAAGGACAGGTGGGGCAAATGAATCAATAATCAGGTAACAAGAAGTGAGGGGCTAGACAATCAACAGGAGAGCACATGGCACAAGGAAACATACATGACAAGCCATGTGCTCACACCAAACATAACTTGAACACAAGCACATGGCCAGTAAAACAAATCACCAGCCATGTGCTCACACAAAACCAGACAACATGAAAGCACACAGCTAGTGTAAATGTTTTTATTTCCAATTGCAGGAACCAGTGATGTTTCACAAAGTCCAGGTGTTTTAATGGCAGTAGAGGGCAGTCACGCTCAAATGAACTGCACACACAAAAAGGATTTTACATGTTACGACTGTCAAGGGGTCAGCCGTAACAGGAAAGAGGAAGAGAGTCACACTACCACAGAGATAACATAAGAGCAGCTTTATTTACCATGAAGGGTTTAGCGTCAGAGGTAGACAAGGCCAAAATAACAAACAAAACAACCTTCTTTTTAGAAACTAAATAACCTCAAACAATAGAAAGAAAACATAAATACGGTTTCACTTACCGAACTCCCTTAAAGGTGCCATGTGTAATAATTGAGGTAAAAATATCCAAAAAATGAGCTACACGCATCAAAAGAATGAGAAGAAATAAGGGCGATGATGTCATTAAAAAAATGAAAAGTTATAGTGTTGCAGAGATATCAACCTAAATTAGCATTAGCATTACTAGCCCCGGCCCGACAGGTGTTGTAATACCAGTTTCGGCCATGGGAGGCGGTATGCGGGTAACATACATAACCACCAGCCAAACTGCAACACACGAATAACTCGCACTGCTTGTATCTCTTTAATCTCTAAAAATCTCCAAATGCTCCACGTGAAACTGCGGTCTTACTATCGTGTCAATTGATTTGATTAATATGCGCGAGGGAGAGAGAGCAGGACCGCGCTCGTGTTGTTTGAAGACGTGAGAGTGCACGCGCTCTCTCTCTCTCTCTTTCTCTCTCTCTCTCTCTCTGCTTGTCGCGCCCTGTCAAGCGGAGCGGCAGCAGTCATTCTAGTCTACATCCCTCACCGATCAAAATAGGCTTTGGCGGGACAAAGCGGACTATTTGACAGTTTTAGAAGATTAACAACCTGAAACTAAAAAACAGACTAGAGTAGGCCAACTTTATGGAGGTATACTGCCCCCTTCTGGTATGGAATATGTGAAGTTTGAATTGATTTTTTGACAGATGGCACCTTTAACCATAAACAAGGGGAAAAAGAATTGGCGTCAAACCCCCTACATCCCTTATTCTGGTAAAAAAGTATATACAAGAATATGTACAGAGTTATTAACAAATTCTCAGTTCGACAAGTTAGAATCAGAATCCAAGGCGTAGTCAATCAGGCAATAGTCAGATAAAGGAGATATCAGAAGTAGGATACACTCAACAAACACTCACTCAAAGTTTCACTAAAAACACTAACAATCTCTCTGGCACGACACTCTTAATTAAACAATGACGAAACAAACAAAGATCACAAAGAGAAGCACAATCAAATAGAGACTACCAACGCGAAGTACAATGGCATAAAACACAAAGTCAAGGAGGCTCAAAGGGCATCCATTGAGTGTTTGGGGCGGTCCTTAAATCCGGGTCAGGTGTATAGCAGGACCAATCACAGTCTTCCACAGGGTTAACGCCCATCTGAAACACAAACATGTCTACGCAGAGAGATAGAAAGAGAGAGAGATAGAGAGAATATACTCAAGGACAGTTGATACGAACACAAAATATCTCAGGGTCCTAACAACACACAAAAAGGATTTTACATTCACTCAGATGTACTGGTATCGACAACAGCGAGGACAAACAATGACTCTTATTGTGTTCACAAGTTCTGTGAGCAAACCAGATGGAGATTCTGATCCAGTCAAACTCACAGCCAATAAAGCAGTTCCCGAGAGAGGATCTCTGACTGTGAACATGGGCATCGGAACCATTGTATATGGGTGGGACAAGACCCACCCACTTTTTAAGACCAATGATATTGGACCCACTCACCTTTACTGTCTCTAATTCAGCGCATATGTCTGCTCACTTTTCAGTCACTTGCAGTGATCTCTTCCCTTCTTAATAACGCCGTTACCGCCAAAAAATGTGGCGTGTTACTATATTTGATAGGGCTGTATAGATAGGCCTACACCAAAGTGTTGTCTAGTTATTGTCTGCTGTATTTACTTATTTATTAATTCCAGGCAATTGGTTGATGAAACATTGCTTAAAATTAAGATACAATTAATACAAAACGAAATTCACTTTAAAGAAAGGCTTTGTGCTTTCTGTTTGAGGTCTCTGTGAAAGTTTTAAAGCAGTTAGTGCCGCTTTCCCAGAGCGTCGCGTCCGTAATGGAGAACCTTTCATCATGTCTGTAACATTGCTTTTCCTCATAAATGCGAACTCATAAATCATTTACTTCACTCATTATTGCATATTGGTATTTGACTTCGGGAACACCCCTAATCTACTCCAGTAAAAAAAAAATTCTGGAGGATGAACCACCCACATTTTTTTTTGCTTCCGACGCCCATGACTGTGAGCAATGTGGAGTCAGATGATAGTGGCGTGTATCTCTGCTCAGTCACACAGAACACAGTGAAGTGAACTTTAACAAGAGTGAACACAAAAACAGCTTCCGCTAATAATTACAGTGATCAACAGGGGGCGATGTGATTCTACAAATCTTCTTCATATAAATATATATATCCTGTATTATCCTCTCAAGACCACGATTCAATGCAGTCCTAGCCATCGTTCAACATGATCATTGTTCTGCTAATCCTGTCACTTTGTTGGAGTCAATGTACAGTTTATTCATTCAGAGTATTACAATGTCAAATAATACAATTGAATAACTAGTGTTGATACAGAAATAATCATTCATCATATTTTTGCAGGTGCTTCAAGTGGAGATGGTGTTTCTCAGCCTGCCAGTGTTTGGACTCTCGAGGGGAAATCTGCACAGATGAACTGCTCACACAATAAGGGTGTGGACTATAATCAGATGTACTGGTACCAGCAGAAAAAAGGAGAGAGTTTCAGACTCATAGTGTTCACAACAAGCTATGGCAAACCAGACTATGGAGATTCAGATCAAAGTAAATTTAATGCTGATAAAAGTGTTCCTAAAAGCGGATCTCTCACTGTGAAGAACGCACAGCCAGATGATAGTGCCGTATATTTCTGTTCAGTGAGCAAACACAGTGTGTCAAACACTGAAGACAGATGTACAAAAACACCTTGTACACAGATCATATCAATATACCATCCAAAAGAGGGCACTCTGGTACAGTTAAACAGCAGTCTTACATACACTGTCATGTGGAATGAAAGCTAATGCTTTTCCTATCCATTTAAGATACTAGTATATACTACTACTCGTACTATGTGCACCATATCTTTCTATTCAACCAAAACTCTGTCGTCTGAAATCTGCAGTTTAAAATATATTTTGACTTTTGAGATGCTGAAAAACAAAAAAACAAATTTGTAGCTCATAAAAGTGAGATAACAATGCTATATGGAGTGCTGTAGAAAAACATGAACGATCAGCGGCAGCATTAGTCAACAGGAGGCAGTCTGAGACCAGCAATATAATGCATGACAGACTCAGAACAGTTCAGATGAGTCAAAATCAAGAGTTGAATATAAGTTATAATCTATAGACAGCATCTGTGGCATGTTTATTACCACAGAAAATAACTTTGACTTAATGTTTAAAAGAATGTGTTTCTCCTCCAGATGGAGAGGTTTTTATTTCCTGCCAACATTCACCATCAACTGATGTAAGATACAGTTAAAGGTGTAACAGAAACACTTGGTGTAAAAGTACATAATCAATAAACCATTTATATCCATTAGAAGTAAAATGAAAGAAAAATTTAGTCACATTTTACAACCCGAATACATGAAGCTGTACTGAACTAAATATTTCACTGAAAATTAAGTGTATCGCATCAAACTGAAAATTAAATAAAACGGTTCCTGAGAGTGGATCTCTGACTGTAAATTCGGAGCCGGATTATATTTCTATTCAGTGAAAACACAGTGAATCAAACTTTTGGGTGAGATGTAGAAAAATGTGTATAATAAAATAAGTGAAAAACATTGCTCAATAGGTGGCAGAGTTCAACACATTTCCAGCATTCTCACACTCATTCTTCATCTCTGTATCTGTGATGCAAATCAAAAGCTTGTACAAATTCAGTGACACATCAGTTCTGATCTTTATATGCAAACTTTTTTTCATGTTTCCCCATTTGAGAATTGAGGGAGCTGACATCACTTCCTCCTGCGTGAGCCTTTAATTCATAACAGAAACTCTTCGGAAAAAGAGCTAACATGATGAGCACTTTCCTAAATATATTTTTATAGTCTAATGATGATAACAGGTAATTATAAACAAATATGGACTAAAATACTAGTAAATAAACAATGAGTAAATATTTTTGTTACTTCCACATTATACAGATTATTTCAGTCTAAACATTAATTATAAATGTTCTCTCCACAGCTGCATGTCTTGGTAAAACTGTGGATCAGACGCCAGATAACCTCATCCAGAATCAAGATGAATCTGCTGTGATCATGTGTGCTCATAATATACCGACATAAACCAAATCTATGGTACAAACAGAGTCAGGACACGTCAGGCCTCAAGTTAATGGGATACCTTTGTTAAGGATGAACTAAAGAGCTTGAATTGAAAAAGATCAAACTGGAGGGAGATGCACAAAAGAATGGCATTTGACTATAAAGAAGCTCAGACTGAATGACAGTGCAGTGTATTTCTGTGCAGCATATTACACAGTGTTCACAATCTCCTCTGTCTCATACAAAAACCTCCTCTTTTAAACGTCCTGTTTCTGTGACAAGAGTATTTATTCTCGTTCCTCTTCACACCTGTGGATTCTGATTCAGTGCCAGACTAAACACAATACCTGTAATCTAGTCTTACTGAAAGTGTTGCTTAATTCAATTCACATCGCAATTCAGGAGCTGAAGCTAATTCTAAAATTCTGAATTTTGCCCCATCCTGAGATCTCCACTTCTATGATCATGATGTCACATCCTGTATCAACAACTTAAATTTGAATCATCACTGAAGATTATAATACAACTCATCCAGCCTCAATGTAACATGATGAGGAACATTATTCTGTTGATTCTTTCGCTACATCGGAGCCAAGTTATTCAACCGATCTCCAGGACATCATAATAATAGAATAACCTTTTGAATTGCTAAAAAAAATGTTTTTATTTCAATTGCAGGAACCAGTGATGTTTCACAAAGTCCAGGTGTTTTAATGGCAGTAAAGGGCAGTTCTGCTCAAATGAACTGCACACACAAAAAGGATATTACATACAACCAGATGTACTGGTATCGACAACAGCGAGGACAAACTATGACTCTTATTGTGTTCACAAGTTCTCTGAGCAAACCAGACTTTGGAGATTCTGATCAAAGTAAATTTGATGTTTATAAAAGTGTTCCTGAAAGCGGATCTCTCACTGTGAAGAACGCACAGCCAGATGATAGTGCCGTATATTTCTGTTCAGTGAGCAAACACAGTGTGTCAAACACTGAAGACAGATGTACAAAAACACCTTGTACACAGATCATATCAATATACCATCCAAAAGAGGGCACTCTGGTACAGTTAAACAGCAGTCTTACATACACTGTCTTGTGGAATGAAAGCTAATGCTTTTCCTATCCATTTAAGATACTAGTATATACTACTACTCGTACTATGTGCACCATATCTTTCTATGGCAGAAATAATAATAGTATGCGGTAACACTTTATTTTACGACCCGCAAACAACTGCGTAAGTAAACCGAAATTTTGGTGTACGTTTCTGTAATTCTAGTGTACCTCCGTGTAGGTATAGGGGAACAATATGTTAAGTTTTGGGTAGGCTAAAGCAGATATACAAGCAAATTATTTATAATGTAATTATTTTAAAACTAACAGGTACCTATTATGTTAATATATTCCAGGCAAAAATTGTACGTCTGTTGTATATAAAAGTTACCATCACATTTCTGGCAAAATATGTTCTTGTGCAATTTTACAGGGTAATTTTGACATCTGTGGGTTGAAAATGAAACGTGTATGGCTGTATGTAAGCACAGTATGATAAAAAATGAATTTATTGGCTTTTCTTAGATTGATTTAATCTGTGTTAAATCAACCCACATATGCCAAAATTAAATGTAAAATTGCACAAGAACATATTTTGCCAGAAATGTGATGATAACTTTTGTACAACAGACGTACAATTTTTGCCTGGAATATATTAACATAATAGGTACCTGTTAAAATAATTACATTATAAATAATTTGCTTGCATAGCTTGTTACCCCTTTATTACCTTATACCTACATCGAGGTACACTATATTTACAGAAACGTACACCGTAATTTCAGTTTACTTACGAAGTTATTTGCAGGTTGTATACTATCTGCTTGTTACCCCTTTATTACCCCAAACTTAACATATTGTTCCCTTATACCTACACGGAAGTACGCTATAATTACAGAAACGTACACCATAATTTCGGTTTACTTACGCAGTTGTTTGCGGGTCGTAAAATAAAGCGTTACCGAGTATGCTAGTATGTGATAGAGAAAACAAAGCCTAGATGACATCACTTCCTTCATTGCCTGCATTTATTCATCGTAGAATCAATCAGCAGAGAGAGAGAGAGAGAGAGAGACGACATGAGTAAAGCTCACTGTGTTTCTGTCCTCGTCCTGTGTCTCGCAGGTAATTCTTCTTTAGTCTAGTGTGTTATTTATACTTTGTGTCACTAAGATTTATGAGCTCCTCACAGCTTTATATTGTTTATTCATTTATATCTCTACAGTGACCGTTCTTGGTGAAAGTGTTCTCCAGACTCCTCCTGATCTCCTGAAGAAAGAAAATGAATTTGCAGAGATCAAATGTTCACATAAAGTACAAAGCTATGATGTGATACAGTGGTACAAACAAAGCCAGAGCATCATGGATCTTCAGCTCATGGGATATCTTAATATTGCATATGAGAACAAAGAGACTGAATTTAAAGACAAGATCAAACTGAGCGGAGATGGAAGAAATAATGTGACTCTGACTATCAACAGCCTCAGACTGAATGACAGTGCAGTGTATTTCTGTGCAGCATATTACACAGTGTTCACAATCTCCTCTGTCTCATACAAAAACCTGTAATACGGAAGCTTCAGTCACTATCTGCACCTGGACATGATCGAGGGCTTTCAGGACCAATAATGTCACATACAAAAACCTTCCTGTGTTACAAGATTAGAGGGAGTAAAAGGGAGTAATAGTCAATTACAATATTGTGTTACTCCCTAAAAAAGTAACTAATTGCATTTACTAATAGTAGTAAAGTAACTAATTACAATATGTAACCCATTACTTTTAAAAGTAACTTTCCCCAACACCGATTATGGGCTCAACACTTCTCATATTATAGACCGGATATCATTAAACCATCAGACTTGATGTTGAACAAGAACCTGTTCTCTGGAAAGCAGTTATGGACTACGCACACACGCACGCACGCACGCACGCACGCACGCACGCACGCACGCACGCACGCACGCACGCACGCACACACACACACACACACACACACACACACACAGTAAGTGCTGCCTATAATAAACAGATCCAGGAGAGACAATGAGACGTAGTATTCACAACTGGAGATTCAGACTGAACATGTTGATAATAACAGATCTCTGTAAAGTGCTCCTGAAAGTGGATCTCTCACAGAGAAAGATCTAGAGACAGATAAAAGTGTGGTATATTTCACAGTACGTCAAAGGCTGGAGCGCTGTACAAGAAATATACTAAAACAAATGGCACTGATAATATTTGCCAACAGGAGGCAATGTGGCACAACTAATAAATTCCACATATAATACATCAAAATATACAGAGAGATAGTGCTAGACAGAAGACATGCAAGAATGACACACACACACACACACACACACACACACACACACACACACACACACACACCCCACACACACACACACACACACACACACACACACACACACACACACACACACACACACACACACACACACACACACACACACACACACACACACACCACACACACAGCATATAATTATATTGTATATAATTTATTTATGCAATATAATATTACAGAGTACATTAACATTGTAGAATAGATCCATACAAAATACATCTGGAAATGTCATTGTACACCAAAAAATAACGGCCTAATTTTTAATCATTTAAAAGTTGAAAAAGAAAAGTCTGGACCTTAAGTGTTTTAAGTGCGCAATTTAATTAATTCATCCATTCATTCAATTTGATTAAAATAAAATGTTTTCAGAGTAAAAACATGTGACGTTCACGCTGACGAATACACAGTTCACAATCACAAAATAATGAGCCAGAAATTCCTCACTATATATCATTACAGAGTATATTAATATCATTGTCAGCATATTTAGTAACTGAAGACCTGCTGGATATAGTTTGTAAAATGAACTTGCGTTGTCAGAAAGTCCCTCGGTGACATCACATCCTCCATCCTCCATCTTTATTCATTTCATCATCAACTGTATTCACTCACAGCAGAGTCACACGGGAAACAGCATGAAGAATATTCTCACCAGTTTCTCTGTCACATTCATGTGGCTCACAGGTAATAGTGTCTTTATCAAGTGTTTGTTGATTTTTCACACAACAACTGTGTATAAATCTTATTTTTTGGACACTTCAGCATTAAATCTGTCATTTATCCGTCTCTCACAGCTTCTACTCTTGGTAACACTGTTCACCAGACTCCTACTGAATCCATAAACGACCCAGATAAATCTGCTGTGTTTATATGTACACACAATATAGCAAGTTATTTCCAAATGATGTGGTACAAACAGATCCAGGGCACACTGGGACTTCAACTAATGGGAAACCTTAATGGTGAAAACTGAAAACAAAGAGGCAGAATTCACCAACAAGATTATTCTGCAGGGAAATGGAAGAAAGAATGGGACTCTGACTATCCAGAAGCTCACACTGAATGACAGTGCAGTGTATTTCTGCGCAGCGTATTACACACTGATCTAAACTCCCTCTGTCTCATACACAAACCTGCCAGTTACACTCATGCTTTACCAGAGAAGGATCCAGGCTAAGCTTTCGAACTACAGTATATTTGTGGCTCGACTCAATAATGATAATAATATGATGCCGCTAAAGAAAATATCCTCTGTACTATGATTCTGGATTAGCATGTATTATTAGTGTGCTTACTAAAGAAAGCATCACTGGTTACTCACACTTACCCATACTATTTGAACAAACTAAACATTAGTATTTAAATTAAGTACATAAATGTTTGGAAAGAGCTTGTTCATCTGATCCATCAACCATTTTTCAAGATGTCTAAACTGGAGCTTCTATGGGGAATGTAAGAGCTCGATCTCAGTTCAAAAATAAACTTGAAGGTGTACAGTACATAGGAATTTACTTCAAATATACCTTTAACTGTACTATAAGTAGATTTGAAGTATAAAAATTAATACCTAATTAACATAGTAGTATACTTAAAGTGTATTTTTTAAAGCAATTTTTTATAAATAGTAAACTATAAGTATGATGTTAAGTTCACTTAATAAAAACGTACAAGTATACTTGCTGTATAAAACTACCAAACTAGTAGTATACTTCAAAGTGTACTTTCACAAACTATTAAAATATGCTATTTGACTAGTAAACTATCAGTATACCTTATAAATTCACATGTAGTATAGTTCCAGTACAAAGGAAAAACTTTGTTGTAAACTAGTACCCAAAGTTTACTACTGTTACACTAACAGTATACTTAAAAGTGTACTTTTATACACTAAAAAGTGGGCATTTAGTCCCAAGAAGTACTGAAACAGTACACTTAAAAGTACTACTAGTACACTTACTACATAAAGTATACTTGAAATTTACTTGAACTTGAAACTTGTAAGAGAAATCATCAGATTTTTGAGTAATAACATTTTCCATGTTCATTACTGATACAACCTATGATGTCATATCCTGTTCAACAACAGCTAGAGTTTGAATCATGTGAAAGGCTGAGACTCAGTATGCGCTCCACCAAAACTCAACATGACTAGAAACATTATTTCCCTGATTCTGTTCCTGCACTGGAGCCAAGGTGTGTGACACTCTTTAACAATGTCTCCATTGCAACGGAACAATAACCTTATATTCTTACACATTTATTTACAATTTTTCCACAGGCGCTTTGGGTGGAGATGATGTTTTTCAAGAGCCTCAAATTCTGTGGAAACCAAAGGCCAGTTCTGCTGATATGAACTGCACACACAATAAGGGTATTTCATACTACCAGATGTACTGGTACCGCCAGCGTCCTGGAGAGATTATGAGGCTTATAGTTTTCACTATCGCTGATTCAAAGCCAGATTTTGGAGATGTTGAGGAGAATAAATTTGTAGCTCGTAAAAGTGATGCTGAAAGTGGATCTCTCACAGTGAAAGATCTAGAGCCGGAAGACAGTGCCATATATTTCTGTTCAGTGAGTGAACACAGTGTGTGAAAGACTGCAGAATCCTGTACAAAAACATCCTGAATATGAAATATTAATGACAGTGTTAGTCAACAGGAGGCAGTCTGATACTATATAATATACTACATGACAGAACAGCTGAGCAGAAACAATGAGGAGTATTATCGGTCTAATACAAGTTATTGACACCATTTATTGCATGCTTCATTATCACAGAAAATAACTTAGTTTGTAAAAGAGTGTGTTGTCAGAAATGTAAACGTCTATACTGTAGATCAACTGGTTCTGCAGAGCTTGAGTGTCGACGACACAGTATCAACATGGACCAGAGATTAAAATCAATGGGATATTTTCTTGAGTAATTTAAATAATTCAATGTTAATTTCCTCATTAAAATTTCTTCTGAGATTAGATAGAACCAAGTTCTGTTTCTCCTCCAGATGGAGGTGGTTTTATTTCCTGACAACATTTACCAACAACTGATGTAAGATTACATTCACACGTGTAAACTAATGTTTCTTAATGCAAAAGTGTTGCAATATCTACAACTGTAGATCGAATGGAAAATGTGTTTATGTTTAACATCATTAATACATGAAGCTGTACTGAACACATCATATCAAACTGACATTAGAACAAGGTTTGTTTAATATACGTCATATAAACATATATCTTTGAGATAGTTTTTCTTTACAAAAAGGTTTTTATTTAAATAAAAATGTATACATTTCAGCCAAAGAAATCTGAAGTAATCGCAGTGTGTTTTCCTCATGCTGAGTGAGACAGTGAGTCGTCATTTAAGAAATACAATGGCAAGCAAAAAAAACATGTTGTGTTTTGATGTTTTATGGGGAGTCTCCATAGAAATAATGATTTTTATACTGTACAAACTGTATATTATATCTCCTAACACTAAACCTACCCCTCACAGAAAACATTCTGCATTTTTACATTTTCAAAAATGTTGAAAAATGCAGAAAAACATTAGTTTTAATTATGATTTACAAGCTGTTTTACTCATTAGGGTAAAAATGTCTCCACAAGGACAAGGATTTTGAATATTGCCATGTTTGTGGAGACATTTTGACATAATGTAGGTTTCACCAGGCCACACACACGCACACACACACACACGCACGCACAGAGTGGATCTCTGAATCTGAATCTCTATCCCCGTTCTATTACTCTTTTCTCTCAGGTTACAGCAGTTAGTAACCGGTATATCTGACATCACTTCCTCCTGCATGTGTCTTTGATTCACAGCAGAAACACTTGATGAAAAACAATGATGAACACGTTCCTTAGTGTATCTGTATCTCTAATGATGTTGACAGGTAAAAATAAACAAATATGCACTTGTTAAATCTTTACTTAAAACAATGTTCAGATTATTTTAGCCTAAACATGATTTTTAACAAACACTTTTTCTCCACAGCTGCATGTCTTGGTAAAACTGTGGATCAGACGCCAGATAACCTCATCCAGAATCAAGATGAATCTGCTGTGATCATGTGTGCTCATAAAATACAGAGCTACAACCAAATCCTGTGGTACAAACAGAGTCAGGACACGTCAGGCCTCAAGTTAATGGGAAACCTTTATTATAAGGCTGAGACTAAAGAGACTGGATTTGAAAAGATCAAACTGGAGGGAGATGCACAAAAGAATGGCAGTTTGACTATAAACAGCCTCAGACTGAATGACAGTGCAGTGTATTTCTGTGCAGCATATTACACAGTGTTCACAATCTCCTCTGTCTCATACAAAAACCTCCTCTTTTAAATGTCCCGTTTCTGTGACAAGAGTATTTATTCTCGTTCCTCTTCACACCTGTGGATTCTGATTCAGTGCCAGACTAAACACAATACCTGTAATCTAGTCTTACTGAAAGTGTTGTTAACATTCTGTAGCATGTGTTCAATTCACTTCACAACCGGACATCATAATAGAATAACCTTTTGAATTGCTAAAAAAAATGTTTTTATTTCAATTGCAGGAACCAGTGATGTTTTACAAAGTCCAGGTGTTTTAATGGCAGTAAAGGGCAGTCACGCTCAAATGAACTGCACACACAAAAAGGATATTACATTCACTCAGATGTACTGGTATCGACAACAGCGAGGACAAACTATGACTCTTATTGTGTTCACAAGTTCTGTGAGCAAACCAGACTTTGGAGATTCTGATCCAGTCAAATTCACAGCCAATAAAGCAGTTCCCGAGAGAGGATCTCTGACTGTGAGCAATGTGGAGTCAGATGATAGTGGCGTGTGTCTCTGCTCGGTCACACAGAACACAGTGAAGTGAACTTTAACAAGAGTGAACACAAAAACAGCTTCCGCTAATAATTACAGTGATCAACAGGGGGCGATGTGATACTACAAATCTGCAGCTTCTGCATAGAAATTTGCTGTAGTATAAACTGAACTGACTCACATGACCCAGTGCTTCAATGCTTATCAGATTTATTTATAGCTTTTCTTGGAACTGGTCACAGGCTTTCAACAGTGAATAGTTTTTCTACATTGGGTCGGGTGGTTTGTCAGGTCTTCCATTTAGTCAGAGCTCTTTCAATTTCTAAGGCCAAGCACTGAGGTTTTAACAGTTCAAGAAGAAGATCGGCCAGTGCATATTTTCCTCCCAATAGATAACTGATACTATTCTACACTTTGTCATGTATACTATATTGAGGATTGGGGTAAGAGTTTGAGAAATGGCCATTGAAGAACCACTGAATGTCGTTCAATCTTCTTGCAATAGTTTATCTCTTGAATTTTTTTAATGCAATTTTGAATTTGTTCATAACCAATTATAATTATATTATTAGCATAACAATTACAGTGAGAAGTGAGTCGCTGTGTGAATAGCAGGACAATGTTCAATCAGCAAAGCAAACAACCTATTTGTTAAGTTCACCCGATCGGGGTTTATTTTGAGATGATGACAAGATGACTGCACATTATTCTTTAAATGTACAGCAATTTCTTAAAATGTAAAACATTTTTTTTTAAATAGTACTCAGTATCCCACGATGCTAGAGGGAGACATTCCTCTATTATTGCTTAATTTAGAACAACATTTCTATACTGTACAAATTTTACACTGCTTTTTAAAATGTTCTGTGTATTTATGTGCATATAATTCTTCCGAATATCAAAGGTTTCCTCTTACAAATTTCTTTCTACTATGTAACCGGCCAGCTTGTTCAGTGCCTTTCAGCGATGACATCATTTCCTGTTAGAAGTGCCTTCCAGCATTTAATGCATAGCATGACATTTGAGCACATACAAACATGACTCGATTAAGTGTTTGCCTTTGTCTTGTATGCCTCACAGGTCATTTTATTTAACATTTTTTGTTAGCTGTATCACTTTTAATATGTGAACGTGTGCTACACTGCTTACACAGTATTTTTAATATGTGTTTTCTCTCATTACAGCCGTCTGTCTGGGTCAAACTGTTCTCCAGTCTCCTGGTGACCTCATCCAGAATCAAGATGAATCTGCTGTGATCATGTGTGCTCACAAAATACAGAACTATGAGCGTATTCTTTGGTACAAAAAAGACATCATGGGCTTTAACTTAATGGGCGTTCTTAATCTTGATTATGACAACCCAGAGTTGGAATTTAAAAACAAGATCAAACTGAGTGGAGATGGAAGAAATAATGGCACTTTGACTATAAAGGAGCTCAGACTGAATGACAGTGCAGTGTATTTCTGTGCAGCATATTACACAGTGTTCACAATCTCCTCTGTCTCATACAAAAACCCCAATGTGTTATGAAGCTCATTGGACCCAACATATAAAATGTCCCCAAAACTTCCACAATAACTAATACTAATAAAATAACTAATAAATAATAAAAAGAGATTTTTTTTAAGAAGTTCCATATTTACCTTTAGCCTGTAACTAAAGGCAAGTGGCACTTAGCAATGTTTAAAGTGAAGCTTTAATAGAATTGAATAGAAGAGATTAGAATTGCACACATAACATGCTAAAATAATATAAATATAAGGTTCCAATGGCATAACTAATGGCAAACTACATTATCACATAATAATAATAATAGCGTATATTGTTAAACACTAAAGAACATCTTGCACATATCACATATCAAAACCAATTTACCACCAAAAAGAAGGAAATATGGTACAAAAATTATATAAATCACCCGCTGAATTATTTATTAAGGTCAAGCTCTGTCTACATCCACATAGATATAGTATATTTGAATCATTTATTCACTAGAATATCTCAGTTCATGTTATATGTTTCCATGTTTTCACTGATTCAAGCATTGATTAATAAACATGGAGACAAGCATTATAACATTATAACATTTTAAGTCCTAAACTTGCATGGCAGGAAACTTCAGCAATTTAAAAACCTGTGGGAAGGAGGCGCTGAGGTGACTGAGATGTTGCAATGCTCATACGGATGTTCTGTTGCAATGCTTATTTCACTTACAATATTTCTCCAGTGTACATCATCATGATCAGAGTCCTCTTTGTCTCGCTACTTTGGCTTACAGGTAATATTTGATCATATAAATATGAGTTTAAAGGGAGTTGTTTAGTAATGCAGTGCTCTTACACCATTTACTATTTGTGTTTCTTATCACAGGTTCTGTTGTCGATGGCAGTGTTCAACAAAGTCCCTCAAATCTAATTAAAACCGAGAGAGATTCTGCAGAATTTGTCTGCACACACAACATCACATCATACACCATGATCTTCTGGTACAAACAAACACGTGGACATGAATTTACATTACTGGGATATATCTGGAATAAAAATTATTTTCCAGAGGACAATTTTAGGGAAAAAATCAGTTTGAATGGTGACGGAAGCAAGAATGGATCGTTAAACATCACAGATCTTGCTCTGAGTGACAGTGCGATGTATTTCTGCGCTGCTAGTTTACACGGTGTGATGTGCAGTCGTGACTCAATACAGAAACTCTGACAGCTGGAATGATGAAGCCCTGCAGAGCGTCTGCACCTGCTCAAGAGATCTCTGATATCAGCTGATGCACACATGCTAGCAGTCCTGCGCTCTCTGGATATTGATACTTGCTAACATATAAAATGGTCAACAGGGATGTAAACAGTATTCAGCTCATATAAAATATATTTACAGTACAATCATTATGTATCTTAATTAAATTATTACGGATTTATTGAAGTCATGGCTATAAAGCATGCTGTATTATGTTTGACACACACATTTCTAAGGCCTCTATCAACATACGATAAAAATAAAAGCATATTGTACCGAAGCTACAACATACATTCTGTCATCTGATTTTTTAAGCAAATAAAACATGTAAAAAGACACTGAATTAGAATTATTCTAAAGTGAAACCATACTGAGACGTGTTAATATTTCAAGATGACATTTCTAGACTGAAGATTTACTGATTATCCATACATAATCGCGTTAAAATATGAGTATCAAATATCAGGCTTTTGAGAAATGTTTATTTGATCTCTCAATCATCATTGTATTGCACAGCATTATAAGTTTTGCCCCATACAATAAAAACTACAGAGTTTCGATCATACAACTAAGCATTTTAATATCATCTTACTAAGACATATTTTTGTGAAATATAGAGTGACAGCTGATATTTTTATGCAAGTCAGCTATACTGTTATAAAGATGATTTACAAGAATTTTACCTTATTTTATGGCTGTATAAATCAGAAACTTCACCAAATAGCATTTTATTTTGCTCAGTTTGGGTCTCTGTATGAAATTGAAGTGTTTTTACTCCTTGATATGAGCTCCATATTCTCTTATATCATAAACCTGAGGTATTAAATGTAACACTCAACGAAAAACACATACTATATATATATATATAGTATGTGTTTTTCGTTGAGTGTTACATTTGATACCTCAGGTTTATGATATAAGAGAATATATATATACACATATATATATTTAGTTTTTTTTTTGTTGAGTGTTGAGTGATATATATATGTCTTTGAAGGGTCATTTTTTTTCCCACCGTACAATTATTAACCATCAACCTTTGGTCTCTTTCTGAGTAAAGATGATCATATTTCTCATTAATTTTTCTTTACTCATGACTGTTATAACCTATGATGTCACATCCTGTATAAAGATTTGACTCATCAAAGCTCAGGACTCAGTCTACTGTTTGCTGCATCAATTCGGAACATGACTACAATCTTTATTCCACTAATTCTGTTACTGCACTGCCAATGTATCTTAAATATGCTAATATTATCTGTGAACTACTGAACTATAATCGTTTACTATGCACTTTTCTTTTAATATTCACAGACACGGCAGGTGATAGTGATGTTGAACAAGAGCCTTTTCTTTGGAGAGTAAAAACGAGTTCTGCAGTTCTGAACTGCACACACAATAAGGGAGCAGCTTACTATGTGATGTACTGCTACCGCCAGCGTCCCGGAGAGACTATGAGACTCGTAGTGATCACTACCGCTCAAGGACGGCCAGATTTTGGAGATGTTGAGGAGAATAAATTTGTAGCTCATAAAAGTAAAGCTGAAAGTGGATCTCTCACAGTGAAAGATCTAGAGCCGGAAGACAGTGCCATATATTTCTGTTCAGTGAGTGAACACAGTGTGTGAAAGACTGCAGAAACCTGTTAGCCTGACTTCGTCATACTCATATTCTAGTCAGAACATGAGTCTGATACTGGTCCATAGGGCTTTGATTATGAGGCGTGTCTTAACCGAACCAGGAAAAACAACAACTCTGCACTCAATTGGATAGACCGACAACCAATCAGAGGAACGCAGTAAGTGACGTATGTTGAGCAACGCATAGTTATCAACAGAAATCAACTGCACACACTCTGGAAAAAGTATGAAAAAAATGATGAGTGTTAACGATCTTTGCCGGTGTTGCAAAAATAACTTAAGGATTCGCGGAGTAGCCCTACTTGCATGCAAACACGAAAAGCATTTTTGAACGAAATACGTTTGATGACGTGATGATTACGTATTGGATGGATTATCTGTCCATCATCGTATAAAGCCCGCCCTGGCAATTTTATTGGTCCGACCATTTTTTGGCTGATCATAATTACTCCTCAATGGATCGAGTCCAGACCGAACTTCCCGACCAAAAAATGTTGTGGGCGGGGTTCGGGCTGGCATCCACGCTAGAAACCTGTACAAAAACATCCTGAATATGAAATATTAATAACAGTGTTAGTCAACAGGAGGCAGTCTGAGACCAGCAATATAATGCATGACAGAACAGCTGAGATAAGCAGAAACAATTAATAAGGAATATTCCAGATGAATATTCATATTATACAATATACATACATCGCCCCTCCTCCTCTCACTTCCTCAGGCAGAAGCAGTCGATGAAAGAAGTCATGATGAACACGTTCCTTAGCGTTTCTGTAATGATGTTTACAGGTAATAACAACAAACAAAAGTGCACTTGTTTAAAAAAAGTCACTGTACAGATATTTTAGCCTAAACATCACTGTACACTGTTTTTCATTGATTTACACGGTTATACACTGTTTTTTTGTTCTCCACAGCTGCATGTCTTGGTAAAACTGTGGATCAGACGCCAGATAACCTCATCCAGAATCAAGATGAATCTGCCGTGATCATGTGTGCTCACAATATACCGAGCTATGACCAAATATATTGGTACAAACAGAGTCAGGACACGTCAGGCCTCAAGTTAATGGGATATCTTTATTATAGTGAGAATAAAGAGCCTGGATTTGAAAACAAGATCAAACTGGATGGAGATGCAAAGAAAAATGTCACTTTGACTATAAAGGAGCTCAGACTGAATGACAGTGCAGTGTATTTCTGTGCAGCATATTACACAGTGTTCACAATCTCCTCTGTCTCATACACAAACCTCCTCTTTTAAACGGCCTGTTTCTGTGACAAGAGTATTTATTGACAAGCGTTTCTCTCCACACCTGTGGGTTTTGATTCAGAGCCAGCACTGAACACATACAGTACGTCTAGCAAACAGTAGCAAATATTTTATAATAAAAAAACTCTAAAGGTCTTTAGTTTGTAAAAGCTGTGTTTTCTTATTTTTTGATGATGAATAAAATAATTTAGTGCAACAATGTTAGAAGAATCATATAATACAAATTGAATTTGTAACATTTTAGATAAGGGAACACAATTCCCTATTAACTAGTTGCTTAATATCATGCATATTACTAGCATATTGACTGTTTATTAGTACTTTTAAAACACATTTTAATGTAATATTCTGCATGACCATATTCTACATCCCTTAATCCTACCAAATACCTAAACTTAACCATTACAACAACTTTACAACATTAATAAGCAGCAATTAGGAATTTATTGAGGTAAAACTAGTTAAGAGTTAATATGTGTTACGATTGAATCATATTAACAGAACAAACCTAAAATATATGAAATTTAATACACACACACACACACATATATATATATATATATATATATATATATATATATATATATATATATATATATATATATATATTCTGCATATTAGTTAATAAATAGACATTAAATGAGTTAGTTTCCAACTAATAAATTACTAATATCCTGAACTACTTTATTCTTCCGCTATTATGTTAATTTTCCTTCTATTGCGATTCTGATTTAAATTCTACTGTAATATCCAGTATCATGCATTCAGTTCTTAAATTGAGAACTTTGCTCAAGCTTCAAACAAAAACAGCTGCCATTAATAATTACAGTAACAGTGATCAACAGAGGGCGATGTGTTTCCATAAATGTGCATCAGACTCGCTATAACCGACTCACATGAAGACTGCAACAGCAGAAACTATTACATTTTGCTTTTTTGCTGCATGGTGAAATCTTTTTGTCAGCTTTTATTCTTGGTCTACTTATAAAATCTAAGACCAAAAGTAATTTAGCTAAACACCAAAACAGTTCAATGAACATTACATGAACATATAAGGAGTTGAGGAAGTCTGTCTTAAATCAGAACAAGCCATCAATGTTAAATTTATTCATCTTAATTATAGTTTTCTCTCTTTAAATGTCTTTTTATAATGTCCACTGCCACTCACTTACTGTATGTCAGCATAGATATGTATATATTGTCACTTGTCAGTGTCCCAATGACATCACTTCCTACAAGTGCATATTAATTTGAAGAATTCTCTCCCAGCACATGAAGCAAACATGACTAGCGTTCATCTCAGTGTTTTTGTTTCTCTAGTTTGCCTCACAGGTAATCCGATCTAATGGAATATTTTTAGACAACGTTATTGTTTCTGCTGCTAGTCTAACAGATTTTACTGACTGTATTTTCTCTCATTACAGCCGTCTGTCTTTGTAAAACTGTTCTCCAGTCTCCTGGTGACCTCATCCAGGATCAAGATGATCGTGCTGTGATCATGTGTGCTCACAAAATACAGAGCTATGACCGAATATTATGGTACAAACAGAGTCAGGACACGTCAGGCCTCAAGTTAATGGGACTCATTTTTTATAGTGATGAGACTAAAGAGCTTGAATTCACAAACAAGATCAAACTGAGCGGAGATGGAAGAAATAATGTGACTCTGACTATCAACAGCCTCAGACTGAATGACAGTGCAGTGTATTTCTGTGCAGCATATTACACAGTGTTCACAATCTCCTCTGTCTCATACAAAAACCTGTGATACTGAAGCTTCAGTCACTATCACTCTGCACCTGGACAGGAGGGCTTTCAGGACCGATAATGAAGACAGATGCTTTAACAGCACAGATCAACCCAGCCAGACATTAATATGATCATAACTATCATTATATTGATTCTGTCAGTGGTTGTTTCAGAATGAGCAGAGTCAGCATTTCTCTTCTATATGACAGGGTGCGACCGCAAGGGGGCGCTCACGAGCACACAACATTACAAATGTGACATACGGCAGATTTCATTACGGTTGCGGTTTCCCAACTGTGTTCCTGGAGGCACACCAACAGTACACATTTTGGATCTTTAAAACTCAATTATATTTGTCTGGTCTTGGAGTCTCTGATGAGTTGAATCAGAAGTGTTTGATAAGGAAGAGTTTGAAACTGTGTAGTGTTGTGTGCCTCCAGGAACAGGGCTGGGAAACACTGCCCTACGGTCTCGGGGACTTCACCATCATGTGTACGTGGCGGCCATTGTAAGTCCACAAAACCACAAGTGCATATGAAGTGTGCCATTTGGGACAGGATCTTAACAAGCGGATTGTGTCATGAGCCCATTTCACACATGGTTTCTTTGACACAATAGAAGGAGCATTAAAGCAAACATTAGGGCTTTATAATGTGCAAATATTCAAAATAAATATCAAAATTTCTGGCAGTTTTTAATGCACCAATCTTTTTTTATGAACCCTTGAACATGGCAAATGGGAGATAGCTACTCTGAGAAGCCTGTTGCACAGTACAGTTTCTCGACCACCAGGGTGTGTTATTACAGTTTCATACTAGAGACACATTTCTAAAAAACATTTTTTTTTACAATAAATGTTTTTTTTTATGGACCTTTGAAAGTGGAATACATTGAATGATAGCTACTAAGGATGTACGATATTTCGCCCACCATAACAGTATCGGACGATATGGTACTGTATATGTTCATTTTTAATGTTATTGGCCCAGTACTGTAAGTAAATTTGGCCGATACATTAAAGCAGAACTCGGCAACTTCTAGTCTTCTTCGCTGATTTTCACTTTTGTTGTCGCATATTTTCCCCACGAGCTCCCGCTACAGCTGTGGGGCGTATATTTCACAACACTATCGTAAAAAAACTCACTTGCGGCACCCTTCTCCCCCGTTCTACCGCTGCTCATGTGCATTTGTTATTTTCGGAGCCGGCCAACTTTACTTGCAGAGCTATGTCTACCGAGGTGGGTAATACATCATACACATTATCATAGAACATTGACATGTACATTTTGTATTCTGTTATCAACCAGTAATACAGTTCGTGTTTCTCGCTCGTTCTCGTTCTCGTTCTCGTCTCGCTTCTCACGAGACTTCCAATTTTCATTTTCGGTAGTCCCCATGTTGCAAGGTTGGTTTTCCGCCTGGGAACGCTGGGGGGAGCTAGGAAAGTCCCCAATATCACCAGAACAGGTTGTTTAACCATCCAAATGATTTCTAGACAGCTTTATTAAGTTAAAAAAGTAACCAAGTTCCCCTTTAAAGCCCATAAATAATGTATTATTTCCTTCAACTGAGACACTTCAGATGCGCACTGGTCACCATGAAGGTTTTGAATTGCTTGAAATATGATTGGAATCACTTCGAAAAAATAATGAAGTGCTACATGTGCAGCACAAGTCATTTAGGCTAGATAAAATTATAATGAAAACATTAGAATTCTGTGCTTGGGACATGGCTTTAATGGTGAGACTTTTTTTTATCAGTCTCTCAAAATCATACAAAAATTTGGATTTAGATTGATCTGTAAATGTATTGGTTATCGGCTTTCAAATATAAAATAGTATCGGTTATTATCGGTGCATCCCTAATTATGACAGTTGAAGCAATCTCTTTCGCAGTAAAATTTAACATATTGGCATCATACACAGACTAATGGCCAAGCCAAATCCAAAATTTGTGGACCACCAATACACAACGAGCCACCTATGGCACCATTAGCTAGTGTTGTAGTTTCTTGGCCACCATGTTAAAGCTCCTTCGAGAGGTAATGAAATATAAATGAAGAGTATACACTCAGCAAATCAGCAGCGGTCTGGTGTTTACACTTAACTGTTCATATGTTCATGTTTCACGTTTATACAACTTTTCCCCCTGTAGTGTTATGACCTATGATGTCATATCCTGCACAAAATTAGCTAGAGTTTGTATCTATTGAAAGGCTGGGACTCACTCTCACCCAACCAACACCCAACATGACTAGGAACATTATTTCACTGATTCTGTTACTGTACTGGAGCCAAGGTACCAAAAGCTTTTTTTTAATGATCTCCATAACAATAACCTTATATTCTTACCAATATAATTTACATTTTTCCACAGGCACTATGGGTGGGGATGATGTTGTTCAAAAGCCTGAAATTCTTCATGCACTAAAAGGGAGTTCAGTCCAGATCCACTGCAAACACAAAAAGGGTTCAACCTACAGACTGATGTACTGGTACCGACAGCGTAGAGGAGAGACCATGAGACTCGTAGTGTTCACAACCTCTTACACCGATGCAGAATATGAAGATTCAGAGAAAAATAAATTTGTGGGCAATAAAATGGTTCCGAGAGTGGATCTCTGACTGTGCAGAATTTAGAGCCGGAAGACAGCGCCATATATTTCTGTTCAGTGAGTGAAAACACAGTGAAGCAAACTCTGGGCAGAGTAGTACAAAAACATAAGAGCTGAATAATGATCAACAGGGGGCAGTGTGGTTCTTTTGGACATTTTCAGTCTACTCGCATTGCAAAATAAATGTCTCTGTTTGCACATGGTGATGCCTAAAAAATAGATTTTAATGAATGATCATGAACTTCATTACTCTAACAGTGTACAGTATAACTCATTCTGTGAAGTTTGTATCTTATCTTCCCCATTTTATCCCTTTATTTCTCTCAGGTTACACCAGTTAGGAACCGGTATATCTGACATCACTTCCTCCTGCATGTGCCTTTGATTCACAGCAGAAACACTTAGTGAAAGAAACCATGATGGACATGTTTGATAGCATATCTCTATCTCTAATGATACTTACAGGTAAAAATAAACAAATATGCACTTGATATTTTACTTCAATATCATACAGATTGTTTTAGTCTAAACTGTACACAACTGTTGTTGTTTGCTTCTCCACAGCTGCATGTCTTGGTAAAACTGTGGATCAGACGCCAGATAACCTCATCCAGAATCAAGATGAATCTGCTGTGATCATGTGTGTTCACAATATACCGAACTATGAACGAATATTATGGTACAAACAGAGTCAGGACACGTCAGGCCTCAAGTTAATGGGATATCTTTATTATAAGGCTGAGACTAAAGAGCTTGAATTCACAAACAAGATCAAACTGGATGGAGATGGAGAGAAGAATGGCACTTTGACTATAAAGAAGCTCAGACTGAATGACAGTGCAGTGTATTTCTGTGCAGCATATTACACAGTGTTCACAATCTCCTCTGTCTCATACACAAACCTCCTCTTTTAAACGGCTTGTTTCTGTGAAATGCATATCTATGTTTCTCCCTACACCTTTGGATTCTGATTCTAGGTTTAGTCTTAAAGCAAATATGTTGTTTAAAAAAATTCTAGTTTGTGACAGCATTAATTGCTGTTAAGTTTGGATGATGGATAGAACTATGATGAAGTGAAACTATGTTAGAAGAATTTTAGACAGGATAAATTTGAGCCTAAGTGGACTGATCTATGACAGGAACACATCTGTGAGTACAGCCTATAGTGACATCACTTCCTTTACTTCAGCAGAAGAACTCACTTCAGTAGAAAGAGCTGACATGATGAACTTTTTACTTAGCATATCTATATGTCTATTGTGGCTAACAGGTAATAGTACAAATATGATGTTGTGCAAATAGTGATACAATTTCATGTAAATGTTATTTTCAAACATTACTTCTCACTGCAAACCGGTATTATCTCTCTCCATGCACAGCGGTAAATCATGCAAAAACAGTTCTCCAGAGTCCCGAGGACCTCATCATGAAGAACCAAGAAGAATCGGCTGTTTTCACATGCTCTCACGAGATACAAGACTACAACCGAATGCTGTGGTACAAACAGAGTCGAGACACGTCTGACCTCACGCTGATGGGAAACCTTAACTTTGAGCAAGAGAATATAGAGCCTAAATTTGAAAACAAGATAAAACTGGATGGAGATGCAAGGAAAAATGGCACTCTTACTATCGAGAAGCTCAGACTGAATGACAGCGCAGTGTATTTCTGTGCAGCATATTACACAGTGATATAGACAGTCAAATCTTAATACAAAAAGCTGTTCCCTAACACTCTAACTCACCACAGCTCTGCCTCCTGCAAAAGACTCAGGGTTTGATTTGCTGCCAACATCGAGTTGAGTTGAGATGTTTCTCTAGAGTCTTATTTCTAATGTTTGAGTAAATCCAAGTGTGAGTAAACAATGCGCACCACATTTTGATTTTCCCTCTAGGGGTTAAAAATTGAACATATTGCATTATATTTGACTGAAATGCTTGTATTGCAATATTTGATATTGCTAAAACTGTGCTAGATGTGAAGTTTTGTGAAGAAAGGCCACTAGTAGGGAGCATCTGAGCTGTCTCTATGATCACTACGATATAGCGGTTTTCAATTTGCATTGCAGTGACAGTAAAATATGTAGGTATGGGAATGCCATATTTTGAGTTTTTATATTTGGTATATAGTCATTGGGTTACTTTTGGGCTAATTTCAGGCTAGTTTTGTTACGCAGGCCTGCCAACCCTGACACAAGCTTTAAACTCAGCATCTCTGAAAGATAGAGAGACATTTCTCTGTTAATACTAAATCAGAACATCATCGAAAAATGTCCATATTTTATGAGAAATGTAAATTGTAAAAATTATTATGGTGTGGATAATAAAAAGTGAAACTGTTAATGCTAAACAATATGTTAATTGTCCTTTTCTCTTACTTTAAATGGAATTTCTACTAGGCTATATACAGGTGAAACTCGAAACATTAGAAGTTCATGTCTTTCAGTAATTCAAATTAAAAGGTGGAACTAATATATTTAGTATATATAACTATATAGATATGCATGCATGATTATACTTTTCAGAGGGCTGACATTTCTGTATTTAAAATCCTTTTTTTTTTCATGTATTATTCTAATTTTCTGCGATTTTGAATTTGGGGGTTTCATAAGCTGCAAGCCATAATCATCAAAATTATAACTTTTGCACGATATTAAATTTTTTTGAGTTTCACCTGTGCCTCACCAGCTTGTAGTCAGTCAGTGCTCACTGAGATGACATCATTTCCTGTTAGAAGTGTGTTCCTGCATTTAATGCACAGCATTGTCCCCAAAAGCAAAAAGCAAAGATGACTAGTATTCTTCCAAGTGTTTGTGTTTCTCTAGTGTGCCTCACAGGTATATATGGAACCTTTTTAGTTATTAATTATAATATTTTTTATTATGTAATCTTGTTTTACACTGATAACATAGACGTATTTTCTCTCGATTACAGCCGTCTGTCTTGGTCAAACTGTTCTCCAGTCTCCTGGTGACCTCATCCATAATCAAGATGAATCTGCTGTGATCATGTGTGCTCACAAAATATTTAATTATGACCGAATTTTGTGGTACAAAAAGGACATGGGCTTTAAGTTAATGGGATCCTTAATCTTGAATATGAGAATAAAGAGACTGAATTTGAAAACAAGATCAAACTGAGCGGAGATGGACGAAATAATGGCACTTTGACTATCAACAGCCTCAGACTGAATGACAGTGCAGTGTATTTCTGTGCAGCATATTACACAGTGTTCACAATCTCCTCTGTCTCATACAAAAACCTGTAATACTGAAGCTTCAGCTTATCGGTGAAAACTCACTGACAATCTGCACCTGGACCTGTGGGGTTTGATTTACTACCAGTTATGAACACTGAAGTAAAGTATTCCCCATAATTCCTATAAAAAAATTTGTTTTGTCTAGACATTTATGGTTTCTTCCTGTTATGTATTACCGTTTGAACTCTTGAACTGAGAAACCTCTGTAATATTATTTCAAACAAAAATGTCCTGGAGAATGGCGCCATGCCATGGAGTTTTATTATTTTGTTCCTTGAGGTTCACTTATTATTAATAAGTAAACTGGCTTCAACTCCTCTTGTAGGATGAATGAATCTCAACGTAAAATGAAATGGTTCTATAATGGATAAATAATAATAAAAAAGACCATGCCTGTTGCAGGATGTGATAGGTTAATGAGTATTAGCGTGTCAAAGCATCTGATGCTGCACTCCTGAAGATCAGCCACTGTCTTTAATAGACACAATGTGATGGAGTTCATTTGTGGAGTTACAAATGGCATTTGTATGTATCTAAATAAAGACACAGGTTGTACTGGATGTCAGCTGGCTTATTTTTGCTCAAGATAAGGATTATTATTATATATCCACGTCATGCAATCTAGAAACTCAGCTTCTAACCACAGCTCGAGAGCTCGTTCCAAACACACAAGTTTGCGATGCTGTTTGCGAATGTTCGTTTGAACAATTAAATGGTTTCGGGAAACACACACTCGTTGAACTAAGATGATAACGACTGAACTCACGACCATAGTTGGCAAACGATGCTTTCAGGAAACACACCCCAGATCAGTTAACACGTCTCCTTTTCAATATTTAATAATAATGGGGTAAAATAATTAAATAAATTATTAATAATGATTGACTGAGTTTTTTTTCAAAACATTATTTGTGGTCTAGATACATAAAATCAAATATTTTTCTCATATTATGGTCTGTCCTACAGACACTAATGCCAAAACCAGCACAGAACTCCATGGGCTCTATCTTGCACCCAGCGCAAATTGACTTGTACACTGACGCATGTATCTCTATTTTGCACCCGCGCAAGCGGGCTTTCCCTCACAAGCGCGTCGTAAACTAGAAATGAACTTGCGCTCCTGGGGAGTCGGGCCGCAAAAACGAGGCGTGTTTCGGCGCAAACATTCCTAGGCTTATTTTTGCACTTCCAGAAAACAATTGCGCCATGACCAAAAAACCTGTCTAAAGTCACTGGCGCGTTGCGCGTTGTTCATAATGCTATTTTAAGCGCGCATGCTTGGCCATAGCGGGTGCACAACGCGCACACACTTTGATTCTTTCATCAACACAGATGCAGCAGTTTTTATTTTTGCAAATCGTACATTATAACAAGGAAATATATTACCATACGAGGGAAATCATTGTGGTGTCCATGGAGATGTGAAAAAATAGGCATAAATCTAGCTTACACTACCAGGGTATATTGGTAATTTTTCAGGCAAATTGTAGTAATGACGGATCAGATCTGTTTGCCCAATAGTGGCAAGACACATGTATATAAGGACATCTGACAAATTATTTTGTCCGTCAAGAACGAGGAAAAAAAACATCGGAAGACTGCGAAATCACCTTTACCATAATGTAAGTACATTAAAAACCTCACTCTTTAACTTACCAGTTAAGTTGAGCTTTCTCATATTTTTTTCTATTGATTTGAGTGGGTTTGTCCCATCCCCAATGTCAATTCTCTTTCTTTTACGGCCCTGACGAGAACATCGATGTCCTCGGCCGTGAACCGCTCCTGGCGCGCGCCTGGTATAATGCGCCATAAAAATAACAATCCGCCATGCGACATGCGCAGCTGCTCTTAAAGGGTATGTTGGATGACGCTCTGATTGGTTTATTTCACGTTACGCCCAAACCACACCTATGAATAATGAAGCTACTTCAGACCAACCTCTTTTAGATTTGCGCCAGGCGCAAGAGGCATTTATCCTGCCGGGAAAATAGCAACAGCGGCGGGATCCGCCCACAAAGTTACTTGCGCTTTGCGCTTTGACACTTGCGTTTCAGATCGTGCGCTGGGTGCAAGATAGGGCCCCATATGTATAACACAGTGTTATATCTCAGTTTAACCAACTATGAAAAAGATTTTACTCTTCTATATGACACATGACAAAGTCTGCCTACATCAGCATGCACTCCCTTATAATGCCAAGGAGAGAATAAGGAGCACATGACACACAACAACACAAAGTATAATACATTTGAAACCTTTTTTTCATTGTAAAAATCTGATTCAAGTATTGATTCAGAAACATGCAAACAAACACTCATTTTTTATTCTTACACTATTTTCAGTCTAAATGCATGGCAGGAAATTGTTGTAATCCCAAAAGCTGTGGATAGGAGGCGCTGAGGGTCCATACTAGAATAAAGGCATGATCATGTTGCAAAGCTAAAAGGGGATTATATCAAACCAAACTTTATTTTTTTCCACTTCGAATATTTCTCCAGTCTATATCAACATGATCAGAGTCCTCTTTGTCTCGCTACTTTGGCTTACAGGTAATATTTGATCATATAAATACGAGTTTAAAGGGAGTTGTTTAGTAATGCAGTGCTCTTACACCGTTTACTATTTGTGTTTCTTATCACAGGTTCTGTTGTTGATGGCAGTGTTCAACAAAGTCCCTCAAATCTAATTAAAACCGAGAGAGATTCTGCAGAATTTGTCTGCACACACAACATCACATCATACACTATGATCTTCTGGTACAAACAAACACGTGGACATGAACTTACATTACTGGGATATATCTGGAATAAAAATTATTTTCCAGAGGACAATTTTAGGGAAAAAATCAGTTTGAATGGTGACGGAAGCAAGAATGGATCGTTAAACATCACAGATCTTGCTCTGAGTGACAGTGCGATGTATTTCTGCGCTGCTAGTTTACACGGTGTGATGTGCAGTCGTGACTCAATACAGAAACTCTGACAGCTGGAATGATGAAGCCCTGCAGAGCGTCTGCACCTGCTCAAGAGATCTCTGATATCAGCTGATGCACACATGCGAGCAGTCCTGCGCTCTCTGGATATCAATAGGAAAACCTAAACAGGTCATATAATGAATTCACATATTGTTTAATGAGTCCAGACATGATTATCATGCCAAACATATCAAAACAAAAGAAAAATGTAAATATCATCAATAAAATTAAATTAAATCAACACAATTTTTTCAGATGATGACAAATAGTTTGCTCCTAAACAGAAATATGTAAAACGTGGAGTTTCTTCTTGGGTAGAGAGTGTATATCTGACAGTCTGTGACATCATTTCCTGCATTTAAACTCATAGTTGAGTCAATCAGCAGAGAAGAGAGAGAGAGAGAGAGAGAGAGAGAGAGAGAGAGAGAGAGAGAGAGAGAGAGAGAGAGAGAGAGAGAGAGAGAGACACAACATGAGTAATGCTCCTTGTGTCTATGTTTTTCTTCTGCGTCTTGCAGGTAATCATTTGTTACCTAATATTGTTTTGTTAATTCACTGTACCTTGGAATTGCCACTGAATGTACTTTTTACAAAGTTTATGCATTAATATATCTTTCAACAGTGACCGTTCTTGGTGAAAATGTTCTCCAGACTCCTCCTGATCTCCTGAAGAAAGAAAATGAATTTGCAGAGATCAAATGTTCACATAAAGTACAAAGCTATACTGACATACAGTGGTACAAACAAAGCCAGAGCATCATGGATCTTCAGCTCATGGGATACCTTAATATTCAACAAGAGGTTACAGAGACTGCATTTAAAAACAAGATCAAACTGAGAGGAGATGGAAGAAATAATGTGACTTTGACTATAAAGGAGCTCAGACTGAATGACAGTGCAGTGTATTTCTGTGCAGCATATTACACAGTGTTCACAATCTCCTCTGTCTCATACAAAAACCTTCCTGTGATGTACAAGTTTATCAGTAACTGTAAATTCACCGTCACTTTACACCTGAATCTGTGGTTGAGTAAATATAATCTTCAACAAGCAAAAGCAGCAGGTTGAACATATGGTAGTATTCTATCAATTATAATTTTCAGAATGAGAGACTGGCATACTGCATCAGAGAACAATATGTGAAATACTAAACATTTTGCAATAATCATTTCAAACAGTACAGTATGCTAAATTGTCGTCACATGACTTTATGTTTGTCATATTATGCTTGTTTAATTCAGGGGTGTCCAGTTATAATCTGATATTTAGACAAGTAGGTACGTGAATAAGTACGGTAGCACTTTATTTACAGTCCAGTTCACACTAGCAATTACAATAACCGGTTATAAGTACTAACCCTGAACCTACCTCTAAACCTAACCGTAACCCATGTAGTTACCTTATATTACACAGTACTTAGGTAAATACACTAAGTACACATACTGTTAAATAAAGTGTAACCTAAAGTACTCATATATTTTTCAAATGTACATACTGTGTAAACTGAATACTGCAAAATATTGTGAGTATATGATACATGGGCTCTGTTAATCAAGCCGTCAAGATGTAGTAGTTATTGTAATTATTGGAGGAGCTTGTGATTCATTTATGTGCAAATTATGTTGCAACTTAAAATGCAAAACACATGTTTAGTGCATTTATATTTTTTGGGATATAAATTTAGGGAAAATGTATGGCATTTGCTTGATGAATAAAGATTAAAACTGAAGAAAGAACGTCACAGGTTTGGAATGATATGAGGGATATGAGTAAATGATGAATTTACATTTTTGAATGAAACGTCGCTTTATCTGTTTCCAGTCATTCACTTTCCAATTGACTTCCTGTTTGCAACTACATGATAAAAGATTATCCAATTGCTGGAACTTGCATCTAAACCGTTTGCACCCACATACCAAAAATTGCTTGTTGGTTTTGAACACAACCCCAAACTTTTTTTTAACATCGTATGATGCAATGACACACGAGAGACAGCACTCACACTTCTTCTGTTTAGCAAATGAGAGCTGACACATATTGTGTTGGCACATAAAAAATCGTATATTCCTGCTTCAGGTTTGGCATGGTTTGGAAACCAAGTGGCAAGATGAATCCAGTTGTAGTATTTCTGATAATATCCCTTCAGTGGACCTCAGGTAGCTGATAATCTCAATGATAACTGAGCATTGAAATCATATCTGAATTGTATTTTATGTTAACTGTTAAAACACTATTAACACTATAACTATTGCATCCTTCTCTCTCTCTTTTTTTGCCAGGTTTTGCTGATGTTAATGATATTACACAGTCTCCAAACATAATGTTACCTCTAAAGAAAAATGCCACTCTGACTTGCAGTCACACAAAAGGTTCTGCTTATAACAGAATGTACTGGTTCATTCAGCATCAAGGACAGACTATGGAGCTCATCGTGTACACAACCAGTTTTGACACGGTGGAATTTGGAAAGCTCAACAAGGAAAAATATTCAGTCAATCATAAATCTGCAGATAAGGGTTTTCTTACTGTGATCAATCTGGAGACTCATGACAGTGCACAGTATCTGTGTGCCGTGAGTGAACACAGTGCAGCAGAATCACTTCACAGATGTACAAAAACTGTCATGATATGAAAGATCACACAGACAGGTGGCACTCGTGCACAACATTACAATACAGGATTAAGATCCTAATGTATTTTTGTGTGACATCAACAATTTAAGTTTCAATCTTTTTCAGCACATTCTTTGTCAAAAACCAACCAAATGAATAGCAAAATCTGAATACATTTTCTTTACAACATGCCTCACAGGTTGTTGTGATTTTGGTGAACGTGATTACACCGAGTAGAACATGTTCCTGGATCAACATTTTCGTTGATCATAGAGCAACATTCCAAGAAACCGTTTAATAAAACAGTTTTTTTTAGTTAATGTCAAGTTTAAGCTTAACAAGGGTTAGGGGCTTCCTCAGCATTCTTAGTCACCTATCATTTCACCTGTTTTTGGACAGGAATGTTATTCATCAACAATAGATGTGACCTGTGATTTTACCAAGTGCAACATCTTTGTTGATTCTGGAACAACATTGCCATAAACCAATCAGATTTGAGGGACAAGTTTACAGTTTATGTCAAGTTTAGGTACAACCAGAGTCAGGTGCTTCCACATCAGTGTTATTCATCTATCATTTCCCTCTGATTTTAGGGATAAGTGATGGGTAGGGATAGTTTTAGAGTTAGGGATATGGTTAGGACAACATTTTTGGTCAGGATCTTGTTCCAGGATCAACAAAACATGTTTTTTTCAGGAATGTCTTACTTGGCAAAACCAGGGTAATTTTAAGAGAAAAATAATTGTGTAGAAGAACTTTTGAGGTAAACTTACATTTATCCCTTTACATTAATCCCTCAAATCTGATTGGAATGTTGTTCCAGGATCAACTTTTATGTACTGCACATGACAATACGTCATTCATTAATTTCATAAAGCATCACAATATTGTTACACCTGTTAAAACTTTTCAAACTTGGCACACCATTATCAAATACGAGACTCATGAGAACCAAAGCCATTTGACATCATTGCCATAAAATTTTGGGGCAACAAGTCATGAATTTCAAATATGCACAAGTTCAAACTAGAATTAAGAGCTACGATAGAAAAGGAAATTAAAGCGTTTCAGTCTTTTCCTTACTCAAAGCTATGCTGTATTGAAGAAGACCTAACTAGTGCTTTCATATGGCAGCATGAACATGCTTATACAGATTTGGAACGCCATGCGATGTGGTTGAGTAATCGAAAACAAAATTTTAATTTATTCCTTCAGAAATCCAGCTTTAGGATATGTAGTAAAGCTGAAATTTGACACACGAACAGCAGGAGGTGGTGTTCGCCATGGCTCGTGTGAACCCAACCTTTCTTGTACTAACTTAACCTATCTATTACACTCAAACGAGTGTGTGTTCTCTCTAAGGTAATGAGAGGAAGGTGATGGTGAAGGTTTGTCCACACACACAAACACACATCTCTTTTCTGAACATGATCAGGACTCTCGTCAGCGTTGCTTTTCTCATCTGTCTCTCAGGTACAAAATATTTGACTATTCGCATCCTTCACATTGTTAGTGAAGTTATGGTATCACGATTTAATTATTAGAAAACCTTATATAAATAAATGATTATTCAATAAATCAAGAGGCTAAATGAATAAACCGAACTGCATTAAGGTATTTATATATGTTCACTTTTTTTTTAAACAGATATTTCAAATAGTCAAGATGTCCATCAGACTCAAACTGATCTGATCAAATCTCCTGGAGAACCAGAAGAGCTCCACTGTTCTCATAGTTCATCATCTTACAATGTTATGCTCTGGTACAAACAAACACGTGGCAGAGGTTTGGAGTTGCTTGGATATCTTGTGGGTAGTAGTAAAACAGTTGAGGATAAATTCCAAAATAAAATAAATCTGGAAGGCGATGCAAATAAAAACAGTGTTTTAAAACTACAGAAGCTTTCACCTGAGGACAGTGCAGTGTACTTCTGTGCTGCTAGTACACAGTGCTGTGTGCTCCCTTCCTTCTCTGCAAAAACCCTGCTGTGTTAATAACATGACATTACAATGAGTGGAAACTGGTTTCATGCTTTAAAAACAGTGCAGAAGCACCAGAAAACTATCCATACTTTCTGAAGCCATGCAAACACGCAACAGCTTTGTGTGACGGACAGCCTGACATGTATTTTTATTTCCCATTTGGGAGCTTAACGTCCCCATTTCCCAACAAAAAAAGTGACATGAGAATAAGAGTTATATTAATATATATAACTTATAACTTATATAAGGAATTGGCACCTTATGCATCTGCAACATGGGATTCATGTTGTAGATTGAAAAGTGAACAACAGAGGGAAGTGTTGTAATTGTGTGTAGATGTACCTTAGATTTGAACCCAATATCCTCTGTTCAAGATGGAAACATTTCTTAAATCTCATTCATTTGGCATTGGCAACAGCACACAACACACCATCACTCTGTTCACCATTATTGCTCTTAATGCAAATTAACTCATAAGGCCTCAAACATGTGTCAACTTATGATCAAATTAACTTTTGCAACCTGTATATGTTCTTCTCTCTGGATGCAGGGTATGTGTTCTTATTTATTTTATATAAAACCTGTTCACTTATATGATACCAGCTTAACTCCTAACCCAATCTGTAGAGATGAAATTCATTATTCATGACTTTGTGTTTGTAGGTTCCTCTGTCAGTGATAAAGTTAATCAGAATCCTCCTGAAATGCTAGAGAATGTTCTGGAGTCTCCAGCGCTGCACTGCTCTCACAGCATCTCAAGCTATAATCGTATCCTACAAACAAACCCAGGACCGAAAGCTAGTTCTCTTGGGATATCTCGTTGGTTCAGTGCCTCAGTTAGAGACTGCATTCAAAAACAAATTGGCTCTAGACGGAAATGGAAATGATAACGGCAAATTAACCATAAAAAACCTTGAGCTTAATGATTCTGGCACATATTTCTGCGCAGCATCTCCACAGTGCCACACATGTGCTGTATCACCTCTACACAAACCTGCTGACAGCCTACATTTGCCCACATCAAATTGTAGTTGTTATGCCTTATGATTTAATCTGACAATGTGGTTTACCGTCCAAACATCTGCTATAGTTCAGCTAACAAGATACAGTATGTTCAAGCAATATTGTGCTAATGTTCTCAGAACGTTCAAAATGTCCCTTTTTAAAAAGGGTTTTTCTTGGTTTTGCAAATGTTAAAGGTCCAATATGTAAGAGTTTTGTAATAAAATATCCAAAAATCACTTGCACAGTGTGATATATTTCCTGCAGTTGTGTACTTACAATATCCCAAAAGTCTCCAAAGATTTTTTATTTCAAAGAAATTCCAATTTTAAATAAGTGGCAGTCCCGGAAACAAATGTCGCCTGTCAATGACGCAATATCCGCGCTATCCTCGGTTTCCGCTCGAAATGCCACAGCCATGAGGTAATCATGGCGAAGACATGGACAACTGCGTAATGCGTGGCGTTTAGCGTCACAAAGTTCTTGTTTCGTTCAAACATAAACCATGGCAAGCAGACTTTGGGACAAACAAGGAGAACTAAAATGAGGATCAATATCAGCGTGGCGTTTTTGAGATGCCGAGAGGTCCACGTCCGCGACTAACTTGGACTCGACAGAGCTTCACGAGTCACGACTTGACAGCTTTATTAGGCAGGTAAGGAAATGTACATAAAACAAATCAATGTTAACGTTAGCTCAACATGATGACATGTTAGAATATGGTCAGTACATTTTTTCTAATCTTGATCTAACGTTAAGTTTCGTATAGAAAACGAACTAACACGTAGAATGACATTATAACTTTCAACACACATTTAAATGCGTTTAGTGTGATAGTGTAACGTTAGACCAAGTGAAACATCCATTTGACAAAGGGTGCATAATCTGACACAGTGACTATTCATAAGACACAAATATTGTGTACTAGTCTGAACCCGACATTAGACAAACGTTCAGCTAAACCGTTTCTGAAAAAAACGTTCCATGAACGTTGTATAAATAATACTTTTGTGCTAACATTTTGAGAACATTATTAAACACCAGATAATTTTGTTTAGACCAGATTATTGTTACCGAAAGCACGTTTGTTCATTACTTTGAGAGAACCTTGCCAGAATATTGAAGTTCTGAGAATGTTCTGTGTTAGCTTGGAGGTCTGATGTCACATCCTGTGTCTTTTACCTCAAATGACTTCAGTTGCGACTCTCACTCAGGGCTCATTCAACATGACACAAGTTTTAGCTGTGGTTATTGCCTCTGTGTTCTGGCAAACAGGTAATTCAGCGCCCATCAGTAGTGTAACTATTTAAAAATCAATACATTACTCATAATTATTACACAATTTCCTTTTGTCCAGGACCTGCCAGTAGCAGTAAAGTTCACCAAGAACCTCCTGATCTACTACTGAATCTTAATGGCACATTGGATCTGAAGTGCAGTCATAGCAGTTCTGACTATGTCAATATTTTGTGGTATCAGAAGCTGATTGGTGCTTCAGATCTTAAACTCATTGGATTTGTGTATTATAAATCACCAACTATCGAGAAAGAAATTACAGAGCTCTTTAATGTGAGTGGGGATGGAGAAAAGGAAGCATATCTTCAATCTACAAAATTAAGGCAAAGTCAAGACAATGGCGTGTACTTCTGTGCTGCACGAGCACAGTCATAAAAATGAACATTGAGCCCCACAAAAACCCTCACCTGTAGACAACATCCTTACACATTTGCAAAGATCAAAAAGAAATTTCAAACAGCTTTAATGTAATGCATCAGCTTTGTTTTCTGTCAGCTGGGGGCAGTGTGTCTTCACACACTTGTTTTTTCTATGGCATTCTGTAAATCTATATATATGATGAATCCAGATCAGACCCGTCACTACAACTAAAGCACACACTATAAACTCATAATGTTCCTGAAACTCGTTATATATATAAGTTTGGCTTCATTAGTCCCAGGTAACGTTGATTCTTTTTGGTTGAATATTTCAATGTCATAATATTCCTCATAAATATAAAACCTAAAGTTTGTAATTGTGATTTCGGTTCTTTCCACAGGTGAAAAGGTGGACATGACTGTTCACCAGAATCCTCATGATCTGATTATAAATGATGGACAATCGCATGAGATTAAGTGCTTTCACAAAATCCCAAACTATGACCGCCTGCTGTGGTACAAGCAATCCAAGAGCAAAGAGTTAACATTCATGGGAAATCTTATAGGTGTCACTGGATATCCAGAGAAGCTTTCAAGAACAAAATTAAAATAGAGGGAGATTCCAATAAATTCCATGGCTCTTTAACTTTGATCAGTCCTACATCCGAGAGCAGTGCTGTTTATTTCTGTGCCGCCTATAACACAGTAACACCAAATCTGTTCCTCCCATACAAAAACACATCTGCTAAGAATTATTGTTAGGTCTCACACCTGTGATAAACCACTGCTAGATACATTATAACTTCCAAAACGAAATGAGTTGCCTTACTTACAAAGGCATCTGTCTTCTAAGGTGGCATCCTAATTCAAACTGAATTTTAGCACTTCATGATGATTTCATGAGAACTCCCCAAACAGTGCTTGCTAAGTTAATGACACAATCCTCTAATAAGCAAACACAGTATACACAAATATTGGATCAAATAGTCGTAGTCGATTTAAATTACATTTCAGTAAACAGTCTTAAAAGTAAAAATGTCTTCTAGTGTGTAGAACATTCACACAGGGTCCCACTTTATATTAGGTGTCTTTAACTACCATGTACAATGTACTTATTGTGTTCATGTTGTATTGCAAAACACTTTTGCTGTTCTTGAGGTGGATGTCCAGTAGGTTTAGCGACAGGTTTGATGGTATGGTTGGGTTTAAGGACAGTGTTACGCATCACAAATAACATAATTACATAATCAGTTTAATTTTTTCAAGTAACTAGTAAACTTACACATTACTTTTAAATTTACCACAAAATATCGGAGTTTCTTTTTCAAAAAAGTAATACAAGTTTCTTTGTTTTCCTACAATATGGAAGTTGTATCAAATGGTAAAATGGTAAACTGCATTTATATAGCGCTTTAAATCTTGCTCATGGACACCTCGGTCCTCGACACTTGGTCAGGTGGTACCGGGGATTGAGACAACCTACACGAACAACTTAGCCACTGCCGCCTAAATTAATAATCATTAATAAATGATTAATTTAAATGTTAGTAGTGCATAGTAGTTAAAGACACTTAACATAAAGTGGGACCATCAAAATAACCTTTCATCTCTACAAAGAACATTTTTTGACAGAATTTGACCAACATAGGAAATGTTAGAAAGCAAGACTACTCAACATAGTGGCACACCAAATGATGATAAATATAGTGACAAGAAGGAAAATTCATTAAACCACAGTAAATGTCCCAGAGTTGCTGTCTGAGACAAGTTTGAGCATTGAAACATATAGGCTACTTTTTTTCCCTCTACTTTTTTTAAAATCATCATCACTTTGTCTCCTGCTTTCTGCTCTTAACTTGGCTTAACTTAAAGAAGACTTTTAGTTAATACAATTTTGGGTCGCAGACAAAATGCAGTTTTTGTAACTGGTTTTGATTATCAGACAAAAAAACTCTAATACAGTTTCAGATACCAGACAAAAGGGATGTCTTCTGACGGGATCTGGAAAAAGAGAGACCTGATCCAATATTCCTAGCGTTGAGATTCGATCTAACAGTTTTGGCGTAATCGGCTCCGTCTAACACACAGCAAAATTCTACATAAAAGCCTAAAGGAATATATCAGCAAATGTGACAAGCTACCGCTAATGTAAGCTGCCACTGGAGACATACATGCTTACATTTCTTGCTTTCTCGCAACTCCATTTAACAGCTAGATTAGTTCTTGTTTTTGAAGGAGGGACTAATCTTTTCCACCATTAAATGTTCAATCCACTAGATGTCCTCACATGCAACATATAGCTGATGAGCTTCTTTACAACACTTTCTTTACAAAATGTTTGGTTTGCTGGTTTTGCTCTTGTTTATTCCAGTTGGTAGGCCAAAAAAAAAATAATTTAACTTAAATGTGTCAGTAATGTGAAAATAATGTGATGTAAAAAATTTAGTTCATTTATTAATCTTCTTAAACTATCTGGTTTTAAATGTGTGTTTTTAGAATAATTCAGACTGATTGTTTTCATTAAAATTCTCCCAAATTAATATTTTTACAGATTTGGGATTAAAGCAATCATCTGATCTCCTAGTATCCAAGGATCTCAATGTGACTTTATCGTGTTCTCAGATTGGAACGTCACACAACAGCATGTACTGGTTCAGACAAACATCTACTGAGCGACTGGAGATGATAGTGTATGTCTATGTTCAATCAGTCACCTGGGAAAATCATTTTGACCGGCGAGCATCCGCTGAGAGGAATGGGAATTCTTTAGACCTGACTCTTTTTAAAGTGCAGATCTCTGACAGTGGCGTTTACTTCTGTGCAAAGCAGGATGCACAGCAATATAGACCAATGTATAAGTTCAACAAAAACATGCAGTCCTTCCCCTGCAGATTAACATCTAACACCTGCTCATCTGCTGCCAGTCAGTGAATGTCTACAGAGATGAGTATTTGCACACATTTAAAATGTATTATTAATTTTAGTTTACACACAGAATTGGCTTAAAAAGCTGTTTTATTCTGCATGGAGTGATTCATAAAACATATTCAAATCATGAGCTGTAATATTACTGACTCTTTTTGGTCAGATTTGTTTAATTTTGGTCCATTTACACCAGGTTTAAATAAATGAAATGCTTTTTTTTGTGTGTGTGTGGCTCAATCTCACACATCATTCCTCAATTGTCAGTATGGCAGACGCCAGCGAATCAGAGCATGTTTTAGCCCATTATCTTATGTATCGAGTCGTTTAGAGTTGATTTGTTGAAAATTACCAGTAGGGGTCTCCTTTGAGCCTAAATAAAAGTTTATTACCACCCACACACACACACACACACACACACACACACACACACACACACACACACACACACACACACACACACACACACACACACACACACACACACACACACACACACACACACACACACACACACACACAACACACACACACACACACACACACACCACAACACACACACACACCACCACACACACACCACACAGTTCATTCATGTCAGTCCTCCAGCACTGAATCAAAATGGCATTTATAGCGTGCTTAATTCATTTAACATCACTGCTATTCTGGGTCTCAGGTAAACTATTACTTTATTTGGTCCTATACTGTGTATGTTATTCTTACTCATTTTAACTACTCTGTATATATTTATCTGTTTTAAACAGGAGAATCATTAAGTGACAAAGTTCATCAGACTCCAACGCATCTGATTACAAACGCTGAGAAAACAGTTCAGCTCAGCTGTTCTCACACCATTACTGATTATCGCATGATATTATGGTATGAGCAGCTGAAGGGTGATACTGCACTAAATCTCATTGGATATGTAAATTACAAGAATCCAACCATTGAAACTAAATACACAAATCAGTTCAAGATTGCAGGAGACGGGCAAAAGAATCTACTCTTAATTACACGTTAGAAAAGACACTTGTTGGGAACTGCAATATATTACTGTGCTGCCAGCAAAGCACAGTGATCGAGAGCCTTTTATCACTCCTACAGAAACCTTCGGTTAAAACACTTAACCCCAATAAACCCACAACATGTCAATGCACCCTATACAGTTTCTTCATTGCGATAATAAAATAATAAAAAAATATATAAAGATTAAAGGCATAATGGTCAACATATTATGAAGGTGGATTTTAGCCAAAAGGTTGAGCTGTGTTCTCAAGGCAAGGGTCTATTTCATACAGTTTTAAGTTGGCAATTTTTCACATTTTTACTAGGTTAAACTTAAATGTTGTAATTTTTATTTTTTATTACAATTTTTACTGAAAAATCACAATATTTCATGGCAATAACTGTGGAAATGTTGTTCTATAAAAGTGTTATTATCAATTATTAAATATTATTTTCAAGTGCCATTTTGTAATTTTTGGACTAACACCTAACTCCCAATACCCTTTTTTTGTATGGAAAGCAAAACCTGCTAAATATCTTTGTTGTGTCACAGATTACAAAAGTAACGTTGGTTGACCGTGCAAATAAATGATGAGAATTTTCCTCTTTTGGTGAATATGAAAGAGTTATGATATGCCTACTTTTCAATAGGTGGAGCTGTGCTACTACACATTCACTATAGAGGATTCACAGCATCTCAGTTTAGTTATGTGTTTTACAGTGTCATTGCTGGAGTAATGTGCTCACATTATCTTCCAGATTTATAGATTTTCAACATGAGATTTGTCATTATAGTTACTGTCACACTGATCACTTTTCAGGTAGGGCTCTGTCTATATTTATATATTCTAATGTAATTCCACTTTTTTATCCTTTCTGTTTCATGAATACTGTTCTACTTTTTCACAGGATTTTCTCATAGTAACAAAGTCGACCAGTCTCCACCTGATGTGATTCAGAGGCTAGGAGAATCTGCAAAGATGCGTGTCAACACAGTGTGACCAATTACAATCAAATCAACTGGTACAGACAAAACCAGGGCCAGTTCACATTCATGGGATACTTGCTTGTAAAAGGAGCAAACCCAGAAAAACAGTTCATTGAAAAAATAGAAATGTCTGGGAATGGCAATAGCGATGGATCTTTGACCATTAAAAGTCTCTTATCTAATGACAGCGCAGTGTATTTTTGTGCTGCATATTACACAGTGTTTCAGATCCCTGCAGTTCATTACAAAAACATCTCTTTGATTCTGCTATTAGAAGCGAAAAACATGAAACGTTTAATATCTTCATTCGCACCTGTCCTGTGGGGTTTACTGTATTTGAGACTCTGCCAGTTGAAAGCAATAATCAACCACAGAGGAGGCTGTCACTTGTTTACAGTATATTTGATTAAAACTCAAGACTTCCTGTTTATTTTCACATCTTATGTTTTGAATCCCTTTACATTAGTTATGTACTTACTGTACATCCAAACATTTACTCAACGCGACTCATTGAAGGTATTCATAGTCCAGAGTTACTATACTACTACTTACTACTACTACTACTACTACTACTACTATACTACTATAAACACTTGTACTTGCATAAAAGTTAGGTGCAATGTACTTATTGTCTACATTGTATTGCAAACCCAGGTCTGGTGGTATAGTCAGGCTTAAGGATGGGTTAAGGTGTGAGGTTTGTAATTAAAAACTAATTACAGCTGTAATAACATTAAAGATTTTTTTTTTTATATAAGTACAATGTGAAAACAAGTACACAATAAGTGCATTGTATCAAATGATTAATTATGTTAATACAGATAGAACATAGACAATTAATATATAGTGGGACCAAACATACAAATTGGGGATGTGAATTTATTTGGTCATGAATGCTGTGATGTATTTATCATAGAGGAAATTGCCATGTTAAGTATAAAGGAAGAGTTCAGCCCCACTCCATCTGGTTTTTGTTGTTGTATGTATGTATGTATGTATGTATGTATGTATGTATGTATGTATGTATGTATGTATGTATGTATGTATGCATGCATGCATGCATGTATGTATGTATGTATGTGATGTATGTATGTGATGTATGTGATGTATGTATGTGATGTATGTGATGTATGTATGTGATGTATGTATGTGATGTATGTGATGTATGTATGTGATGTATGTATGTGATGTATGTATGTGATGTATGTATGGATGCATGTATGTATGTGATGTATGTATGGATGCATGTATGTATGTATTGTATGTATGTATGTATGATATGTATGTATGTATGTATGTATGTATGTATGTATGTATGTATGTATGTAGTAGTATGTATGTATGTATGTATGTATGATGCATGTATGTATGTGATGTATTGATTATGTGATGTATGTATGGATGCATGTATGTATGGATGCATGTATGTATGTATGTGATGTATGTATGGATGTATGTATGTATGTATGTATGTGATGTATGTATGGATATGTATGTATGTATGTATGTATGTATGTATGTATGATGATGTATGTATGTATGTATGTATGTATGTATGTATGATGCATGATGTATGATGTATGTATGCATGATGTATGTATGTATGTATGTATGATGTATGCATATATACGCATGTATGTATGTATGTATGTATGCATGTATGCATGTATGTATGTACAGTCCCAGTATTTTTTCTATATTTTTCTCATTGGTTGCTCTTTCACTTCATGTTCTCTATTCTCAGTTATTCATTTAGGCTAGTTTACTTTGCCAGATGTTTCTACTAAAATCACTTACGATAAATAAAAAAGCACAAAGTTATACCATTGTTGACATGTAAAGCAAGTGTATGGAGCTAATTTAACAATTATATTTAATTTTCAACAATAATGTTGATCTTCCTGCATTGACACCCGTAATGAGAACTGAACTGACTTGACGATGAATCACAGTTTTCTCCAGAGCGTGTATATATAAACAAACTAAATTAATAACTTTTGTTACAACAAAAATGAATCACTTAACTTACTAAAGGTGCCCTAGAATGGGGTTATTTTATTATTTTATAATGTTTCCTGGTTGCCCTTATAGTATGTTTTTAGATCAAAATAGTCATAATTTAGAAAAAACATTTTTCAAAGTCCTGATTTTAGCCTCTGATTTGAACACTGTTTGAAGGGCGTGTCTGCTGTGAGACTTCAGTGTAACCGCCCACTGCTGTGATTGGCTGAACGCTTGCATATGAAATGCTATGTATTACATGTGAAACTCTCTCGAATACTTTTACTACAGCTATTAAACGTTTTTACTATTACAGCATCGAGATTAACGAATCGTGAGATGTTTTAAAGTATTTCAATCTATTTTTATCACATAAAATGTTTCGTGACGAGCATTGAGCAATGATATCTGTTGATCGCGAGAATGAAGATCTTATCATTGCAACGCAGTTTCTGCACTCTCTCTAATGCTTTCACCAATGCAAACACATGATGTACATCATTGATTTCATAACGATTGGCAAGTGTCCAGATAAACTCGCGCTGTGTGGAAAGATTGTTCTTTGAATCGCTTTCTGTATATAAATTATTCGTGAGAGAAGCCTGCTTGATATGTCCAAGGTTAGAAAATAAGTCCGTGGTGAAATGGGCAGAGCAAACTAACAACTTCGAATTAAACTGTTGCGGTATCCGATTATAGATAAACATTAACCACGCCGGTTGACATTTCTTTTCTGTGGAAGGATATGAAAAGTCCTCACATCCCTGCACAGCTGGAACATATACATTTATTTTCATGATCTGCCATTTTCCCTCTGATCCTCGCTGTTTCTTCACCTGCAGAACTACCGATGGTTCGGCTGCGCAGTTCCGCCTGCATGAGGGCTGGCATATGCAAATTTTTGGAGGCGTACATATTAATTATTCCGACTGTTGCGTCACAGTCTGTGTTTGTGAGATTCGCCTATTTTCAGGTGTTTTCAAAAACAAGATTTAAATAAGGATAAAACAATGGTGTTTGAGACTCACTGTACGTCATGTCCATGTACTGAACTCTTGTTATTTAACTATGCCAACATAAATTCAATTTCACATTATAGGGCACCTTTAAGTTGGACTGTGACGCTACTTTCTTCTGGAAACAAACTTTGTTGCATTATTTTCTTGTTATCTCTGTAAAGCTGCTTTGAAACAATCTGTATTGTAAAAAGCGCTATATAAATAAATGTGACTTGACTACACATTAAATAAGGTTAGCATAACTGTATAGCAGAACAATTGAGGGGATTTTTCTTTCCTGGAGTAAAAAAAACACGTCACTTCCTTTCACTCGTGACGTTTATTTAGTCTCAGTGCTGTTAGATTGTGTTCAGCTGATTTCCAGAGACTGCCTATGCTAAATATCACAATGTTTGCTTTATTCTTAACCTTGTTGCCAGGTAAGATTCTTCAAAATATGTACTTTAAAGGTAATGAATTTCCTGAAAATGACTATGTATCATTCCTACACACCTTCCCTCTGTTTAGGTCTTGTACACAGTCAGAGAGTTGCTCAGTCTCCTCCAGAGCTGATGAGAATCCTCACAGAATCTGCTGTTCTCACGTGCTCACATTCTGACCAGAGCTTCGAACGCATTCTCTGGTATAAACAATCTGATGACGGGGGATTCATTTTTCTTGGTTTTCTCAACAATAATTTTGCAAATCTTGAAGATGAATTTGAAAGCAAAATCAGCTTGGATGGAGATGGCAGAAATCGTGCCACACTAACAATCCACAACCTGACATCAGTCGACAGCGCAGTGTATTACTGTGCAGCACGAACTCACAGTGTGTTAAATCCCCACAACCCAACGCAAAAACCATCTTTATCACATCAGAATATCTGCAGTGTGCACTAAAACAGGTGATGCCGTTCGTTCACCTCTACAAACCACTAAAGCTGTATTACACTGTGAGTTTCACAAAAACTAGTTCTCTGCCCTTCCTTGTGACTTATAATGTGGACCTTTGACCATTAAATATGGCGGCAAATCAATGCCTTTTAGATCCCTGCAGTTCATTACAAAAAGCATCTATTTGACTCTGATTAACAGATAAACCAACAAGAAAGTGTTCATTTACACCGGTTCCCGTGGTGCATAGAGACTCAACCATGACAGTTTTCAGTGAGAGGATTTTTCAGACTTAATGTAATATAAATATTGAAAGCTCATGTTGCCAGCGGTGAAGTAACTCTTTAAAGGGACATGAAAGCAAAAAATGTTCAGGCCTTAAATATAATGCTGAAAGTCTATTTCATTAAAGAGCAGATTTTTTTATTTTATAACACAACACTTTGATCAGTTGTACTGTTCTTTAAAAACATATTTGGTGCAATTACTATCAAGTCCACTAGGAGTCTCATTTCAACCTGATATAAAGACACATTTATCAGAGGAAGTGTGGGACAGGTTTCTGTGTCTCAGAGAACACACACCACACACACACACACACACACACACACACACACACACACACACACACACACACACACACACACACACACACACACACACACACACACACACACACACACACACACACACACACACACACACACACACACACACACACACATACACATACACATACACATACACACACACACACACACAGAGAGAGTGTGTAATGTGTGTTTTATTCTGTGCATCACTGAGAGCTCCAGCACTGAAGCTTCAACATGACATTTACAGTGTGTTTCATTTATTTCACAGCACTGCCATTCTTGATCTCAGGTATAGAATCATTCATTTATGTATTTTCATATGGCTCTAGACTTTTCATTGTTTTAATGGACTTTTCCGTCTCTTTCAAACAGGGGAATCACTGAGTGACAAAGTTAATCAAACACAGAAAGATCTGCTGGTTAAAACTCATGAAGATGTTACACTCTCCTGCTCTCACACAATACCAAACTATTACATGATATTATGGTATGAGCAGCCGAAGGGCGATACTGCACTAAATCTCATTGGATATGTACGTTACACAAATCCAACCATTGAAAGTAAATACACAAATAAGTACAAGATTGTAGGAGATGGTTCAAAAGACTCTACTCTTAATTTCAAGCTGAATGTATCTGGGATGTATTATTGTGCTGCCAGTGAAGCACAGTGTTAGAGATTGTTCAATCTCCATACAAAAACCATCTGTTATTACCACAAACCAAAACTTTTAACTGTGAGCATATACATAAAGTGCTAATTATGAAACTAGCCATAGCATGGATGAATGGATACTGTAATGAAACATATTATGTCTTATAGATTTAATTGAATACAAAAATAAACAAAGAATATTGTGATTTCACAATAAATGATTCTGACAAGGATATTAAAGTTGTTGAAAGTTGAAGGAAAGATTAGGTAATAGTCTGTATTCTCAGGTCTTCATATGGTATCAACATCTTCTCAGATGTTTCTCCTAACATTCCTTGAGAATAAAAATAATACTATTACTGTATGTAATCAAAAGTTTATCTGAGTACTAAAATTAGCAAAAGCTCAGATAATTTAGTCTTGTGTTGTGAGAATTTGATGAGAAATGTTAAACTTGAAAAATGTATTGCTGTGTCAGAGAAACAATTGAGATATTAATTATTAAATAGATCTCAGTTGTGATTTTTATTCCTGGAGTAAAAACATGTCACTTCCTGTCACTTGTCATGACTTTTATTTTGTCTCAGTGTCGTCAGTAGATGTTGAGCTGCTTTCCATCATACACTGACTATGCGCAGAATATCCTCATGATGATAATGTTTGTCATATTCTTTGTCCTGTTGACAGGTAAGATTGCCCAAAGCATGTTCTTTAACAGAAATAAAGAAATGTTCTGAAAATGCAATGTACCATTCACCATTTCTCTCTGTTTAGGTCTTGTACACAGTCAGAGAGTTGCTCAGTCTCCTCCAGAGCTGATGAGAATCCTCACAGAATCTGCTGTTCTCACGTGCTCACATTCAATCCAGGGCTTAGATCTCATTCTCTGGTATAAACAATCTGATGACGGGGGATTCATTTTTCTTGGTTATCTTAATTTGAATTTTCCATATCCAGAAGATGAAATTAGAAACAAAATCAGCTTGGATGGAGATGCCAGAAGTCGTGCCACACTAACAATCCACAACCTGACATCAGTCGACAGCGCAGTGTATTACTGTGCAGCACGAACTCACAGTGTGTTAAATCCCCACAACCCAGCGCAAAAACCATCTTTATCACATCAGAATATCTGCAGTGTGCACTAAAACAGGTGATGCCGTTCGTTCACCTCTACAAACCACAAAAGCTGTTTCTGTGACAGTGACAGTCAGAGCCAGTAAAACCTGCATGTATTCCCATGCTCATGTACTGTATGATTATTACTGGTTTGGCTTTATCTGCTGGATGCGGACCGACCATTGATCTTTCTGGTTATTCTGGTTGACCAAGGAAGCTTTGCTTGTTAAGCTACACTCTAAAAAATGCTGGTTTGTTTTAACCCAATTATGGGTCAAATAGGGACAAACCCAAAAGTTGTGTTAAAAATGTAATTTAGAAATGTAGCCCATTGGCTGGGTTTGTCCATATTTGACCCAAAGCTGGATTAAGGTGGATTAAGGTTTAAGGGAAAGGGTCAACAGATGCAAATTCAACTGAAAGCAACTTGCACTGATTTATCTTAAAACATGTCAGGGTTATAGTTGTGTCTCAAGATGCACATCCGTAATATTTTTTTCTAAGGCATGTTTATAAAAGCTGCTTAAATGTCCCAATTGAGCTAAGGCCTAATCCTGGCTTAATCTAAGCCCTGTCTGTGAAACCAGGCGCTAGTAGGAGGGACCACATCTTATTCTGTCGAACAGATGATTACTTTAAACGTCTGTTAGTGGAGAAAGAAGCTTTTTGCTGCCAAACGCTGTAGTTCCGGCATCTACCAGCAGGGCTAGCGGGCTCATGCTAACCAGCTCTATTAGACCACCTGGTTCAAACCGGTTCCACTTTCTTTATATGGGGGCATATCCACATCATATCAGTGATATTGTGGTGATTTGTTTTACATTGCTGTTGCTTCAGTAATATTCCACATAACAATTTAGATTATTTACTTAGTGTCAACATGAGAATTGTGATCATAATTACTGTTACACTGATCAGTTTCTCAGGTAAGGCCCTGTATGCATTCTTGTACATTCATTCAACCTTTTCTCTTTTCTGTTTTGTTAAATGTGACTCTTAATTTTACAGGTTTTTCTCATAGTAAAAAAGTCAACCAGTCTCCACCTGATGTGATTCAGAGACAACGAGAATCTGCAAAGATCCAGTGTCAACACAATGTGAATAATTATGATCAAATCAACTTTTACAGACAAAACCAGGATCACAAGTTCACATTGATGGGATATTTGCTTGGAAAACAACCGTACAAAGAAAATGATTTTAAAGATGAAATAGAAATGTCCGGGGATGGGAATAGCGACGGATCTTTGACCATTAAAAGTCTCTCGTCTAATGACAGCGCAGTGTATTTTTGTGCTGCATATTACACAGTGTTTCAGATCCCTGCAGTTCATTACAAAAACACTGTGATTAACAGATAAAGGTTCAAAAAGTTTACTATAACCCCCCCCCCCCCCCCCCCCGAATACTTTTATCAATATAGTGATCTCACTGTATATGATTATAGTACAAAACACATGTTGCATAATATACATTGCATTTGTGTGCAAATAAAAGCGAATATTTTCAATCCTTAAACCTAATAATAAACTTCAGAAAAATATCTAAATATTTAATATGGCCGTATGCACCTCATTGGTGCAATTACTATCAAGTCCACTAGGAGTCTCTTTCAACCTGATATAAAGACACATTTATCAGAGGAAGTGGGACAGGTTTCTGTGTCTCAGAGAACACACACACACACACACAGAGAGAGTGTGTAATGTGTGTTTTATTCTGTGCATCACTGAGAGCTCCAGCACTGAAGCTTCAACATGACATTTACAGTGTGTTTCATTTATTTCACAGCACTGCCATTCTTGATCTCAGGTATAGAATCATTCATTTATGTATTTTCATATGGCTCTAGACTTTTCATTGTTTTAATGCACTTTTCCATCTCTTTCCAACAGGGGAATCACTGAGTGACAAAGTTAATCAAACACAGAAAGATCTGCTGGTTAAAACTCATGAAGATGTTACACTCTCCTGCTCTCACACAATACCAAACTATTACATGATATTATGGTATGAGCAGCCGAAGGGCGATACTGCACTAAATCTCATTGGATATGTATATTACAAAAATCCAACCATTGAAAGTAAATACACAAATAAGTACAAGATTGCAGGAGACGGTGCAAAAGAATCTACTCTTAATTTCCAGCTGAATGTATCTACTTCTGTTATGTATTATTGTGCTGCCAGTAAAGCACAGTGTTAGAGATCATTCAATCTCCATACAAAAACCATCTGTTATTACCACAAACCAAAACTGTAGGGCCTTCCGTTCAACTACAATTTACAGTACATTTCAGGGGGGTGAATACAAAAATTTACCAAATATAATTGTGTTTTATTTTGGTTATATGCAGGCCACATTAAATGGGGAATGTTTTACCAAACCTTCAGCATAAGATACATTTTATGTATAAATTATTTTGTGTTATACCCTTACAAATGTTCAGTACTGCAATATAAAAGCCCATTAGAAAAATAGCAAATCAAAGTTTCTGAAAATCTAGAGTGAAAGACACAAACTAATTCAATATTTAAAAAAAAAAACATTTTGTGAGAATGATTTATATACATTTTACAGTGAAATTAAAGTTGATCAGCGATCAGTTACATTGAATGTAAGTCGGGTATAAAGGTGTGATCTTACCAGTAGTATTATTGTTGTTACGGCGTCTGACCCTGGTGATTCCCTGCACTCTCAGTCCCGTGCTCTCTCTCCCGAATACTAAGTGTCTCATACTTCAGCCTAGTAGGTATCATTATGCTCTGAATGCATTACACCTGTTCTGTATGAACTCTGGTCCCTAAGCTATATCTGCCTCGTTAACTCAGCACCCTGTGCGAAGTATTGTTTCACCCTGTGTTTCATGTCCGAGCGCTCTCTAGTTCCCTGATTATCTGTGTTACTGAACCTAGCCTGTGACTAACCTCTCTGACTGTCTGCAGCCTGCCAAGTGACCATTGCCTGTATCTGGACTCTGATTCTCGCCGCCAGCCCTGAACCTTGCCTGTCTCCGGTTATCCCGCTGTCTGCTGCACGTGTCGAACCAAGCCTGTTTCTGACCCTGAGTTTTGGCCACAGCCCCGGGCTCCAGTCCAGCCCTTCAAGAATATCTGCCTTGTGTTAACCTTCTACTGAAACACTTTATGTTTGCTTGAGACTGCATATTAAATTGTTGCAAATGGATCTGCCTCACCTGTCTGATTCGTCACAATTGTAATAATATACAAAATTCAAAATTAAGCACTGTTGGACACTGTTTTGACAAATTAAACAACAAGGCCATTTTAATTCACATATCTAATCCAAACATTACTGCATAAAAACTTGTTTGATTTAAAACACTGATTAAATGTTGTAACGGAAGAAAAAACATGTCCTGTTTGGCTTCATTCATGTGACTTTCAAAAGTGTGCTAATTTTTACTGGTACAATCGAAATTTCTAATCACTATATTGCATTGTTTTGACTTAATTGTTAGTACATATGAATAAAAAAACTTTATTACAACATTCAAGCAGTTAAAAAAACACTGTTGTATTACTATCAAGTCCACTAGGAGTCTCTTTCAACCTGATAAAGACACATTTATCAGAGGAAGTGGGACAGGTTTCTGTGTCTCAGAGAACACACACACACACACAGAGAGTGTGTAATGTGTGTTTTATTCTGTGCATCACTGAGAGCTCCAGCACTGAAGCTTCAACATGACATTTACAGTGTGTTTCATTTATTTCACAGCACTGCCATTCTTGATCTCAGGTATAGAATCATTCATTTATGTATTTTCATATGGCTCTAGACTTTTCATTGTTTTTAATGCACTTTTCCATCTCTTTCAAACAGGGGAATCACTGAGTGACAAAGTTAATCAAACACAGAAAGATCTGCTGGTTAAAACTCATGAAGATGTTACACTCTCCTGCTCTCACACAATACCAAGCTATTACATGATATTATGGTATGAGCAGCCGAAGGGCGATACTGCACTAAATCTCATTGGATATGTAAATTACAAGGCTACAACCATTGAAAGTAAATACACAAATAAGTACAAGATTGAAGGAGACGGTGCAAAAGAATCTACTCTTAATTTCCAGCTGAATGTATCTACTTCTGTTATGTATTATTGTGCTGCCAGTAAAGCACAGTGTTAGAGATCATTCAATCTCCATACAAAAACCATCTGTTATTACCACAAACCAAAACTGTAGGGCCTTCCGTTCAACTATTGACAATTTACAGTACATTCGGGGAGGTGAATAAAAAAACATACCAAATATAATTTTGTTTTATTTAGGTTATATGCAGGCAACATTAAATGAGGAATGTTTTACCAAACCTTTAGCATAAGATACATTTTATGTATAAACAATTTTTTGTTATACCCTTATAAATGTTCAGTACTGCAATATAAAAGCCCATTAGAAAAATAGCAAATCAAAGTTTCTGAAAATCTAGAGTGAAAGACACAAACTAATTCAATATTTTTTTTTACAAACATTTTGTGAGAATGATTCATATACATTTTACAGTGAAATTAAAGTTGATCAGCGATCAGTTACATTGAATGTAAGTCGGGTATAAAGGTGTGATCTCACCAGATTGTAATAATATACAAAATTCAAAATTAAAGGTGCAGTGTGTAGCTTTTTGGCGACATCTAGCGGTTCGTTTGCGAGTTTACACTAAGGGCTCAGCCCACTGCTCACCCCTCCCTTTCGAAGAAGCTACAGTGGCTAAAACGGGACAAACATCGTCGTAGTGAGCCAGAGTAAAACAAGCCACAGCTAACATGGAGTACCACAGTCCATTATAAACCACATCATGGATAAAGTTTACAAAGCCATAGTCAGGTGAGGATCAGGGTCTTAATACATAATATAATAATATTGGTCTGAGCTGTCGACACGACAGATCTCGTCACAGTTGTTGTAAATAATAGTAATCAGCTGATTGTCTCACGAACGTAACCAGCACATTCTCCCCACATAGCAAACCCATAATACAGCGAGGGAGAAGAACCACATGAAACTATGCAACTATAGATTTTTTCTAACAGGGTAGTAAAAGTTTAGCTGGCTAATATGAGCGGTTACTGTGGCTGAGCTGGTTAAAGCCTTGTTTATACTCGACGCGTCCGCATGAGCCCAAAGGTGCGTGCGGCAAAATGACGTGATTGTAACAGCACGCGTGCCTCCGCATCCCAATAGACACCACTTGCTACACACAATAGCCTTTTTTCTCTGATTTTGGAAACTCGATCGACTTAAAATGCTTCCAAGATCGACGGGTTGGTGATTCCTGTAACTGTTTTCCGGTCAATGACAAGAGTAGCCTACTAATCCGCTGTCTCACGAATGTAACCAGCACATTTATCCCCACATAGCAAAGCCATAACACAGCGAGGGTGAAGAATTAAGTTACATGAAACAATCCAACTACATATTTACACCACTGACAAGGGAAAAGTCACTACTCACGGTGTTTATGACTAGCTTCTTTTAGCTTTCTGCGGCTTCTCTTTCAAAGTAGTGACGAAACGCGCTCTGTAACGCTGTTTGTTCGCTGTCGGTTACGGTAGAAATATGACGTCATAATATGGCGGCCTTCATAGAAGGGGATTCCCGCGCCTATGTAGATATAAATTCCTAATTCTAAGGTAATAAAAACATTACGGTTTATTAAGTAAGTTCTTTATACACAACTGAACACATAGTTATGGATGTCATATTGCATTTCTGTTAATAAATAGTCAAAAATGTTACACACTGCACCTTTAAGCACTGTTGGACACTGTTTTGACAAATTAAACATCAAAGCCATTTTAATTCACATATCTAATCCAAACATTACTCTATATAAACTTGTTTGATTTAAAACACTGATTAAATGTTGTAACGGAAGAAAAAACATGTCCTGTTTGGCTTCATTCATGTGACTTTCAAAAGTGTGCTAATTTTTACTGGTACAATCGAAATTTCTAATCACTATATTACATTGTTTTGATTTAATTGTTAGTATATATGAATAAAAAAACTTGAATGCAACATTCAAGAAGTTAAAAAAACACTGTTGTATTACTATCAAGTCCACTAGGAGTCTCATTTCAACCTGATATAAAGACACATTTATCAGAGGAAGTGGGACAGGTTTCTGTGTCTCAGAGAACACACACACACAGAGAGAGAGTGTGTAATGTGTGTTTTATTCTGTGCATCACTGAGAGCTCCAGCACTGAAGCTTCAACATGACATTTACAGTGTGTTTCATTTATTTCACAGCACTGCCATTCTTGATCTCAGGTATAGAATCATTCATTTATGTATTTTCATATGGCTCTAGACTTTTCGTTGTTTTTAATGCACTTTTCCATCTCTTTCAAACAGGGGAATCACTGAGTGACAAAGTTAATCAAACACAGAAAGATCTGCTGGTTAAAACTCATGAAGATGTTACACTCTCCTGTTCTCACACAATACCAAACTATTACATGATATTATGGTATGAGCAGCCAAGGGCGATACTGCACTAAATCTCATCGGATATCTATATAACAAGAGTCCAACCATTGAAAGTAAATACACAAATGAGTACAAGATTGTAGGAGATGGTTCAAAAGAATCTACTCTTAATTTCCAGCTGAATGTATCTACTTCTGTTATGTATTATTGTGCTGCCAGTAAAGCACAGTGTTAGAGATCATTCAATCTCCATACAAAAACCATCTGTTATTACCACAAACCAAAACTGTAGGGCCTTCCGTTCAACTATTGACAATTTACAGTACATTCGGGGAGGTGATTTAAAACAAAACTATTAAATGTCAGGTTTTTTTGTGTTATATGCAGGCCACATTAAAACAGCATGGGGAACCTTACCTTTTACCAAACCTTCAGCATTTTAAGATACATTTTATGTATAGATTTTTTTGTTCTATACTGTACCGTCACAAATGTTCAGTACCATATGGAAGCCCATTAGAAAAAATAGCAAATTACACTTTAAAAACTATGAAAATCTAGAGTTTTGAAAATCATTTTATTGTGTGAAAATGATTTATATATTTTTTTACAGTTTAATTAGGTTTAATTTAATTTCAGTTAATATTTAGGTTGTTTTAATTTAATAAAGTAATACATTTTAAAATTTGTATATATATATAATAATAATAATAATAAATAATATATATATAATATATATATATATTATTCTTCCAAAACACGTTTGGCCACAATTATTACATTGACCCTTTTATTAAATACCTTTTTGCAATCTCCTTTTGCCAAGATAACAGCTCTGAGTTTTCTCCTATAATTCCTGATGAGTTTGGAAAACACCTGACAAGAGATCAGAGACCATTCCTCCTTACAGAATCTCTCCAGATCCTTCAGATTCCCAGATCCATATTGGTGCTTCTTCTCTTCAGTTCAGCCACTCATTTTCTATATGGTTCAGCTCAGGGAACTGGGACGGTCATGGCAGAAGCTTCATTTTGTGCTCCCTAACACATTTTTGTGTTGATTTTGTTTTGGATCGCTGTCCTGATGGAAGATCCAACCACAGCCCATTATAAGATTTCTAGCAGAAGGCGTCAGGTTTTGATTTTTTATCTGTTGATATTTGATAGAATCCACAATGCCATGTATCTGAATAAGAAGTCCAGGACCTCCAGCAGAAAAATAGGCCCACAACATTAAAGATCCAACGGTATATTAAATTGTACACATGGGATACTTTTTATCCTTGTGTGCACCAAACTCATCTAGTGTGTTTGCTGCCAAAAAGCTCTTTTTTTAGTTTAATCTGACCACAGAACCCCGTGCTGTTTGAAGATCCAGTCGTGTCGGATACCTGAATATGCTGGAGTTTGTATTTGGATGAGCGAGGAGGATTTTTCTTAAAACCCTCCCAAACAACAAGTGGTGATGTAGGGGTTGTTTGATTTTTTTTAATAGGCTTTCTGACCCCAAAACTCAACTAATCTCTGCAATTCTCCATCTGTGATCCTTGAAGAGTCTTTGGCCACTCAAACTTTCCTCCTCACCGTGCATTAAGACACTATAGACACACATCCTCTTCCTGGCAGAATCGTAACATCTTTAGATGATTGGAACTTCTTAATTATTGCCCTGATGGTGGAAATGGGGATTTTCAATTCTTTTGAAATTTTCTTACATCCACTTTCTATTTTGTGATGCTCAACAATCTTTAGATGCACATCAGAACCATGTTCTGTGGTTTTACTCATTGTAATGGATGATTAAGGGAATTTGGCCTTTGTGCTTCCTCATATTTAAACTCCTGTGAAACAAGAAGTCATAGCTGGACAATTTAATGGTACTAGTCACCCTGGTGTGCTAAAAAAGGTAAATATTAATGGGAATATACTTCATAGATAAATTATTCATAAAAAATTCTAGGGGTATGAATAATTGTGGCCAACGTGTTTTGGAGAAAAATATTTTTTATAATGTGATTTTCCCCCCCATTTTCAATTCTTTTACTTCAATGAAAGGTTATATTTTTGCCAATTTTTTTAATGAAAGATCAAAAGGATAAACTATGAAGATTTATTTTTTACAGCCATTTTTGATCATAATTACCAGGGGTGCCATTAATTCTGAGCACCACTGTATATATATATATATATATATATATATATATATATATATATATATATATATATATATATATATATATATATATATATATATTAATAACTTTATTTTATTCAAAATGGACAAAATTATGGTTCCCTTTCAGTTGGAACGTCAGACATAGTCGACGTAGACTGAACGGGATCCCGCCAGGGCGCCAGTCATCTTCGACTACTATTGAATGAGCCAATGTTGAATTGTCGTGCGTGATTTACATCACACACTCCGCCCCGTGGCGCGAGTATAAATACAGAAGTGGATGCACGCACTAGTTGCCTTTTGCTTCGGAGCCGATCGTTTGATGTCTCTGAAGAGTGCTGTTGTTTACAACGAGCGAGTGTGTCGGTGTTCTTCTGGAAGACTCTCCCAGTGGTGGTGGTTTCTACAGCGCGAGTGCAGCGGTGATCGCGAGCTTTGAGCTCTCAACTGCTGTTTTAACAGCAACAAATTTATAAAAGGTTTGTATGTGTTGACGGCTGGTTAGAGGGCAGAAAAGTGAATGCTTCACTGTTTTAGTTCACTGTTCAGTGTTGCCGCGGTCATTCCCCTGTGTGCTCCGGTACTGCTGATGGGTCCTATTTTCTGAAAGAGCAACACGGGTGCGTTTGCGTCTTTTTCAAGATGTCATTCCACCTGTGCGTTTCTGGATGCGGTCGTTCCCTTTTCCTCTCTGACGGTCACAATTGTTGCATCACGTGTTTAGGCTTACAGCACGCTGAAACAGCTTTTGTGGATGGTTCATGTTCCCATTGCAGGGAATATGACTGCGAGGTGTTGTGATCGAGACTCACCTTCGTCCGCGAAGTGCAAGTCCCCATTTCCATGCCCCACCCCTGGGTGCCGTGTGTGGGATGGGTGATCGGAGGATAGTGATGGATTTCTCGCCCGGTAACCATTCCTTGTGGGCTCCTCACTCCTCTATCACACCGCAGCCGATGGAATTCCTGTTGAACGTGCTGGTCGCTCTGTAATGGACCGATCAGGCGTTTGGGGTTCCCCCAGAGGATGATGGAGGATCATCTCCTCTGGAGATGACGACTCGGCTGTGTTATCTCCCTCTGAGAGTGTAACGTTGTCCGAGCCAGATCCAGAAATGTCAAGTCAAGTCAAGTCAAATATGTTTATATAGCGCTTTTCACAATGCAGATTGTATCAAAGCTGCTTCACAGTATCAATCAACAACTTAACAATGTTTGTTTATTACTGGAAAAAAGACATCCAAGTTTGGTAGAGCTGATCAATGGTATGATTGGTTAATTAATTTGAATATCCCCGACTGAGCAAGCCAAAGGCAACAGTCAGCTATGTCAGCTATGCTGAAACGGGCCGCCGAGGCTGCCGGGCTCAAGTGGAACACTCCACCGTGTCCCGTTCAGTCTCGGTTGGAGGATTGGTATCTCGGGGCGGGCCGCGCTGGTTCTCAGCTCGCCGCCACAGTGCCTTTCTTACCCGAAGTGCATGGAGAGCTTACCAGGTTGTGGACGGCACCTTTCTCAGCCAGAAACTGCCTGAATAGTCTTTCCCCCTCACTACCCTTGATGGAGGAGCGGTGAAGGGTTGCGAGGCTATCCCTCCAGTGGAGCGGCCAGGTGTTGAGCAGAGTTGCTCCTGAAGCTCAGTGATCTTCACATGTAGTGTTGAGCAGTGCTCCTGTCTTGTGCACGCATGTTGCTTGCACCTACTGTGCTAGGTCAGGAGTGGAGCAGGTCTTGATAGTTGCCCCTTATTGGCCCAACCAGACCTAGCTCTCCTCGACAGCCCTCCTGACTTCCCCTGAAAACATTTCAGGGACGGGGCATGATGGCACCCCTGATTTCAGGCCGGTCCTAACTGAACACGGAGGTGCAGTTGGCTACCACAGGAATATGTTGTAGTTACCATCACTTTTGCGAGCACTCCCTAAAAACAGGAAGTTGTGCTTACGCCAAATAGAAGTGGAACCTATTCGTTGAGTGAGTCTTCTCTCCGTGAGGAGATCCTGAGAGCGTTCGGTCATTTAAGTGCTCTCTTTCCTGCAAGATGGGTTGGAGTAGACTGTTTTCCTCCACCCTCAAAAAGATGTTGCTTCAGTTTTCTTGACGCACATCATGATGCAGAAGCATGGGAAGCACGTCCTGATCGTCAGGTTCCTGAGGGAGCAAGGGAATATCCTTGTGCCCCTTTATCCTCTTGGGCCTTTGTCTCTGGTGCTACTGCACTGCAGAGATCGCCCCTGAGCCACTGCAGGCAGTGAGTTGAAATTTCTGTTTAAAACAGTTCTCCTGCTCTCGTGGTCTCTACTAGAGGGTAGGGACTTGCTAGCTTTCGGTCAACGAGTTGTGCCTGGAATTCGGGCCGGCTAACTCTCACGAGCTGAGACCCCGGCCTAGATATGTGCCCATGGTTACTACCTCTCCCTTAAAGGGATAGTTCACTTTGGAATTAATTTTTGATATGTTTTAGCTTACCTCAAGGGCATCCAAGATGTAGGTGTCTTTGTGGCCGCAGTATTTTCAATTTTGATATTTTTAGGTCAACCCGTTCTTGTCTGCCAGTCATATAATGCAGGCAATAGGGGTTCACCTTAAAAAGCTTACACAGAGAAGTCCAAATTAAACATGATTTAATGACTCGTAAACGTAAGTACACATTGATGACCTAAGACACGAAACGAGTGGTTTTTGTGAGAAAACGAACAGTATTTATATAGTTTTTACCTCTTGTAAACACAGCCACGTCCAAGTGATCTGAGATCGCGAGCGCTTCGGTCTTTTCCGGAAAGCACCGGAAGTGAAACCTCGCGCGTGTACGTCACTCATACAATTGTTTTATTTTTTTATTTTTTTTGTAATTGTTTTCATTTACGACGGTTTTAAACATCCCGGATAAGCGCAAATTAGTACCCTTTTAATTAGCAGTCTTACCTACAATCTCTGTTCTGTGTAAAAAATGAGTGACGTACACGCGCAATAGGGCTGTCACTTTTATGAAAAAATCCTGTTCGATTTTTGAGACATAAGTGTTCATTGAATCGATTGTAAAATCGATTTTCCGTGTCTAAAGACATTTCCATTTTCAACACCAAATATAGGCAAATCCACGGACAACTAACAGGCATTAGGACGAACGACGAACGTAAAGAGGGCGCTTGAGACGCGCACAAGTCAGCAATATTCGTGATGATTTATTGGTGTGAAGTTTCGTGCACAATGACAAAGAGGAGTGCTACATTCAAGGATTGAAATGAACACCCTCAACTCGCCAAATGCGGGTAAAATGAACTTTGGCGGCTAACGCTGTCAAATCCAGAGGTGTGCGTCTATGTTTATTGTTTACTCACTTTCTTTGCTGTGGAAGTTCGTGTAAGCCAAATCTGTGTGGATTTAGCGCAAATACGCAACTCTTGAGTCCTCGTGATATATTAAATACAGCGTATTGCGCAGAATCTGCGCATTTCTGGCTTACTTGAACACACACGTCACTAAGCAACGGCTCTGGCAACAAATAACGGCGCGCTTGTTCACTTGCCTTGAAGTAATAGCGAATATTAAAAAGCATTTGGTTAACAGAAAAGACATTATTATTTTCCAACATCCTACATGTTCTATTGATCTGTGCACCTAAAACACATTTTTGGTAAAAAAAAAAAAAAAAAAAAAAAAGGGCAGTTAAAATCGATTCCCTATTTTCGTTTCGATACTTGTTGTTGGTTGGTCCGATCGATTGTGCAATCGATTTTCGACCGTAAAGTGACAGCCCTAACGCGCAAGGTTTCACTTCCGGTGCTTTCCGGAAAAGAACGAAACGCTCGCAAACTCTCAGATCACTTGGACGTGGCTGTGTTTACAAGAGGTAAAAACTATATAAATACTGTTCGTTTACTCACAAAAACCACTCGTTTCGTGTCTTAGGTCATTAATGTGTACTTACGTTTACGAGTCATTAAATCATATTTAATTTGGACTTCTCTGTGTATGCTTTTTAAGGTGGACCCTATTGCCTGCATTATATGACTGACAGACAAGAACGGTTTGACCTAAAAATATCAAAATTGAAAATACTGTGGCCACAAAGCCACCTACATCTTGGATGCCCTTGAGGTAAGCTAAAACATATCAAAAATTAATTTCAAAGTGAACTATCCCTTTAATGGGACCAGGTGGTGAGCCTGCAAGCGCTGCTTTGGGGAAGGCAGACCCAGCCCTTGCTTTCTCTGTCCGTCCGCTTCGTTGCGGGTTACGTGCACAGAACGCAAGCCTTAGAACCTCAGATCAGCTCTTATCTGTTAAGGAAATCAGCAGAGAGTGAAGGCTGTTTCCAAGCGAGGTTGGCCCACTAAATGGTGACTGCCTTCATCTTAGTGAATATTCGAATGCACATGTCCACTTATGACCTCCAATGAGTGTGTTCTCCCGCCTAGGCATTGACACAGAGTGCTTCGCTGACAGATATTCTAGAGTTGGGGGCTGGGCGACACCTATAGTCGAACCGCTGCTTCCCGGGGCTCCTTTCTCATGAAGCCAGTTTCACCGTGAGGGTTCGAAGTGTCGACTTGCTTGCGCCATTCCCCTGCTACGGACTGGATAGTGCGCCATTCTGCTCCAGTTGAGTTCCCCCTTAGATTCCTGCACCCCTCCGACATCAGACTTGGCGGAACGCCCCGTGTTAGGCCTACCACTCGTAAGCTTTTGGAACCTGTGTTAGGCTGGGTCCATATGTTGCGATCCTTACGGTGATCCCATATGTGTATTCTTCCACGATACTGCGGCGAGCTGTCTCCCTACGGCCGAGCCCCCCGTCACTGGCCCCCAGTGCTCCATTGTACGCCGTCACCCAGTTCATATGTATATTTTCCACGTTACCTCCCTTCGGGTAGGATGTGGCTTCACACGTCCCTTTCTTCATGTACAGGGAACAGTTTCCCAGTGGTCCTGTAGGAACAGCAGTGACTTCCCTGTCTAAGCCCTGTCCTTTCCCACCTTAAAGTGCGGGGGCATCAGGAGGCTTTTGTCTAGGCACTGGAAGGTGGCAGCTTAAGTGGCATTTTCAATGGTTGATCCCGTTCAGTCGACGTCGACCATGTCTGACGTTCCGACTGAAAGTGAACGTCCTGGTTGCTTATGCAACCCACCTTGCCACTACTGCTGGACCACCACTGACTCCGAGTTCATTCATGTGACCTTCAAAAGTGTGTTAATTTTTACTGGTACAATCAAAATTATCATATATTGCATTGTTTTTGTTAGTATATGAATAAAAAAACTTTAGTGCAACATCCCAACAGTTAAGAAAGACGACTGTTGCATTACTATCAAAACCAGTAGGAGTCTATATACTAGACATATTTAAAATAAAGACATTTAAAAAAAAAATGTTATGGGGTGCAATTCAGTCATATATCATACTGCAGTCACGGGCTACATCGAAAATACCATACTTCTTATTATATAGTAGACAAAAAACAGTAGTACACACCAAAAAGTACGTGGACACTTGTAAAAAAGCAGTATTTACTGTACAACTGTACAATGAGTGCTTATCAGAATCAACTAAATGCTGGATTTTCAAAATATGTCAAGTATGTAAACTTTATGGCATAGTCTCTTTAAAAGACATCCAAATGTTTTACACACCTGTCTGTTATTTTAGGGACAACGACATTACATTTCCTATACACCTAAACATGACGCTGGACAAAACGAACTGTGATTGGTTGCTCTACATGTCAGTCAGACGGCCTCTGGGCCTTAATTGGCCAATGAAAGCTGCGATAGAGTCCAGACCTTCTGAAGCCTTCATGAGATTATAGTGTCAGAGTAACAATCACTCATGACTGTTTAGATTCATCTCTCCACAAATGAATATCAACATGAGAGTTTTCAGCATAATTACTGTTACACTAATCAATCTCTCTGGTAAGATTGTATTATTAACCAGATCCATGTGGTAAAACGCTTCATAATATTTTTGTCACTTTTTTTCTTCTTTGTTTACAGGCTTTTCTTACAGTTCTAAAGTCGACCAGTCTCCAGCGACATGATCAGGAAACCAGAAGAAACAGCGAGACTGCAGTGTTTACACAGTGTGACCAATTACAATCAAATCTACTGGTACAGACAAAACCAGGACCAAGGGTTCACACTGATGGGACATTTATACTTAACAACACCAAACAAAGAAACAGATTTCACAAACAAAATAGAAATGTCTGGGAATGGAAATAGCAATGGATCTTTGACCATTAAAAGTCTCTCGTCTAATGACAGCGCAGTGTATTTTTGTGCTGCATATTACACAGTGTTTCAGATCCCTGAAGTTCATTACAAAAACATCTCTTTGATTCTAGTGATTAAAAAAAACCCACTGTCTTAATCCACACCTGCTTCTGTGGTATTCATTTCAGACTGTCTGTTTTATAGCAAACAATTCAGTTTCTGAAGCTTTGCTTTTGATGTCAAGTGATTCACAGTGAGGAATAAATCTTGTAAAATGTACAAAAGGATGTCATAACTATAAACTCTATAATCCAGCAAGCACTGACAAACATTCAAAGCCTTGGCTTGATGAACACAATGTTATTCCTCTTTTCAACAGGTGGCGCTGTTTCACAACACATCCACTCAAGAGGAGGAACATTGGACCTGTGAAAGGGTTCAGATTATAATTCAGATGAATTTGCAAAATGGAATAAGACGGATAAAAAAGCTAAGCTGTTTTGATAACTTATAGGCCTAAGTATTTTTCTCTCTTATATAAGTTTTGATAACTTCTAATAGTGTAAGAACCCTGTAAGAACTTGACAATGATGAGAAATCCAGTTCTTTTCTCATATTTGACTCTGTTGGCATTTTGGTAAGTCAATTTAAATGCTTCTTTTTGGACACACATTTCTGTGTAATCTTGTAACATGATTTGCTGAAGTCTTTTTCTTCAATGCACAATGCAGTAATATTGTGATTTGATTTGCATCTGTTTAGCAGGCCACTGGTTCAGCAGTGTTGATCAAAAGCCTGCCGCCATCATTGTGAGTTCTGGAGCGTCCTGCACTCTCTCCTGTTCACACAGTATCTCCAGCTACAACACCATACTGTGGTACTACCAGCTTGGGCAAAACATGCACATTATTGGATATTCCTTTCATTCCACCCCCAATCTGGAGAATGCAGCGGGTAAAAAATATGATCTGAAGGGAGATGCCAAGAGTTCTGTGACCCTGACAATCTCAGAGCTCATGCTGAATGAAAGCGCAGTGTATTTCTGTGCAGCAAGTGCACACAGTGCTCTAGGGCACACATAAGCCCTACGAAAAAGCATATCATCTTTTGTGCATCTTTCAGTAACAGTTCAAGCACTTGAATGGTTTCCATGAGAGGTACATGACAACACATTCATACTGATTTCATACTGATTGGCCTTTAGAAGTAAAAGTTCCTTTAAGGTCCTGACTGAGTCGTTTTTTCCTCCGCTATACTGTCACCTGATGGAGTTTTGGTTCTTTGACACTGTCGCCTTGGTCTTTTAATCCCTAACCGAGCAAGCCAATTACTATTCCGTAGGGCTGGGCAAAAAAAAAATCGATTCACCTATCGGTAGCTATCGCAATTTGTTTTGACGATTTTAAAGCCTATATTTTTATTACAGAATTGATATTAATTCAAATTAAATTGCTTTATTTTTGTCCTTGCTTGAAACATTGTTTCGCCAATGAACTGACTGGATAAATGACAGTCTTCTGTAAAGCTTGTTTAGAGTTGAAATTAAATTTGCTTCATAACTGATAAGTTTTGCAAAATGAACACTGTTTTTCCGTTTATTACTGTGAAGCTGCTTTAAAATAATCTATAAATAAATGTGACTTGAGCATTCATTCAAAAATTCTACATAGAAAAAGTGATTTGTAATAATAATAATATGAGACAGACCTCCATAAACTTGAAAATTATATATTATATATTTCAACTTATAAAAATACTGTTTAATAGGGATGAATGATATATTGGCCACCATATCGGTATCGGCCGATTAATGTTCATTTTAATGTTATCATTATTGACCAGATAAGAAAATTTGGCTGATAGGTAAAGCCAATAAATAATGGATTATTTCTTTCAGCTGAGACACTTCACTGTTCGCCATGATGGTTTTGAATCGCTTGAAATATGATTGCAATCACTTAAAAAATGTAAATATAGTTGAGTGCAACCGCAACGTGTGAAAGTTAATTAATGAAAGTCTGTCATATGAACTACATTATGATTATTTTCTCATAATTTTATTGTGTGCCTAGGACATTTAATTGAATAAATTTTGTGGTGACAGTTTTGGCTCTCAAAAATTATAAAAAATTTGGATTTAGAGTTATCGGCCAATATAGCAGTTATCGGCTTTCAAATAGTTAGCGGTTAACGGTATCGGACAAAAAGTTCACATCGGTGCATCCTTATTGTTTAATGAGTTCCCAATGTACTCCACTATCCATTATCCACCAATCAGGAGTCATGTGGCATAGGCGATATAGATATAGATTTGCAAATAGCTCAGCAACAACATATTTTCTAATGAATTTGCAAATGGTGCAGTTAAGCCACTCTCCCTGCACACTCAAACTAATTACTTATTTGTACATATGAACATTTTGCAATACATTTAAAAATATTGATTTGTATATTAAGAATGAATCAAGACTTTTCTGACTCCGGTCATTCAATTGTTTTAGAAGAACAGTTCATTTATATATATATATATTTATCCTAACCAAAAATGTTTCATCTTGAAACTGGTTGATTTATGCCTTATATACTTTTTAATCTATTTTATTTTCCTGTTATCTCTGTAAAGCTGCTTTGAAACAATCTGTATTGTAAAAAGCGCTATATGAATAAAGGTGACGAGAAAAATTGTCCTGCCCATTCATTTGATTTTATTTGACCACTTAAATATAAAATATGAAACAGTATAGAACTGTGTCATACATAAAATAAAATACATAATAAGTAGTCAGGGATAACACAATAAAGCCCGAAGACTTATTTCCATTGTGGTCCCTCCTTCATTTCAACATGACATCACTTCCTGTGTCTAGTCCTGCTGCTTTACTGAAGACCTCAGTAGTGTTGCATGGCATGAGCATCATCCAACATGATTCGATTTGCATTTAAAATCATCTTCTTCCTGGGCTGGTTTACAGGTATCTTGATTTTAGTAAAATTATAAATTGCAGATGTTTTATATAAAGGCTACAAAGACATCAAACTGCATGGGTATTTGTGTCTAACGATATTTGCTGGCTTCTCAGGTTGCCGGATCTGTGAGAAGGTCCAGCAGTCTCCTTCAGACGTGCTGTGTGAACCCCAGGAGCCCGTAGAGCTCACCTGCAAACATCAAATTACTAGCTATGACACAATATTGTGGTATAAGAGGTCGTATGGAGATTCTAGCCTGAAACTCATCGGTTATGCACGATATAGCTCCATAAAAGAATTTGAGGAATCGTATAAGGATTATTTCAGTTTAACTGGAAATGGAGAAGAAGAAGTTACTTTAAAGATTCTTAAAGCAAGACCAGACCAGGACAGCGCAGAGTATTTCTGTGCAGCGTCGTATGCACAATGCCACAAAAATCCTCTCTTCCATGACAAAAACTGTTCTCTTATCTTCAACACATCATGGTACACCTGCATGAAACCACATACGCAACTTCTAGAAAACACAATACGCTACCATGGAGTGAAGAGAAAACACATTTAAAAGAATCATTTGCTTCAATGCATTTGTGTATATGTATGTTTTTAAAATACCCGTATGAAATTACATTGTAACTCATTTTGGAAGTTACAAACTGTTATCCCACCTCAATAGCAGCAAAAGTTTTGCAATACAACATAAACACAAAAAGTACATTGTATCTAACAATTATTTTTTAATGCAAGTTCATTGTAGACAGCGACACCTATAAAGTGTGAACAAAGAGAAAAAACCCTAAATGATGGCAGGCGTCTGTGTGGTCATTGTGACGTCATTTCCTGTCTAGAAGAAATGAGCTCAATGCATCTCAGTGCAGTCGAGGACTCAACACGATGTCTCGCCTCTCCATCCAAATTGTGACAGCGCTTTTGCTAACAGGTGTCATATCTATTTACATGTAAAATTGAAATCTGAAACTAAAAACTGATATATAATGTAAGAAAAACTTTTCTGTAACAATCAAGCTCTTCTCTCTACAGTCCCGGCTGTGTGTAAAGACGTCGATCAGTCTCCAGCTGCAGTGTTGAGTCATCCTGACAGTCGGGTTGAACTGACATGCAGTCATTCCATCAAGAACTACGACACTATATTATGGTATCAGCGCTCTGGTGGAGACACGCAGATGAAACTTGTGGCTTATATGTACTATAAAACACCAAAGACTGAGGATCCATTTACAAATGACTTTAACGTATCAGGTGATGGTGAAAAGTCTGCTTCACTTCATATACGATGTAGCAAACAAGCCCAAGTCACGGGCATGTATTACTGCGCTGCCAGTATCACACAGTGCTGCAGGAGTTCAGCTCGCTTTACAATTACCTTCCTCTGGGTTTGCAACAGCTGCACAGACCAGCCCTGCTCACACTCATCTGCTGATCAACACACAGCTCTACATATCACTGTGCGGATACTGGAGTGTGTGAGCAGGAGCTTCTTTATAGATTAGAACATGTTATTCTAAATGATAAGATAAACAATGACTTTTTATAGGAGTCAATAGGTGTCTTGAATTCAGAATTCATAGGTATCTTGAGTAAGCTGATTATCAACTACTTCATCCGGTCATAATTTGTGGGATTCTGTTGGATCTTTCTTCAGTCCTACTGGAAGTGTTATGAGCTTCATGAGCTTTTCACAATGTATTAACTATCATTTTAATCGTAAATTGTTTTATTTTTAAATAGGTTTCACTTCATTTCGATGGTTCACTTAGGATATTATACCAACAATGACTTTGCAGCTACATATCTATAACTAACTCTCATGAGAGTACTAGTAGACTGTTAGGATAGGGTTCGAGTTAGTAGAATAAGTTGACATGTTCTTGCAAAGTTACTTATAATCAGTTGAATGTCTTTTGGGAGCTTCTAAATAAAGAGTTAACAGATATTAAAGGGATACTCCACTGGTTTTTCATATTAAACTATGTTACTCCCTTAACTAAGACGAGTTGATACATACCTCTCTCGTCTCAGTGTGTGCACTATATCTCTCTGTATTGCCGCAAAACTATGTTAGCACTTAGCTAGCATAGTGCATTAAATATGGGCCAAAAAGAGAAGCGACCAAACACTTCCTCGTTTTCCCTATTTAAACACAGTTACTCGAGTAGTGTAACTCGACGTAGGCTGGTGACACAAAATAAAACGTTGTGATTTTCTAAGCGTTTAAAATTGATGACTATATTGCCCCCTGTTATTTACATCAATTTTACACGCTTAGAAAAGCGCAACGTTTTATTTTGTGTCACCAGCCTAGGTCGAGTTACACTACTCGAGTAACTGTGTTTAAATAGGGAAAACGAGGAAGTGTTTGGTCGCTTCTCTTTTTGGCCCATATTTAATGCACTGTGCTAGCTAAGTGCTAACATAGTTTTGCAGCAATACAGAGAGATATAGTGCACGCACTGAGTGGAGTATCCCTTTAAGAAGACAGTCTACTAATACTCTAATGAGAGTTAGTTTACATGTAGTTGCAAAGTTACTTATAGTTAGTAAAATGTCTAAAGTGGACCATCAAAATAAGTGTTAACTAAAAATTTGTGTTAACTAAAAATTATTATTATTTCTCACTCACTGTACAACATTGTATAATATGTGAAAAAAAAAAATCAATGACCTGAATTAAAGTAATAAAACTAAATTTGTTAAAATTATATCAAATTATGTAATCAAAATAAATGTTCTGATTAAATAAATTATTAAAAAATCTAAATCAGGGGTTGCTAGGCTGCTTCATAATGTCAGTAGTTGTACTAAGTTAAATATCAGGAAACATTTTGCACACATTCTAAATATTTTTTATTTCTTTTAGAATATTTATTTATTTATTATTAATATTAAAATATTAACAATTGTCAAGCAAGTTGCAGCCTGTTATGCCCTTCAAACTGATGGGGACGTATGCACGACGTTTTCAACTAAAAAATACTTAGATCGTTCATATACACATCAAGTGTTTTAATGGCCTGAAAATGCAAACCTTTGAAAACATGCGTTTTTGAAAACGACAACTTCTCTGTGTAAACTATAATATGTGACAAACTATAATATATCACTATATTTGGAGCAAATTTAAATTTTTACTAATGAGGACCGATTGAATGCATTTATGTTCGCTGCTCTTTATAGACAGAACCCTTTAAAGGTGCTCTGTGTAATTTTTAGCGGCCACTAGCGGTGATGTTTCAGATTGCAACAAGCGCGCTCGTGCTCGTGTGCGTGCTCGATCTCAAGAGCGAGCATTCACTACCGGCCACACGGAGACTTTCAACGCAACGGAGAAAGCATCACACAACATGCTGGAAACTGATGTAAACTCCCACTGCAACTTTACAATAATAGGCTACTTTTATCAGCTTGATGTTGAACTAATGCTCCATGCTCGTACCATGATAACGTTACATTGACTGCATTTAGCCGACATGTGATGTTATCTAGCATAAGGCATTTCACTAACTATTCGTGTATCTTTTTTCACAATCAGCAATGTCAGCATAGGTGAATGTATAATATGATAACGAAAACGGTGAACTAGACTGAACAATTTTAGTGTAACAGTAAGACAGTAGGAAGTAGCATTACTGAACGTGTCTAGAAATGTTTATTATAAACAATGCTAGTAGTGGGATGAGTAACGTTAGACAGTAGATCTAGTACATAAAATAAGTTACATCCTAAAGCACCTACTTTTTGTTATCCTAGAACAGTCTTTTGTATTCATTTCATGTCTCATGTAGTTTACCTTGCTATTTCATTAGAGTTTACTAATATTTATTTTATCATATCTGAAAACTTGTAATTTATCAGAATATAAATAGACATTGCATTGGTTTCATTTCAGAATTCTGATTCAGACAATTATGAACCTCTACTAACTGAAAGCATGTATTACTGGTTATGTAATGTGGAAAGCCATAACGTTACAACTGTAGTATTTCACATCAGATAACGTTAGCAACTGGTCGGCGTTAGCCGGCGAACTAATGCTATCTTGAGCCAACTAAAGCACAAAATCACACTATATTTTACATGCTTTGAAGTAATGTTAGCTTACCTGTCCAAAAGGAGGAAAGCCAACTCAGGATCTGTTTTTATACCTAAAACAAAGCGGAGGTCTTTCCACAATTCAAAAGCTCTGTCGATGTTGATCCGTGTTTTCGTCCTGAGTCGATCCGAATCAAGTTTGGCCAGACGAGCTTCAGCAGATAAAACTTTTTTTGTTTTTTATATTATTTTGGAGTTTGTGTTGGAGTGTGTGTTGTGCTGGAGGCAGGTCGTTTTGGGGTTTTATCAGACTCCATGTCGTTAGCTGAAGTTCCGTCGGTCGCATAGACTGTATACAAGGAGAGGGGCTCGGGAGCGCGCATGTACGTCACTTCCGGTGAATTTCGCGGTAAATCCGACCGGGAGACTTCGCATATAAATATGAATATTGGCCTTCAGAGGTAATATCAAAACCCGATAAGTGGATCATTGTACTGTGTGATTACAACCCCTTCACACACAGGCAATAAAAAAAGGATTTGTTTTAGAAGAAATGTTACACATAGCACCTTTAACAGACGTTGTTTGTAGGAGGCGCACATTACCCATCATCCCCTGCAGTATGGAATAAGCCACTTTAAATGACACATGCTGAATCTCCTCCTTTTATGTGCTCATATCTGGTCTTTAACATACACACAACATGACAGGATCTTTTGTTTCTTCAACCACCGTGATTTGTTTAATAGGTAATACTATAAGATTTATATCCTGCTGTACTTTACTGTCATCTTTAAATACACTTGTTAATTTTAAACTGAACTAGCTTTACGCTGAAAGTGGAGCATTTGTTTTCATGTCTTCACAGGTTTTGTGTTTTCTAGTAAGGTTGATCAAACTCCTTCTGCCATATTTTGGAGTCCTGAAAGACCGGCTGAAATGTCCTGCCGTCATCAAATAACTAACTATGACACCTTACTATGGTACCAGCGTTCACAGACAGACACGGAGCTGAAACTCATTGGTTATGTGTACTATGATAAAAGAACTGTTGAGAAACCATTTGAGAAGCATTTTAATGTGAGCGGTCATGGTCAAACACACTCCACACTTCATCTCATCCAGCTGAGAAGATCTGAAGACAGTGCCGTATACTTCTGTGCCGCATATTACCACAGCAGTGTTTCCTCTCTTTCCATTCAACAAAAACCCACCTTTAATAATCGCATGACAGAGAGCAGTTCCTCACAGCTGTCACATGATAGGAACGTTGTGTTTAAACATTTTATTTCTCCCAGTTCAGAATCACCATAACCAGGTTTTTGAAAAGCAACACATTGTTTTGTTTGGTGCTCAGATGTGGTTAACACATTAAAGATTTCTGTCTATAGATAGAATTATGATATGTACTATTAAAGGGATAGTTCACTTTGGAATTAATTTTTGATATGTTTTAGCTTACCTCAAGGGCATCCAAGATGTAGGTGTCTTTGTGGCCGCAGTATTTTCAATTTTGATATTTTTAGGTCAACCCGTTCTTGTCTGTCAGTCATATAATGCAGGCAATAGGGGTTCACCTTAAAAAGCATACACAGAGAAGTCCAAATTAAACATGATTTAATGACTCGTAAACGTAAGTACACATTGATGGCCTAAGACACGAAACGAGTGGTTTTTGTGAGAAAACGAACAGTATTTATATAGTTTTTACCTCTTGTAAACACAGCCACGTCCAAGTGATCTGAGATCGCGAGCGATTCGGTCTTTTCCGGAAAGCACCGGAAGTGAAACCTCGCGCGTGTACGTCACTCATACAATTGTTTTATTTTTTTTATTTTTTTGTAATTGTTTTCATTTACGATGGTTTAAACATCCCGGATAAGCGCAAATTAGTACCATTTTAATTAGCCGTCTTACCTACAATCTCTGTTCTGTGTAAACAATGAGTGACGTACACGTGCAAGGTTTCACTTCCGGTGCTTTCCGGAAAAGACCGAAGCGCTCGCGATCTCAGATCACTTGGACGTGGCTGTGTTTACAAGAGGTAAAAACTATATAAATACTGTTCGTTTTCTCACAAAAACCACTCGTTTCGTGTCTTAGGTCATCAATGTGTACTTACGTTTACGAGTCATTAAATCATATTTAATTTGGACTTCTCTGTGTATGCTTTTTAAGGTGGACCCCGTAGGACTGCATTATATGACTGACAGACAAGAACGGTTTGACCTAAAAATATCAAAATTGAAAATACTGTGGCCACAAAGACACCTACATCTTGGATGCCCTTGAGGTAAGCTAAAACATATCAAAAATTAATTTCAAAGTGAACTATCCCTTTAAATGGCCCAGTAACCACAATGAACATTAGCACACACCGCAATAACCTAGCAAACACTCAGAACCCCTTAGCAACAGCTCAGCAAATGCCGAGCAACCACTCCGAACACCATAATAACCACCTAGCAAGGATTACATAGTCTTCAATAAGTTATATTTTAAATATCTATTTTAGGGTCAGACTTACTAACAGTTTGCACCAACGCAAACCCCCTTTTGGCGTGAAAAACTACAGTCAGGATTTACTAAAGATACGCAGTGAAAAATAGTGCTGAAAAGGCGAGGACATTATTTTTGCGGCTGCATATTTATTTGTAGGATTTTCCCTTTCACAGTATTTAAAGGAATCAAAGGAATTTATTAAGGTTTGCAAAAGTAGATTTACTGGTATTTGCACCATTATTTACCACCCATAAAAAAGCATGTACTTAAACAGAGCTAAATTGCGCTGCATTTGGGTTAGATTGTGTTGGTCATCATGGAAATGATCCGGCTGTTCTGTGTTCTTTAATGCGTTTGTCGTCAATAGATCCCGCAGAACTTTCCACTCCTATCGGCGCTTTTATGGGATTGTGTCGCTAATTTACCGTAAATCTGGCCCTTACAGTCTTTTCCATTGTTATCGTCTCGGCAAAATCGGTCAAACCAGCATTTGAAGTGTCAAACTTTCCTTTTCAATTGGTTTTTTTACTGTTAGAAAACAGGGTTGCACTTTATTTTATAGTGTGTGCACTTACGTGTACTTCGAGTGTCCTTAACCACAAAAGTACTCAGTAATGCAAGGTAACTTGAGTTAAGATAAGGTCTAGGAGTTCAGGGATAGTATAGTTATTAGTTACTACAACAAGTACATAGTATGTGGTAATGCGAAACAGGACTGTAAAATAAAGTGTAAAATAGTGTTACTTTTTTCTGGTAGTCTAGCAATGTCATTGTTAATTATTGTAGTATAATATATATATAATATCTTACAGTAATTACAGTAAATGCAAATTTACATGCATTAACCCTAAACTACACCCTAACCCTATAAAAATTATGTTAATTATTTTACTCTGTACTTCAATTTATAGTTACACTGTAATATGGACACCTTAAAATAAAGTGTAACCAAAAATCATTTTTGATAGCATATTTCACACACCAGAGGGCAGAAACAGTTTTCTTACTGATAAAGTTAGCTTCCTTTCTGACATAAAAAAAGAGAAGGTTTAAGAATGGGTTGTTTGTGCTATCTTCTTCATTTGTCTTTAGGTTCAACATGATCAGACATCTGATTAACACTGCTATCTTGCTGCTCTTTTTGACAGGTAATGCAATGTTTTTAAACAGTATTTATCTGGATCTGGAGTTACAGTACAGAGCTGCCGTTACATCAGATTTATTGTTCATTAATGAACAGTATTGTTACTGTAAACTCTTCTTTCTTAACAGGCTTGTCAGTGAACTCTATTATCACACAGACCCCTTCTAACCTACTGCCCAAAACCAACACAGAATCAGTGAGTCTTCAATGTTCTCACAGCAGCTCAAGCTTAAATGTCATCCTCTGGTACAAGCAGCCTCTTAATGGAGAAATGCAGCTCATGGGATATCTGTACAGAGCAAATGACAACATAGAAACAGTTTTCAAGGAGAAGATCGAGCTATCTGGGAATGGTGCAAGTAACAGCAATTTGAAACTGAAAAGCCTTTCCTCAGATGACAGTGCAATCTATTACTGTGCCGCAAGAGAACACGGTGCTGTGGGTTTCCTGCACTTCTGTACAAAAACCTTATCACGAATCTCCTATACATACATCAGTGTCACTCGTTCTTTATGTTAAGAGGGTAGGGTACAACAGTGCTAAAAGCCCGCTGGGGTAAACGGCGCATTGGACTTTATTCTCTTTTAAACCACTAGATGGCACAAAAATTCAGCTCAGCACTTTTGATACACGTGGAAATTTGCAGTAGGGGTTCAATCTTCAGTGACTGCAGAGCCGCCACTGAGCAGGACGCAGCCGCTGCGCTTCATCTGAATTGGCATGTCACGTGACCCGTCAGCGGCTGGCTGGCAGCTGTCAGTCTGAATCTGATGTCATGACCGTCAGCTGGCTGGCAGTCTCTGCTGCATGCATGGCCTGGTTCATTAGGTGCCGAGTTTGGGTTTTGTTCCCTGACAAGTGTTTCCTGCGCACAACCATCTCAACTATTTGCATCTTGCGTGTAAGAAGTGTTGTAAATTGTGTTTGGTGATTTCCTACCTATTATGCAGTCCATTCATTCCATGTCAATAGTGTGCATGCTGAGTTTAGAAATTATTTGGATTTTTTGTATCTCCTTCTAATTGTCTGTGATATATCGATGTTTTAATTATCCCAATTAAAGCAGTCCGAATGTCCATGATAGGGATGGCGAAAACTAAAAATGTTCTTGACCGACCACCGAGCCTCATTAGCCGATTGAAACGGTTAACCGATTAGCATAAATGCTATTTGAAATAACAGCCATTTCGAGCCACGCCTGCAATTTCGCAACTCTGTCACATCTCTCTCCCGCTCCACACACACAACACACACACACACACACACACACCCCACCACACTGCCCTGGCGCCTCCCTTCCACTCACGTCACTTTTTTTAAATCCCCCTACAGCGCGAAACATGAGTCCCGCAAAGTGGCGCAGAGGAGCTTGTATGTAATCGGAGGACAAATGGCTCTTAGTTTTGAAATGGTTTGGGTACAAGGTGATCGCATTGAAAATAAAGGCATTAGTCTAGCGTTAGAAGCTCATTTGAAACATTGCCGTGGCTCATTTAAGAAAATAACAGCTCCGAAGAGACGCCGCTTTAGTTTGAGGTAGTAGTGCTAACAATAATAAAGAAAGATGATGATCATCATCACCTTATCTGTTACCACTGTTACCCCCGCAACTTACATCTGTGTCATTCTTTTAGGTGAAATGGTCCCACACACTACTTTTCTTTGCACGCTTCATCCTGTTGTCTGCCCTGGCTCTAACCTCGAGTGTTTAGCCTGTAGCCTTTACTTTTCGCAAACCTTGTGAGCGCGCAAACCCAAACGCTGTGACCTCGCGCCAAATGTTTTTATTGGTTTATTAAGTACAAACAGGCGAGTTATGAAAAATTGAGTGTGAGGGTTTTGTTCACTTCACATAAATATATATTGGAATGAGATGGGAACTGTGGTAGCGTTTGTCCACTGTCTATAATAGCCTAATTTTTTTCAGATCACTTTTTTTTTAACCGACTAACGACAACTTGACGGTTAACGTGAACGGTACATCTCAAACGCATCGGTTAACATCCTAGTCTGATACGACGGTTGCTTACTGACGCTCGCTGGATCAACCACAGCGGGGTTAACTGCGAGTATAACGCGTTGTCTGTCACTCTCGCGCAAGAATACTTTGTTTTCTTATGATGTAATCTCATGCATTATCTTTTGTATGATTGTCATTTTAGATTTATCCCATAAGCAGTCAAGGGCCTGCAGACTGGTTGTTACTGAGCTTTGCTGGACGCTCAATCCAGCCAGGCGCGGTTGAACTGCGAGTATAACTCCGTGATTTTACAGTTTAAGTTGGCTTTCTTTTATTTCATTATTAAAAAGCTTTCTTTTATTGAAGCATTGCTGTATATTGTCCTGTTGTCGCAGAAAATGCTCAAAGCAATGACAAAGATTCATGTCATTGGGATTAATTCACGTTTTAATAGGCAACTCTGCATCTTCTACATTATTACACAACTTTTTACACAACGATTAAAATCGTCACAACTAGCGTATCCATAGCCTGACAAGCCAGACCCACATCAAGATGTTAGGTCTGGGAACACACCATTGGCAGGCTCAATCCGAGGGGGGGATAAACGGTTGTCTTTCAAATTCCCTCTACGTGCCATAGGATAGCGCTACAACCAATCAGAGCGACGAAGAAGGTGATGTAGTCAGAGTGACGGACTTCAGTGCCGTTCTTTGTTCCTTTCTCGAAGAAAAGCTCCAAGTCTCAAGAGTCGCGGCCAAAGCCGATTTAAAAGACCGCTTGTTTTAGTAGCAGGGAATTCACAAGGAACCGTCACAACTCTGCCGTCGTTATGTTAAGCCCGCCCACCAACTCTATACACGATGTGATGCCTGACTAGAGTTTGGTTTTTCCAGCTCGCAAGCCAACGGAGAGTTTCTAGAGGACACTGGCTGCAAAATAAAATTTGCTGCCGCTAGGGTGCGTCTAGATTTCTAGGCTAGGTATCTATACAAGTTACATTAATTTCATTAGAATGAGAAGCAGGCAACAATAACGTCAGTAATCAAACAGCCGTGATCACGTCCATTTGACTGCTTTAATTGGAAAAATTCTCTAAAACGACAATGATACAAAAGAATAAATGCATGCGATTACATTCATAAAAAGAAAACAATGTATTTCCTTGCAGCGAGAGTGACAGACAACGCGTTATACTCGCAGTTTCAACCGCGGCTGGCTGGATTGAGCGTCCAGTGAAGCGTCAGTAAGCAACCAGTCGGGATCACGGACATTTGACTGCTTTAATTGGGATAACCAGCCCCAAAACATCAACATACAAAAGAACATAATAATATCAACAGATGCATATTAAATGAGCAAGAAAGGGAGGAACACAAAAACTGACAAAAATAAATGGTTACTGAAACTTGCAAGGGCTGCAGCCAGCCGCTGACGGGTCACGTGACCTCAGATACACAGACGGTCCTGACATGCCAGTATCAGACACTGACGGTACATGAATCGACGACACTGGGTCACATGACATGCCAGTATCAGACACTGACGGGTCACGTGACATGCCAGTGGTGGCTCCTGCCAGCCAGCTGAAGATTGAACCCGTACTGCAATTTGTGATCTTTGACGCAAAGCTTTATGCACAGCTTCACTACTTCTGAACTTCAGCCACTCTTTGTTTGCCTGCCATTATTGACAAACTGATTATCCAGTTGGCCTGATATTTACTGAGCACGCCACCGATAATCAGTTGTCCAATAATGGCAAGAAACAAAAGAGCTGCTGAAGTTCAGAAGTGTGAGCTGTGCATAAAGCAATTCGACATCACGCAAGTTGATTCATGGCTATTGGATTGAATAATCATGCTTTAAATGTAGATTTATGTTGCAAATGAGAATCGATAAAATTATTGTCTGTATTTTGAGACAACGATTTTTTTTTTCAGTTTTATACAAGGTAATTAAAGCAACAGTTTTTCAATAACGGAAAAATATGTAAAAGTATGGTATTTGGGGTAAAAGACGCCCTGCTGTTGGGGTGAAAGGCACAATAACTAACATGATATTGAACAGTCCACTGACTTTTCCAATTGCTGACATTATCAAAAATATTAAGTTGGTGTCCACCTTAATAATGTAACCATCATATTTAAAAATATGATATTAATAATATCAAAGTAAAATATATGTATTTGTTACTACTGTAAATATATATTAAACCATTATGGGATCTCATTCAATGCTTTCAGAATCTTTACTTTTTAAAATAATTTTGTTTCTGTATTTGTAAAATGAACATACTTTAACTATAGTATATTTATTGAACAAAAATGAATTATTTTATCAAAATTAAATATTTATCATAATAAATGTTCAATAAAAACCTATTTTTTTCTGCAATCATACACTAGTTAAAAGCAAATTTTCGGCCGTGCCGTTAGCCCTGTTGTACCCTATATGTGTCGTGACCAACATTTATTTTAAACATGTCAAATGTAAAAGGTTACAGGGCCGGGCCTAGCCGTTACACTCCAGTGAATAATTCTCAATATAGTCATATCTTCCGGGTCTCAAGATCCATGTATCCACCAGGGGCAGTAGATGTAAAAACACATAAACAGGCTCCACCCACGTATCCATTAAACCAGGCTAGCTCCCTCATGAGTTCACATTTAAACTAGAATTCAACATGAGTGAATTTCCAGTCAAATGTTTCCTTCTTCAGTGTTGCATTGGTGAGGCATGTGACATTACTTGTGAACACTTATCTATAGCGTCACTGCAGTTTAACTTGTCTAACTGTCTTTCTACCGGCCTTACAGGGCTGTCTATGGCTTTAAAAGTCACACAGACACCTATCAACCTTTTCTTAGTCAATGGAGCCAGCATGAACATCTCCTGCAGACACAATGACAAAAGCTATGACAAAATCTACTGGTACAAGCAAGCAAATGGGCAAAGTCTCGAGCACCTTGGCCTCCTTTCCTTCACACAAGCCACGGCTGACAGAGAGGGTTTCACGATAACCGGAGATGCAGAGAAAGAGGCGAATCTGCTGGTGTCGTCTGTGAAAGCGGAGCACAGTGCTGTGTATTTCTGTGCAGTGAGTGATGCACAGTGCTTCAAGTTTATACGAGACCACGCTCAAAAAACCCTCCCCCGTCACATGACACATGTGCACCTGGACTGACAGCGCAGTCAGATGAGGTGAACAGTCTCGGCCTCAAGATACGAGATAGCTGTACTCTTATGACTGCGGACCAAACGTATATTTGGCAACCATTGCACTGTGAATGTATTCTTCTGTTGGTTAAAAGTTATCAGCATGATCAAAGCACTCATTTTAACCATAGTCACTCTTTTCTGGTCAACAGGTAAGGATTCCCAATGCAATGCATTCTAAGTTATTTAATGTACATGCAGTGCTATGCTCTCCTCACCCTATTGTAGTGTGTGTGGTCTGTTCTCCTGTCATTCAGCAGTCTCCAAAACATCTTCTACGGACGGTGGAGGAGAAAGAGGCAAATCTTTCTTGTCATCATGGAGACGCCAGCTATCCATACCTGTACTGGTATCAGCAGAAAATCAATAGTGCTTCTTTAGAACTTATTGGAATGCTCAGTTTTGATGCTCCTTCTCCAGAGGATAAATTCAAATCCAGATTTACAGTATCAGGACATGCTACAAAAAATGCATTCCTGCTCATCTCCAGCATTTCTGCTGAGGACAGCGCAGTGTATTTCTGTGCAGCTAGTGTGCACAGTCGTACAATTTGTAATAATCGCTGGCAAAAAACTGACTTTGCACCTGTTTGCATCTTCATGCCAAAACCGGTAATAAGAACTTTTACAAATAGAGGGCACTAATGAAAATGTGGTGTTTCAGTATGCATCTATTTAAATGAGGAGTTTAATGGAGAACAGCAGCATGATGGCTTGTGCATTGCTCTCGACATACGATGAATACGCTCTCGTACTTTCCTGGAATCCACTGAAGGCAAATAGGCAATAAAGTTATTTTAAGTAAGTAAGTAAGAAAAAAAAGAAAGCAAAAAAAAAAAGAAAGAAAACATACAACTGCTGGTCATTTTTTAATCCATTTTCATCACTGTTCAAAAACCATATTATAATTAATGAAGTGTCTATCAAGTGGAAGTGCCCACCTTGTTGGCAGAGGGTATTTACACAAACTATGCAGCAGAAGCAATTACAAAAGGAATCCTTCTGATAACCAGGGCAGTGGGGTTAACTTTTGAAGCGGCCAACTCAAGTTCAAATTCTCCTTTTCCTGAAACTCATTCTTCTCCCTTTCCACATTGCATATCATCTCTGAGAGACTTTGATTTTAAATATTAAGAAAATGTTTGAAAAATGGAAATAAAGCACCTAAGGGATATGTCACAGTGGAAATACAATGTTTAAAGGCTATGGTGTAGGGCTACGGATGCTTTTATCCAAAGCAACTTACAAATGAGAACAATAGAAGCAGTTAAACTAACAACAATATACAAAAGTTTTGACCCTTCCCAGTTTAACCTAACGCAGTACGTGTACTGTTTTTATAATAAAGATAGCAGATATAGAATAGAAAATAAAGTGTTAGTATTAATGGATCAAGTGTTGCTGTTACAAATAATGTCCCAATAAAGCAGCATCCGTTTATGAGTTTAATAAATATAATCATTAACACAGAATGTTGTTATTATTGCATACTGTTTTATAATACAATAAACTGAGGAGAAAACAGAATCAGCCACCATTTGCAATAAGTATAAATAGCATCTAATAACTATTTACACTTAGTGCACTAAGTGTAAGCTTATGTCTAAAATGTATTGTAAAAAGTTAGATGTTTATCAGAAGACCAGCCGTGTTAGCAGCCAACTCCTACATTAATCATACACATCCCACATACTCTACATCTCCATAGATACAGAACATATATAATCTCTGCATATAGAAGATGAAGGAAGATCCATTTACTTGCACTGAAGGAGGATCCACAGTTATATAATGTCTATAATCTCACAGACACTTGAGGGTGGGCTCTTTTGACTTGGACCAATAAGCAAACACCGAACATCTAGCATTTTAGTGGTTGATTTCTGAGATAAACAACAGTCTCAGCCTCAAGATATCAGATAATTGTTACATTTATGACTGCAAAGTAAACAATTTAGAGAAGCAACCATTACACTGTGAATGTATTTCTTCTATTGCTTGGTTGAATGTTATCAGCATGATCAGAGCAACCATTATAACTACATTATGGTTAACAGGTAAGCATTTCAGTGCAATGCAGTCTAACTTATTTATTTTACTCGCACTGTATGCACTGTATGCTCTCCTCACCCTATTGTAGTGTGTGTGGTTTGTTCTCCTGTCATTCAGCAGTCTCCCAAACATCTTCTACGGACGGTGGAGGAGAAAGAGGCAAATCTTTCTTGTCATCATGGTGACAGCAGCTACACATACCTGTACTGGTATCAGCAGAAAATCAATATTGCTTCTTTAGAACTTATTGGAATGCTCAATTATGGATCAGCTTCTCAAGAGGATAAATTCAAATCCAGATTTACAGTATCAGGACATGCAACAAAAGATGCATTCCTGCTCATCTCCAGCATTTCTGCTGAGGACAGCGCAGTGTATTTCTGTGCAGCTAGTGTGCACAGCCGTACAATTTGTTATAATCGCTGGCAAAAAACTGACTTTGCACCTGTTTGAATAGAAAAAATAAAATAAAAGCCACAAGGTTTCTTGCATCTCATGCCAAAGCCGGTAATAAGAACATTTACAAATAGAGGGCACTAATAAAAAAAATGAGACGTTTCAGTATGCAGTGTTTAAATAGGGGTTTAATGGAGAACAGCAGCATAATGGCCTTCATCAGTCGTGTGCATTGCTCTCGATATGTGATGAGAAGTTTTGAGGTGGGATATGGGTAAGGCTAGGGACAGTTTTGGTGGCATGGTTAGGTTTAAGGATGGGTTAACGTGTAAGTCAAGGGTCAATTGGAATTATAGAAGTAATTACAGAAATTAATTACAGCTGAAATTACACATAGGCAATATAATACAATGTAAAAACATGCATGTACACAAGTGCATTGTATCAAATTATTCATTTAATTGTTAGTTAATAGTAGTTAGACACCTAATATAAAGTGGGACCCAATTTATTGTAAAGTTTAATGTTTATCTGAAGACCAAACGTGTTAGAAGCCAACTCATTAATCATAAACATTTCACATATTACATCTCTATAATACATTATATAGAGACATAACTGGATTGACCTTTTGTCTGTGAACTGAAACAGAATTGAATTAATACATAAAGACTTAGAAAGTAATGCACTTGAATTTGAGAATATTCTAAGTATTAAAATTCAGCGTTTAACTCAACCTGTGCAGCTTGTACTACAGACATGACAATGCCTCAAATTGTGGAGCTTTTTGCATAGAGGTGTGCTACTACTGTTCTTAAATTATTAAACTTAGAATTATTGCATACAGAAGATGAAGCAAGATGAGAAAAATCCTAGTTACTTGCATTGGAGGAAGAGCCACAGCTATATAATGACTAACATATCACAGACACTTGAGGGTGGGCTCTTTTAACTTGGACCAATAAGCAAACACCAAACATCTAGCATTTTAGTGGTTGCTTTCTGAGGTAAACAACAGTCTCGCCCTCAATATATCAGATAACTGTTACATTTATAACTGCATAGGAAACATTTCAGAGAGGCAAACTCCATTGTGAATTTAATGTTTTTTACTTTGTTGCTTGGTTGAATGTTATCAGCATGATCAGAGCAACCATTTTAACCATTATTACATTATGGCTAATAGGTAAGCATTTCCAGTGCAATGCAGTCTAAGTTTCTTTATTTTAATCGCACTGTATGCTCTCCTCACCCTATTGTAGTGTGTGTGGTCTGTTCTCCTGTCATTCAGCAGTCTCCAAAACATCTTCTACAGACGGTGGAGGACTCGGAGAAAGCAGCAAATATTTCTTGTCATCATGGTGACAGCAGCTATCAAAACCTGTACTGGTATCAGCAGAAAACCAATATTGCTTCTTTAGAACTTATTGGAATGCTCAATTTTGGATCAGCTTCTCAAGAGGATAAATTCAAATCCAGATTTACAGTATCAGGACATGCAACAAAAGATGCATTCCTGCTCATCTCCAGCATTTCTGCTGAGGACAGCGCAGTGTATTTCTGTGCAGCTAGTGTGCACAGTCGTACAATTTGTTATAATCGCTGGCAAAAAACTGACTTTGCACCTGTTTGAATAGAAAAAATAAAATAAAAGCCACAAGGTTTCTTGCATCTCATGCCAAAACCGGTAATAAGAACATTTACAAATAGAGGGCACTAATAAAAAAATGAGACGTTTCAGTATGCAGTGTTTAAATGAGGGGTTTAATGGAGAACAGCAGCATAATGGCCTTCATCAGTCGTGTGCATTGCTCTCGATATGTGATGAGAAGTTTTGAGTTGGGATATGGGTAAGGCTAGGGACAGTTTTGGTGGCATGGTTAGGTTTAAGGATGGGTTAAATTGTAAGTCAAGGGTAAATATTGGAATTATAGAAGTAATTACAGAAATTAAATGCAGGCAATATAATACAATGTAAAAACATGTATGTACACAAGTGCATTGTATCAAATTATTCATTTAAATCAATGTTAGTTAATAGTAGTTAAAGACACCTAATATAAAGTGGGGACAAATTATTGTAAAGTTTGATGTTTATCTGAAGACCAACTGTGTTAGAAGCAAACTCATTAATCATAAACATTTCACATATTACATCTCTATAATACATTATATAGAGACAGAACTGGATTAATATTTTGTCTGTGAACTGAAACAGAATTAACACATAAAAACTTAGAAGATGCTCAAATTCAAGTGCATTACTTTCTAAGTATTAAAATTCAGCGTTTAACTCAACCTGTGCAGCTTGTACTACAGACATGACAATGCCTCAAATAGTGGAGCTTTTTGCATAGAGGTGTGCTACTACTTTTCTTAAATTATTAAACTTAGAATTATTGCATACAGAAGATGAAGCAAAATAAGAAAAATCCTAGTTACTTGCATTGGAGGAAGAGCCACAGCTATATAATGACTAACATATCACAGACACTTGAGGGTGGGCTCTTTTAACTTGGACCAATAAGCAAACACCGAACATCTAGCATTTTAGTGGTTGCTTTCTGAGGTAAACAACAGTCTTGGCCTCAAGATATCTGATAGTAGTTACATTTATAACTGCAGAGGAAACATTTCAGAGAGGCAAACTGCATTGTGAATTTAATGTTTTTTACTTTGTTGCTTGGTTGAATGTTATCAGCATGATCAGAGCAACCATTTTAACCATTATTACTACATTATGGTTAACAGGTAAGCATTTCCAGTGCAATGCAGTCTAACTTATTTATTTTATACTGTATGCTCTCCTCACCCTATTGTAGTGTGTGTGGTTTGTTCTCCTGTCATTCAGCAGTCTCCCACACATCTTCTACGGACGGTGGAGGAGAAAGAGGCAAATATTTCTTGTCATCATGGTGACAGCAGCTATCAATACCTGTACTGGTATCAGCAGAAAACCAATATTGCTTCTTTAGAACTTATTGGAATGCTCACTTATGGATCAGCTTCTCAAGAGGATAAATTCAAATCCAGATTTACAGTATCAGGACATGCTACAAAAGATGCATTCCTGCTCATCTCCAGCATTTCTGCTGAGGACAGCGCAGTGTATTTCTGTGCAGCTAGTGTGCACAGTCGTACAATTTGTTATAATCGCTGGCAAAAAACTGCCTTTGCACCTGTTTGAATAGAAAAAATTAAATAAAAGCCACAAGGTTTCTTGCATCTCGTGCCAAAACCGGTAATAAGAACATTTACAAATAGAGGGCACTAATAAAAAAATGAGACGTTTCAGTATGCAGTGTTTAATGGAGAACAGCAGCATAATGGGCTTCATCAGTCGTGTGCATTGCTCTCGATAATATGTGATGAGAAGTTTTGAGGTGGGATACGGGTAAGGCTAGGGACAGTTTTGGTGGTATGGTTAGGTTTAAGGATGGGTTAAATTGTAAGTCAAGGGTCAATATTGGAATTATAGAAGTAATTAGAGAAATTAAATGCAGGCAATATAATACAATGTAAAACATGTATGTACACAAGTGCATTGTATCAAATTATTCATTTAAATCAATGTTAGTTAATAGTAGTTAAAGACACCTAATATAAAGTGGGGACAAATTATTGTAAAATTTGATGTTTTTCTGAAGACCAGCAGTGTTAGAAGCCAACTCATTAATCATAAACATTTCACATATTACATCTCTATAATACATTATATAGAGACAGAACTGGATTGACCTTTTGTCTGTGAACTGAAACAGAATTAACACATAAAACCTTAGAAGATGCTCAAATTCAAGTGCATTACTTTCTAAGTATTAAAATTCAGCGTTTAACTCAACCTGTGCAGCTTGTACTACAGACACGACAATGCCTCAAATAGTGGAGCTTTTTGCATAGAGGTGTGCTACTACTTTTCTTAAATTATTAAACTTAGAATTATTGCATACAGAAGATGAAGCAAAATAAGAAAAATCCTACTTACTTGCATTGGAGGAAGAGCCACAGCTATATAATGACTTAAATATCACAGACACTTGAGGGTGGGCTCTTATAACTTGGACCAATAAGCAAACACCGAACATTTTAGTGGTTGCTTTCTGAGGTAAACAACAGTCTTGGCCTCAAGATATCTGATAGTAGTTACATTTATAACTGCAGAGGAAACATTTCAGAGAGGCAAACTGCATTGTGAATTTAATATTTTTTACTTTGTTGCTTGGTTGAATGTTATCAGCATGATCAGAGCAACCATTTTAACCATTATTACTACATTATGGTTAACAGGTAAGCATTTCCAGTGCAATGCAGTCTAACTTATTTATTTATACTGTATGCTCTCCTCACCCTATTGTAGTGTGTGTGGTCTGTTCTCCTGTCATTCAGCAGTCTCCCAAACATCTTCTACGGACGGTGGAGGAGAAAGAGGCAAATCTTTCTTGTCATCATGGAGACAACAACTATCCATACCTGTACTGGTATCAGCAGAAAATCAATAGTGTTTCTTTAGAACTTATTGGGATGCTCAGTTATGAAGCTCCTTCTCAAGAGGATAAATTCAAATCCAGATTTACAATATCAGGACATGCAAAAAAGGATGCATTCTTGCTCATCTCCAGCATTTCTGCTGAGGACAGCGCAGTGTATTTCTGTGCAGCTAGTGTGCACAGTCGTACAATTTATTACAACCACTGACAAAAAGCTGTACAACTGTACACTTTGCACGTGTATGATTTGAAAAAAAAAAAAAAAAGACACCTGGTGGCTTTTTTTTCCCCTTGCAAAGCTGGCAATAAAAAAAGTTTACAAACAGAGGGCACTATAAAAATTTGTGTGATGTTTCAGTGTGCAAGTATCTTGAATGTAATAAAATCAAAATAACCAGACTAAAGTTGAACAAAAAAGAGTGATGGAAGGAAAACAACTACTTTTTGCACTTTTTATATTTACTGTAATAACGGCAAATTAAGGCTCTGTAAATCATATTTAAATAAATGGCAATAATAGTATTGTGTTAAAGATATTGCTCAGAAATTGTGTAATTTGATAGCTGTCTGAACATTTTAATAGCTGTCTGAACATTTTAATTTGTGCATATTACTGTGTGCCATATGTGCACATCAAGTTTGTAACTGACCTACAGTACATCTTCACTTTAGAATAAGTAAAACATTTTTTAGCTTAAATCCTATAAGAATCTCACTGACAGGGAGGGACTTAAGCCACGAATGTCCAATCACAGATGAGAAGTCACATGTTTCCTAAATGCTTTAGTTTCAGAGTCTGTATATCACAATTAGACATTTACTCCAAGCGAGAATGACGCTGCTTATCTTAATATCCCTCTATGAGCTGTTCTGGTTCACAGGTAACTTTTGTACACTTCTTAATGAAGAATTTTTAAAAATACAAATGAAGTAAAAATATATTGATTCGTTTGACATTTGATGGCATCGACATGTTTTCCCCTGTAAAGACATGTCTCTGGGTGCATCCGTTGATCAGCCTGCTGTCATGATAACTCGTCTGGGAGAGTCTGTGAACATCAGCTGCAGACACACTTACAGCAACTATTACTACCTTTACTGGTACCAACAACCAACACAAGAAAACTCCTTCAAACTTCTTGGCCACCTTCACCTAACAACTTTCAATCCCGAGAAGGGCTATGATCGCTTTCATATTTATGGAGACGCAAAAACCCAAGCAACACTTCAGCTCTCCAGTGTTATTTCAGAAGACAGTGCAGTGTATTTCTGTGCTGTGAGTGACACAGTTTGACAAGACTCTGCTGTGTACAACAAAATGCCTCCCCTTCTCATATATATATAGGAGCAATATAGAAATTATACAAACTGTTTATGGCTTTAGTTTCAACTCTGTAATCATGATAATTCTAACAATTCGAAGTAATGATATCATTGCTTTAATTACTTTAAAATAATTAAATAGTTCCTGCCATTATATGTTACTTGCTGTATTAAATATGAAATGTTTAAATGTTATGACTCAATGTTTCAGTTCAGAAATTCAGCCATATACTTGTAATTACAAAATTTTACATTTACATTTGTCCCAAACTCACAGCCATAATAAAATGAAAGCTCATTTTATAAAATGAAAGCTACCAATAGCCGCGTCCACTGCCGGGCCAGGGCCGAGCCGTGCTAGTGCGTGCCAGGGCCAGTCGCGTTTCCACTGTCACTTCCGGGGCTTTATCAGGGCTTACTCGGGGCCAACGGCCAGGATTTCTGGCCCGTCGAATACCTTGGGCCAAAGCGGGCCAGCTCGGGCTAGAGGCGTGCTCGAGGTAAAAGGCGGAGTTTATCTGTGTTAGGGAACGTTATGATCTGAAGCAAGATGCACATTTCACTGTTTTATATCGCGCAAAATAATCGCTGCTCGAAATGGAGAATCGCCTGTACTGGTCTGTCGAAGATACCAAAGCTCTTCTGAGTATTTGGGCAGAAGAAAGGGTACAACGTCAATTTGACGGCGTGTGAAGAAACGAGGGCGTTATAAAACACATCGATGCTGAACTTTCTAAGCTAAGCATTCAGCAAACAATGCGTCAAGTTCAGGAAAAAATAAAAAAAGTTGCGGGTGCAGTATTGTACAAGGCGATTAAAACGCACAATGGACAAAGCAGAGCTCAGCGAAGGAACTTTCCATGGTTCGACTTAATGGACGGTGTGCTGGGTCACCGTGTGCTGGGTCACCGTCCCTCTGTTAGTGGCGACTCGCAAGACAAGTCGGGACACTATTGCAGTCACGGCCGGTGAGTTAATATACATGCTATCTTCCTAACTTAAAAAATAAATAAATTCATAAATCCCGCTGAAATGGGTTGGGTTGTATGACGTTTGATCCAGAAAGGCATGTTTGGGGCGGGGTTTCGGGCAGCGCTGCGGGGCTACTGGCCTGGCAGTGGAAACGCAAGCCCGGTGCTTGAGGCTCGAGGCCACTGGCTCGGCTCGCTGTTAGCTCTGGCCCGGCAGTGGAAACGCGGCTAAGGACCGTTTACCCTTGTGAAAAAAGTACATTTTAGCATAAGTTTAAAAAGAGTTCTTATTGCTGAAACTATATACTTTAAAGGAATATACTCAAGTGTGAACTGAATTAACTTTTTGGGTCACTTAATTGCATGTTAATTGATATGAAAATGTATTATAGTTTAAATTAAACGCAATTAGTTACATTTAAGAGTGCTTTTTTAACCCACTTAAGTAGAACTTAAGTCGCACATCTTTATATATAATTTCATAATTACTTATATTGTCTTTGAAATATTTGTTGCTGTGTAACACTAACAAGCATTTACGGTGAACTAAAACAAACTTAAATGTAATTTCTATTGAAAAGTTTTTTACACTTTAGTTAGTAGAATGTCTAAAGTGGAGCATTGAAATACAGTAACTTTGCAACTACATGTCAACTAACTCTATTAGTAGACTGTTAGTAAGGTTAGGGTTTGTAGAATATGTTGTACATGTAGTTACCTATCTTACACATTTGACCAATTTCAGCTGCAGCTTCAACGTCTATTTGAGGCGGCAGGGCGCTTTAGATTCCAGAGAGCGTTTGATTGGACAGAAAATTTGACGAGAAGCCGAAGTGCAGAGTGATGTCATCAAAATCGTTGATCCATATTGACAGAAGTAAGAGACTAAGTTTTGAACGCTTATATCTTCTAAAGACGAATTTGGTCATTGTTTTGGAGCACATTAGCTTATAGATAACGGTAAGGTTAACGTATTCATACTAAAAGCCAAAATACTTACATTTTGATTTAATAGAAACTAAGTACAATTAAGTGGCTTTTATTTATTTATTTAATATTATATCTAAAAGTACAGTGTTTTAAAAACTACTTTTAGAATTTGAAGTACAATACAAGTGCACATTCAATAAAATTATGCACACATGGATAAGCATCAGTCAATCGTGTTAACTTTTAACCAACATATAGATAAACTAGATATAAGGTTCAAAGGCACAACACTTTAGAGAGTGCAACAAAATATTTATTTTATACACCAAAATTCTTTTAACAAAATGTTGTTTTAATAAGCATTACTATATTGTCTAAGTGTACAATCTGTGGTATTGTACATCTGCTTATCCATAACTCCAGAGCTTTGGGGTGTAGCAGACGGTAGGGGGAGGTGTAATTCTAGAGAATAAACTTACAGTAGAGATGCTGCTAATGTGTACTTGCTGCTAAATCTCACTCTCTCAACAGCTTCATGATAAAAGGATGTGCCGTGTTGCTTATAGACTAGCTATTTTTATCATCTTATATGCACGTATGATGTTCTTGAATTATTTTGCACAATTCATTCTCTTTTAAAAAACTCACTTTCTAAGAAAAAGATAACTTAATTTCATTTTCTTCATACAGGTCTGTCAGACTGTGTTCGGTTTGATCAGCCTTTGTCTCTCTTCAGAAAGCAAGACGACAAGGCAGTGATCTCCTGTAGTCATGACGATAACAACTTAGATGTCATGTTATGGTATCAACAACTTCATGACAGCAAATCGCTGGCCCTCATCGGTTATAGCTATGGCATAGCTGACCCAAGCTATGAATCTGGGTTCCAAAAGAAATTTAAGCTGACCAGAAAGGACACCTTGACTGGAGCTTTGTTAATCTCCAACCTGAGTTTTTCAGATTCTGCTGTCTATTACTGTGCTGCTAAAAGGCACAGTGTTACATTTTCAATCACTTGCCTGACTAATAACCTACGCATTAAAACAGGAAATGGAACCGTATCTGTGGTATATGGTTTAAATTACAGTGTAGTTTAAAATCTGATAAAAAGGCTTATGGCAGAGCTGAAATTCTTAAAGAGATGAGTAATTATTGGCAGCTATAATTAAGTGAATCTCACAAAACCTTTTAATCTCATAAAAACTGTGAAGGAAAGTATGAAAGCTTGTTTCCGTTACTTAATAAAAATAAAAAAGGCAATTTGGACCATTTCACAATTCAGACTTTTTTTTTCTTGCAATTGCGAGTTTAGGCCTTGCCTAATAATCATATAAACTCCCAACTCTGAGCATATATTTGACTTTGCACCCATTTGAATAGAAAAAAAAGAGCCACAAGGTTTCTTGCATCTTGTGCCAAAATTGGTAATAAGAACATTTACAAATAGAGGGCACTATTTAAATAAATTAGACATTTCAGTATGCAGTGTTTAAATGAGGGGTTTAATGGAGAACAGCAGCATAATGGCCTTTATCACAGTCGTGTGCATTGCTCGATATGTGATGAGAAGTTTTGAGGTGGGATACGGGTAAGGCTAGGGACAGTTTTTGGTGTATGGTTAGGTTTAAGGATGGTTAAAGTGTAAGTCAATGGTCAATATTGGAATTACAGAAATTAATTACAGCTGAAATCATATCCATCCAACCATGTTCATCCGCTTATCCGGGGTTGGGTCTGGTGGCAGCAGCTCCAGGAGGGGACCCCAAACTTCTCTTTCCCAAGCCACATTAACCAGCTCTGACTGGGGGATCCCGATGTGTTCCCAGGCCAGTGTGGAGATATAATCTCTCCACCTGGTCCTGGGTCTTCCCCGAGGTCTCCTCCCAACTGGACGTGCCTGGCATACCTTCTTAGGGAGGCGTCCAGGAGGCATCCTTACCAGATGCCCAAACCACCTCAACTGGCTTCTTTCGACACAAAGGAGCAGCAGCTCTACTCTGAGTTTCTCGCGGATGGTTGAGCCTCTCACCCTATCTCTAGGGGAGACACCAGCCACCCGCCTGAGGAAACCCATTTTGGCCGCTTGTAGCCGCGAACTCGTTCTTTCGGTCATGACCCAGCCTTCATGACCATAGGTTGGGGTAGGAACTAAAATTGACCGGTAGATCGAGAGCTTTGCCTTACGGCTCAGCTCTCTTTTCGTCACAAAGGTGCGGTAAAGCGAGTGCAATACCACCCCCTCTGCTCCGATTCTCTGGCCAATCTCCTGCTCCAGTCTCCCCTCACTCGTGAACAAGACCCAGAGGTACTTGAACTCCTTCACTTGGGGTAAGCACTCATTCCCTACCTGGAGTTGGCACTCCACCAGTTTCCGGCTGAGAACCACGGCCTCAGATTTAAAAGTGATAATCCTCATCCCAACCACTTCACACTCAGCTGTGAATCGATCCAGTGAGAGCTGAAGGTCACGGACTGATGATGCCATCAGTACCATCATCCGCAAAAAGCAGTGACAAGATTCCAAGCCCACCGAACCGCAAGCCCTCCTCACCACGACTACGCCTTGATATCCTGTCCATGAATATCACAAACAGGATTGATGACAAAGCGCAGCTCTGGCGAAGGCCAACCCTCACCTAGAAAGAGTCAGACTTACTGCCGAGTACACGGACACAGCTCTTGTTTGGATGTACAGGGATTGGATAGCCCTGAGAAGGGATCCCCTCACCCCATACTCCCGCAGCACCTCCCACAGTATCTCCCAGGGGACCGGTCATACGCCTTTCTCCAGATCTACAAAACACATGCAGACTGGATGGGCATACTCCCAAGCCCACTCCAGGATCCTTGTGAGAGTAAAGAGCTGGTCTGTTGTTCCACGGCCAGGGCGAAAACAGAATTGTTCCTCTTCAATCCGAGGTTCGACTATCGGCCGAACCCTCCTTTCCAGCACCTTGGAGTAGACTCTACCAGAGAGGCTGAGAAGTGTGATACCCCCGTAATTGGCACACACTCTCTGGTCCCCCTTTTTGAACAGGGGAACCACCAACCCATTCTGCCACACCTTGGGCACTGTACCCGACTTCCACGCAATGTTAAAGAGACGTGTCATCCAAGACAGCCCCTCCACACCCAAAGCCTTTAGCTTTTCTGGGCGGATCTCATCAATCCCTGGGGCTTTGCCACTGTGGAGTTGTTTGACTACCTCAGTGACTTCCACCAGGAAAATTGATGACAACCCCCATCAGCTTCCAACGTGTCAGTTGGATTTAGGAGTTCCTCAAAGTGTTCCTTCCACCGCCCAATTGCCTCCTCAGTTGAGGTCAACAGAGTCTCATCCTTACTGTACACAGCTTGGATGGTTCCCTGCTTCCCCCTCCTGAGGTGGCGGACAGTTCTCCAGAAGCACTTTGGTGCCGACTGAAAGTCCTTCTCCATGTCTTCTCCGAACTTCTCCCACACCTGCTGCTTTGCATCTGCCACCGCAGAGGCTGCAGTCCTTCAGGCCTGTCGGTACCTTGCAACCGCCTCCAGAGTCCTCCGAGACAACAATCCCCGGAAGGCCTCCTTCTTCAGTCGGACGACTTCCCTGACCACCGTGTCCACCACGGTGTTCGAGGGTTACCGCGTCTTGAGACACCAAAGACCTTGAGACCACAGCCTCCCACTGCGGTTTCAGCAAAACTGGTAGCGCTCCACCTCCTGTCCCCAGTGCCAGCCTCTGCCGCCCGGTCTGGTCCGTCGTGGTCCCTGACCTTCACTGCCACCCAACGCACCCGACCCCTGTGGATCTTCCTATGGATGGTGGGTCCAAAGGGTGGAGAGGGGGGTGCCATGTTGCTTTTCGGGCTCCGTGGCAAACCCGGCCACCAGGCACTCGCCGGCGAGCCCTCCCTCTGGGCCTGGCTCCCACCGGGCTTCCTCCAGGCAGGGTCTCTCCTCCTCTTCCTCGTTTTATCATAGGGTCTTTATGAACCATTCTTAGTCTGGACCCTCACCTGGAACCACTTTGCCTTGGAAACCCTACCAGAAGCACTAGACTCCAGACTCATAGGGCACGCAAACCTCTCCACCACGGCAAGGTGATGGTTCCCGGAGAGGAATTAAATGAAGGCAATATAATACAATGTAAAAATATGTATGTACACAAGTACGCATTGTATCAAATTATTAATTGAAATGTTAATTAATAGTAGTTAAAGACACCTAATATAAAGTGGGACCCAATTTATTGTAAAGTTTGATGTTTATCTGAAGACCAAACGTGTTAGAAGCCAACACATTAATCACAAACATTTCACATATTACATCTCTATAATACATTATATAGAGACATAACTGGATTAATATTTTGTCTGTGAACTAAAACAGAACTGAATGAATACATAAAAACTTAGAAAGTAATGCACTTGAATTTGAGCATCTTCTAAGTATTAAAATTCAGCGTTTAAACTCAACCTGTGCAGCTTGTACTACAGACATGACAATGCCTCAAATAGTGGAGCTTTTTGCATAGAGGTGTGCTACTACGTTTCTTAAATTATTAAACTTAGAATTATTGCATACAGAAGATGAAGCGAAATAAGAAAAATCCTACTAACTTGCATTGGAGGAAGAGCCACAGCTATATAATGAGTTAAATATCACAGACACTTGAGGGTGGGCTCTTATAACTTGGACCAATAAGCAAACACCAAACATTTTAGTGGTTGCTTTCTGAGGTAAACAACAGTCTTGGCCTCAAGATATCTGATAGCAGTTACATTTATAACTGCAGAGGAAACATTTCAGAGAGGCAAACTGCATTGTGAATTTAATATTTTTTACTTTGTTGCTTGGTTGAATGTTATCAGCATGATCAAAGCAACCATTTTAACCATTATTACTACATTATGGTTAACAGGTAAGCATTTCCAGTGCAATGCAGTCTAACTTATTTATTTTATACTGTATGCTCTCCTCACCCTATTGTAGTGTGCGTGGTTTGTTCTCCTGTCATTCAGCAGTCTCCCAAACATCTTCTACGGACGGTGGAGGAGAAAGAGGCAAATATTTCTTGTCATCATGGAGACAGCAGCTACACATACCTGTACTGGTATCAGCAGAAACGAAATAGTGCTTCTTTAGAACTTATTGGAATGCTCAGATTTGAAAATCCTTCTCCAGAGGATAAATTCAAATCCAGATTTACAATATCAGGACATGCTACAAAATTTGCATTCCTGCTCATCTCCAGCATTTCTGCTGAGGACAGTGCAGTGTATTTCTGTGCAGCTAGTATGCACAGCCGTACAATTCATTACAACCACTGACAAAAAACTGTACACTTTGCACGTGTATGATTTGGGGGGAAAAAAGACACCTGGCTTTTTTTCCCCTTGCAAAGCTGGCAATAAAAAAAAAGTTTACAAACAGAGGGCACTATAAAAATTGGTGTGATGTTTCAGTGTGCAAGTATCTTGAATGTACTAAAATCAAAACAACTAGACTAAAGTGGAAAAAAAAGAGTGATGGAAGGAAAACAACTACTTTTTGCACTCTACATATTGTATTTATATTTACTGTAATAACAGGAAATTAATTTAAGGCTCTGTAAATCCATGTATATTTTAAATAAATGGCAATAATAGTATTGCATTAAAGATATTGCTCAGAAATTGTGTAATTTGATAGCTGTCTGAACATTTTAATAGCTGTCTGAACATTTTAATTTGTGCATATTACTGTGTGCCATATGTGCACATCAAGTTTGTAACTGACCTACAGTACATCTTCACTTTAGAATAAGTAAAACATTTTTTAGCTTAAATCCTATAAGAATCTCACTGACAGGGAGGGACTTAAGCCACGAATGTCCAATCACAGATGAGAAGAAGTCATGTTTCAGAGTCTGTTCAGACATTTACTCCAAGCGAGAATGACGTTGCTTATCTTACTTTCCCTCTATGAGCTGTTCTGGTTCACAGGTAACTTTTGTACTCTTCTTAATGAAGATTTTTTATAAATACAAATGAAGTAAAAATATATTGATTCGTTTGACATTTGATGGCATCGACATGTTTTTCCCTGTAAAGACATGTCTCTGGGTGCATCCGTTGATCAGCCTGCTGTCATGATAACTCGTCTGGGAGAGTCTGTGAACATCAGCTGCAGACACACTTACAGCAACTATTACTACCTTTACCTTGGTCCAACAACCAACCAAGAAAATCCTTCAAACTTGTTGGCCACCTTCACCTAACAACTTCAATCCAGAAGGATATGATCGCTTTATATTTATGGAGACTCAAAACCCAAGCAACACTTCAGCTCTCCAGTGTTATTTCAAAGACAGTGCAGTGTATTTCTGTGCTGTGAGTGACACAGTTTGACAAGACTCTGCTGTGTACAACAAAATGCTATCCGTTCTCATAGAGTCTGAGCAGTTCAAGGCTCTACAAAGCTGTTGGTTTTTATCTTATATATATATATATATATATATATAAACTGTTTGTGGCTTTAGTTTCAAACCTGTAAGCATGATAATTCTAACAATTCGAAGTAATGATATCATTGCTTTAATTTCTTTAAAATAATTACATAGTTCCTGCCATTATATGTTACTTGCTGTATTAAATATGAAAGACACAATGTTTCAGTTCAGAACTTCAGCCATATACTTGTAATTACTAAATAACTTCTACATTTGCCCCAAACTCACAGCCATAATAAAATGATTCATGAAAGCTACCCTTGGGAAAAAAGTACATTTTAGCATAAGTTTAAAAAGATTTCTTATAGTGGAAACTATATACTTTAAAGGGATATACTCAAGTGCGAACTGAATTAATTTTTTTAATCACTTAATTGCATGTTAATTGATATTAAATGAAAATGTATTATAGTTTAAATTAAACACAATTCGCTAAATTTAAGAGTGCTTTTTTGACCCACTTAAGTTGTACATCTTTATATATAATTCCATAACACTAACAAGCATTTATGGTATACTGACAAGTAGACTAAAACATACTTAAATGTAATTTCTATTGAACTGTTTTCTACTACACTTTAGACATTCTAATAACTATAGTAACTTTGCAACTACATGTCAACTAACTATATTAGTAGACTGTTAGTATACTGTAAGGTTTGTAGAATATGTTGTACATGTGGTTACCGATCTTACACATTTGACCGATTTCAGCTACAGCTTCAACGTCAATTTGAGGCGGGCGGGGCGCTTTAGATTCCAGAGAGCGTTTGATTGGACAGAAATTTGACGAGAAGCTGCAGTACGGTGTACATTTTAGGACATCCTCAGACCTCAGACATATGAAAACAAGGCATCATGCCTCAGACTAAAAGGCTTCAGTTTTTGGACAAAACGGCATCGCGTCTCAGACTGAAAAGCTTCAGGTCTCAGGAAAAACAATGTCAGATGTCAGGTCTCGTACAATTAGGCATCAGACGAAACAGCCTCAGAAAAAAAGGCATCGGACATAAAGGCAGTGGACGAAACGGCATCAGACAAAACAGCCTCAGACAAAAAGGCATCGGACAAAGGCATTGGACGAAACGGCATCAGACAAAACAGCCTCAGACAAAAAGGCATCAGACATAAAGGCATCGGATGAAACGGCATCAGACAAAACAGCCTCAGACAAAAAGGCATCAGACAAAAAGGCATCGGACGAAACAGACTCAGGTGGAGTTTAGACTGAGGTTCGCATTGCCCCGCCCCATGTGACGTCACGTAGTTATTTTTCGACATAATATCTGTTATTTCGATATAATATCTCGTTATTTCGACATAATAACTTGCTATTTATAATGGTTTTCTATGGGAGGAAAATTTATGCTATTGATCATTCTCTATTGATGCACATTCATTTAATTCTGAATTTTGCACACAAGTTTAAAGGCATTTGTTTGTGCATAGTAAAACATATCTGCAACATTTATCCAGTTCACAGATAATTGTGCGTGCATGTATTAATCATTATGATACTATAATCATAATAAAGGCTACAAAAAATCAGATGAGCCCAGAATATGAACGCAACGCATTTAATTAAACGTTTAGCATTTTCCTCCCATAGAAAACCATTGTAAATAGCAAGTTATTATGTCGAAATAACAAGATATTATATCGAAATAACAGATATTATGTCGAAAAATTACTATGTGACGTCACACGGGGTGGGGCAATGCGAACCTTTAAACTCCACCTGATTCCCGTTTCGCCGATGCCTTTTAGTCCGATGCCTCTTTGTCTGAGTCCGTTTGGTCCGATGCCTTTTTGTCTGAGGCTGTTTTGTCTGATGCCGTTTCGTACGATGCCTTTTATTCTGATGCCTTTTTGTCTGAGGCTGTTTTGTCTGATGCCGTTTCGTATGATGCCTTTATGTCCGATGCCTTTTTGTCTGAGGCTGTTTCGTCTGATGCCTAATTGTACGAGACCTGACATCTGACATTGTTTTTCCTGAGACCTGAGCTTTCAGTCTGAGGCGCGATGCGTTTGTCCAATGACTGAAGCCTTTTAGTCTGAGGCATGATGCCTTGTTTTCATATGTCTGAGGTCTGAGGATGTCCTAAAATGTACACCGTACTGCAGAGTGATGTCATCAAAATCATTGATCCATATTGACAGAAGTAAGAGACTAAGTTTTGAACGCTTATATCTTCTAAATGCGAATTGTGTCATTGTTTTGGAGCACACTAGCTTATAGATGACGATAAGGTTAACATATTCATACTAAAAGCCAAAATACTTACATTTTGATTTAATGGAATCTATGTACACTTAAGTGGCTTTTATTTCATTTATATTATCTAAAAGTACAGTGTTTTAAAAACTACTTTTAGAATTTGAAGTACAATACAAGTGCGCATTCAATAAAATTAAGCACACATGGATAAGCATCAGTCAATCGTGTTAACTTTTAACCAACATATAGATAAACTAGAAATAAGGTTCAAAGGCACAAAACTTATAGAGAGTACAACTAAATATTTATTTTATACTCCAAAATTCTTTTAACTAAATGTTGTTTTAATAAGCATTACTATATTATCTAAGTGTACAATCTGTGGTATTGTACATCTGCTTATCCATAACTCCAGAGCTTTGGGGTGTAGCAGACGGTAGGGGGAGGTGTAATTCTAGAGAATAAACTTACAGTAGAGATGCTGCTAATGTGTACTTGCTGCTAAATCTCACTCTCTCAACAGCTTCATGATAAAAGGATGTGCCGTGTTGCTTATAGACTAGCTATTTTTATCATCTTATATGCATGTATGATGCTCTTGAATTATTTTACACAATTCATTCTCTTTTAAAAAACTCACTTTCTAAGAAAAAGATAGCTTAATTTGAATTTTCTTCATACAGGTCTGTCAGACTGTGTTCGGTTTGATCAGCCTTTGTCTCTCTTCAGAAAGCAAGATGACAAGGCAGTGATCTCCTGTAGTCACGACGATAACAACTTAGATGTCATGTTATGGTATCAACAACTTCATGACAGCAAATCGCTGGCCCTCATCGGTTATGGCTATGATATGGCTGATGCAAACTATGAATCTGGGTTCCAAAAGAATTCAAGCTGACCAGAAAGGACACCGTGACTGGAGCTTTGTTAATCTCTAACCTGAGTTTTTTCAGATTCTGCTGTCTATTACTGTGCTGCTAAAAGACACAGTGTTATATTCTCAATCACTTGCCTGACTAAAAACCCACACATTAAAACAGGAAATGGAACCGTATCTTTGGTATATGGTTTAAATTACAGTGTAGTTTATAATCTGATAAAAAAGGCTTATGGCAGAGCTGAAATTCTTAAAAAGGGTGATTATTGGCAGCTAGAATTGAGTGAACCTCACAAAACCTTTTAATCTCATAAAAACTGTGAAGAAAAGTATGGAAGCTTGTTTCCACCATGGAATAAAAATAAAAAAGGCAATTGTGACTATTTCTCAATTCTGACTTTTTTTTTTTCTTGCAATTGCGAGTTTAGGCCTTGCCTAATAATCGTATAAACTCGCAAGTCTGAGAAAAAAAAAAAAGTATTTTCCACCTCAGAATTGGACTCACAGTTGCGAGAAAATTCTGAGAAAACTGGTCAGTATTGCGAGATATAAACCTGCAATTGTGAGAAAAAAGTCCAACAAGAAATGATTTTATTCATATAATTTCTTGTTGGACCCATATACTGTAATATGAAAATAAAATATTGTATAAAATAGTATGTAATCTTTTGAACTGGTCTTTTTTATGCTGAATTTAAATAGTGATGTTATTGGAATTATTTTAATCTTTTTTATTTCATATTAGATTCACCCAATTATATTCTATTTTAACCCAAGTATGATGTAACAAAGGGGTGTGGCTTATAAATCTCTAGTTTGTCAAGTAGTGAATAATATAAGAACACCAGAGAACAGATCGCAGAGGAAAATTTAAATGGCAATGTTTCTTTTTCTATCCATGTCACTGCTTTTTCTCAAAGGTATTAAACTCTAATATAAAGGCAAGATTTGTATGTTTTTTCAGACCTTTATGGGATAACAAATCTGATCTATTATTGTATTTCCAGCAGATTTCAGTGACAGTGTTTTGATCTCTCAATGGCCGAAGTACATATCCAGCCTTCCAGGATATTCAGTTGATATGCACTGTTACCAGAATGATACAGACTATGACTACAAATACTGGTATAGGCAAATAAAAGGTGAAGGGCCAGTGCTGGTTGGAAACATCGTCGGGACTTCTATTTCTCTTGAGAAGGGTTTTGAAACTGGCTTTATAGTGTCGGGTACAGAGACAAAGAAATGGACTCTGACTGTGGATGTTAAAGAGGGGAGTGATGCTGTGTATCTGTGTGCTGCTAGTTTACACAGTGAATAAAAGACAATAAACTATACGACAAAAAACTCTTTGGATGGCAACCTGCAATCACACCTGCCTCAACCACAAATAAATGAACCCATATCTTTACAGAGAAGTCAGTAGTGCCTGAAAACTTGCATGTACAAGTGTATTGATGGCGTTATACTCCTCCTTCCCCAAAAAACACCTTCACAATAAGACCTCTTTGATACAGTCAGTAGGGGGAGGTGTGTGTTTTTATAAATGCAGAATATTCCTCTTTATCTTTAGTAAAGTCACACACACTCTATCACCACATTAGAGTTTTTCTAACCCTGCTTTAGAAGAATGTTTAGAGTTGTCTATAGTCTGTGCATATTTTTCTTCTTGTATATAGGTAAGATGTTATTTTTGCCAGCAATACGATCAAGTACTATTCTTCTTTAATTCTTTTTGTTATTGTCTTTTGCTTGGAAATTGAATGTCTCAAAGTCGATTTTGTTTCTTCACAGGGAAGGCGAGATGTGTGAACATTCAGCAGAACCTGACACCAATATTAGCCAACAAGAATAATAAAGCAGAGATAAAGTGTAGTCATGATGACAGTAACATGTTATACATGTATTGGTATCAGCAAAAGGATACAGCCATGGTCTCAATAGCGTTAAGCTATGGTGCTACAAGTGACCCAACCTATGAGGATGGATTTAAAGAGCGGTTTACATTTAAAAGAACAGATACACTGAATGGAGCTCTGGAAATCTCTGAACTCAGTCTATCAGACTCTGCTGTGTATTACTGTGCTGTCAGTATACACAGTGCTGTAGTCTTTATTACCTGCCTGACTAAAAACTAAACCAGGAAACAACACAGTTAATGTATCCTTCAAAGAGAACGCAATACTAGAGCGCACTGCAACAATCCCAGTGAAACAACTGAACCAACATAGTGGACAGTCGAGAAAAATTGTGACAATAAAATTGGATGCAACATATTGATAAGAGTAGTTAGTAAATATATCACAGAAGCAACTCTTGCAGTCTTTGGCAATGTGTTTTTTTATCTGGAAATCAACAAGGATGCGATTACCCGAGTAATATTGCTTTTATACAACATTTCGACAAACATGAAGTCATTAATGAGAAACTTACTGTCAGTTTGTTTTGATTTCTGTTCTGGTCTGTGGTTGCTTAATCTGTCAGTTAGTTCAGTTGTGTCTTCCTCCACCCCTGCCTGTGTGTTTCTATAGTTTTTGATTGATTGGTAGTTCAGGTGAGGTGCGTCTTGTTAATTTGCTCTTCAGTTCTGTCTATTTAAAACCTGTGTTCTGTCTTGCTCTTTGTCACTTCTTAACATTGCATTTTGTTAGTTGTTCTGTTCCCGATCTGGTTCTTGTTCCTGATTCTGAGAATCTGTATGGTAAAGATTTGAGTTTATTTTAAAGACTGCTGCAGTTAGATCCTGTTTCGTCTTGCTGCAACCTTCATTCATTGACAAGCAACACACAGAAGTGGTGTTCAAGAATTAACTAATTGGTTGAGTGAATAATTCAATGATTCACTCAAAGACAGTAGCTTAGAATATGGAATAGCATGCTACTTTTACTTAGCCTGGATGCCAGCCCGAACCCCGCCCACAACATTTTTTGGTCGGGAAGTTCGGTCTGGACTCGATCCATTGAGAAGTAATTATGTTCGGTTCAGAAATCGTCGGGCCAATCAAATTGCCAGGGCGGGCTTTATACGATGATGGACAGATGATCTGCAGTTGCGTAATCATCACGTCATCAAACGCATTTCATTCAAAAATGCTTTTCGTGTTTGCACGTAAATTATTTTTGCAACACCGGCAAAGATCGTTAACACTCATTATTTTTTACTACTTTTTCCAGAGTGCCTGCAGTTGAGTTCTGTTGACAACTATGCTGCTCAACATAGCCTACGTAACTTACTGCGTTGCTCTGATTGGTCGTAAGTATCCAATTGAGTGCAGAGTTTTTTTTTTTTTCCTGGTTTGGTTAAGACACGCCTCATAATCAAAGCCGTATGGAGCAGTATCAGACTCACATTCTGACTAGAATATAAGTATGACGAAGTCAGGCTAACTTTTACTATTTGTGCCACTTAAATACCGTATATGGGAGAAACAGTAAGAGTATTAAGCTAGAATATTTGTATCTGTTTGGTTCAGTTTGATGTCAGTCATCGTCTATATTAGATTTGTTGAAGTCATCTGTTCTATTTCAGAGTATTCCAGTTCCTTAAAGGACTATTAGTTCGATTAGTTTCAAGTTTCTATGACCAGGACAGGCTGCAACTAACAATTATTTTGATAATTGATTAATCTGTCAATTATGTTTTCGATTATGTTTTTGATTAATCGATTAATCGGATGAAAAAATATAAAAATTATACATTAAAAAACCCCATTAAAACATTAATAATTTAAAACTTTTTTAAACTGTAATTTATATATTAAGGGGCCATCTTTGTGTCTTTGCTCTTTTTATTCTTATTACAGCATTAGCTTTGCAACATGCTAATGTTGAACTCCACTGGTATCCGCTGTTTCTTCATTTGAAATCAGTCATTTTAAAGAAGGCAGCTGCATAGACAAGAGCTTTAGGAACAGAACAAGTGTCATTTTTCCCCACCAATGACTTAGCAACAAATGGGTGTGTCTTAAAGAACAATAGTTTTTTTTTTTTTTATGTCATTAACGGAACATCAGATTTCATGAATAGCATCTCTAAATGGACTCCTTTCTACTTCTATTCACATTGCTTTGTCTTAAAGGTATTAAACTATAACTTAAAATATGAACTGACAGTGACGTTGTTGCTTCAAATGCAGATTTATAATGAACAGCATAACCGTGTTCGTTAACATATCTTTGTATTTCCAGCAGATTTCAGTGACAGTGTTTTGATCACTCAATGGCCGAAGTACATATCCAGCCTTCCAGGATCTTCAGTTGAAATGCACTGTTACCAGAATGACACAAACTATGAATACAAATACTGGTATAGGCACATACAAGGTGAAGGGCCAGTGCTTGTTGGAAGCTACATTGTTACCTCTTCTTCTAATGAAAAGGGTTTTGAAACTGGCTTTAAAGTGTCAGGTACAGAGAAAAAGAAATGGACTCTGACTGTGGATGTTAAAGAGGGGAGTGATGCTGTGTATCTGTGTGCTGCTAGTTTACACAGTGAATAAAAGACAATAAACTATACGACAAAAAACTATTTGAATGGCAACCTGCAATCACACCTGCCTCAACCACAAATAAATGAACCCATATCTTTACAGTTAAGTCAGTAGTGCCTTTTGAACTCACACATACAGATCTCATTAATGACGTTTAACTCCTCCTTCCCCCAAAACAATTTTGCATCGTTGATACAGTCAGTAGAGGGAGATGTGACTGTTTATTTACTGTAGAGTTTTTTTTCTCGCTCTCTTTTAGTTAAGTCTCACACACTGTCTCTCGTCACTTAATCTTTGCTGTGTTTGATCAGAGTTTTTCTCACCCTGTTTTAGAAGGATGACTGAAGCTGCATATGGACTGTGCATTTTTTTCTTATTGTACATATGTAAGATGTTCTTTTTTAGAAAAATGATCAGTAATTATAATTTTTCATGTTTGATATTGTCCTTAGCTTTGAAGTAGAATATCTCTAAATGCTTATCTTCTTTTTTTCCCCAAAGGGAAGGCGAGATGTGTGAACGTTCAGCAGAACTTGACACCAATATTAACCAACTATAACAGTACAGCAGAGATAAAGTGTAGATATGATGACAGTGGCAAGCCAAATATGTTATGGTATCAGCAAAAGGATACAGCCATGGTCTTAATAGCGTTAAGCTATGGTGCTACAAGTGACCCAACCTTTGAAGATGGATTTAAAGAGCGGTTTACATTTAAAAGAACAGATGCATTGAATGGAGCTCTGGAAATCTCTGAACTCAGTCTATCAGACTCTGCTGTTTATTACTGTGCTGTCAGTATACACAGTGCTGTAGTCTTTATTACCTGCCTGACTAAAAACCAAACCACTAAACTGACAGGAAATACACACATTTGTGAGTTTTATGAAAATTACATTTAGGTTTATTTTCAAAAGGCTTGTCAAAAGAGTTTCCTGTTTCTATATTAAAACTAAAAAATGTTTACATTTTCAATATTTAATAGAGGACACAATCAGTAGATGAAAGCTTTCTTTGAAAACTTAGTGAACTGTCTAATTTAGAGGTCTTCTGCTCCTGGAGAGTTTCCTTCCTGCAGAATTCAGCTCAAACCCTGCTCCAACATGCCTGCCTGTAATTTTCAAGGAGCTTGTCCCAATACCCATTCTTGTGGTTTTTGTCCTATTACATTGGTGCCTGCTTTCAGGGAAACTGAGGTGGATGCATATACTTCACTGCCTTTGAGCGGGTTGCAACTACCCTGAGATGGCCCACATAGATGTGGGCATTGCTACTGCAATGCAGGTTGGTAGGCAAGGTCCAGGAAGTGTGTACTGCTTTACCAATTGAACAAAGTTTGGATTATGAAGTTGTGAAGACGGCTGTGGTAAGGGCTTATGAACTGGTACCTGAGACCTACAGACAGAAATTTAGAACCCATGTGAAATCAGCTAATCAAACCTTTGTGGAGTTTGCCCATGAGAAGCAAGCTTTGTTTCAGAAGTAGTGTGTAGCTAGCCAAGTCTCCAATTTTGCACAACTGTGCAAGTTATTTTTGTTGGATGACTTTAAAAGTTGTCTGCCAGACAAAGTTGTGTTTCATGTGAATGAACAAAAAGTCTCTTCTCTCTCTGAAGCTGCACTCTCTACACACGAGACAGTTTCTCCCTTAGAGAGTCAGCAGGAAGATATCGGTTTAGATGCTGCTTCGAAAGAAGAAAATATCCAGGGGTGCACATGGTATGCAGGTACACATGCGCAAAAAAAAATCAGGAATGCGTAAATGCCACGTGTGTTACTACGTGCCTTTGCGTACTTAACTGATCTTCTCATCTAACCTTACACATGACATGTTGCTGGTCAACTACTGTTAGAGATGTCCAAAAAGCAACAGACATTAAGCAACTTCTTTGGCCAGACTGGAGCCAGAGTCGAAGAAAATACTTTTTTTGGAAAAGTGGCTCTAAGACGTGCAGTGGCTTGAAGCTAATGACGAGGGCACTGAAATGTGGTGCAAGATTTGCCACCCCAATTCACATCTAGCAGACAAAACAGGTGCTCAGGTAAACGGGTATAAAGGCTCAAAGAATTTCAACCATCCTTTATTTGACAAACATGAAAAGAGCAAGGAGCACACGAATGTGGCGCAAGCCATTGCTAATAAACAAGCTAGCCGAGAAGAAATGTCCAGCCGCCCACTTGCCAGATGGCGAGACAAGCTGAATGAAGAAAAGCGGCAAGCTCTGTTTAAAATTTTTCTCCTCGCCTTCCATAAAGCTAAACACACACGTCCCATGTCTTCCTATTCTGAGGATGTTCCTTTACTGAAGCGGCTAGGAGTCAATGTCGGAGGTGCATATCCTTCACGTGAAGGTGGGCACACGGATCATCGCTCACACCATCCACGGGGAGTTACGAGCCAAGTTGCAGTCTGCAGTAATCATGGCATTATACTCCTCCCCCACTTTTACATCGTTGATGTGATACAGTCAGTAGAGGGAGATGTGACTGTTTATTTACTGTAGAGTTTTTCCTCTCTTTTAGTTAAGTCTCTCACACTGTCTATCTTCACTTAATCTTTGCTGTGTTTATCACCAGAGTTTTTCTCACCCTGTTTTAGAAGGATGACTGAAGCTGCATATGGACTGTGCATATTTTTCTTATTGTATATTGGTAAGGTGTTCTTTGTTAGCAAAATGATCAGTAATGATAATTCTTTATCATGTTTGTTATTGTCCTTTGCTGTGAAGTAGAATTTCTCTAAATCTAAATCTTTTTTCCCCCAAAGGGAAGGCGAGATGTGTGAATGTTCAGCAGAACTTGACACCAATATTAGCCAACAAGACCAATAAAGCAGAGATAAAGTGTAGTCATGATGACAATACCAAGCCCTATATGTTATGGTATCAGCAAAAGGATACAGCCATGGACTTAATAGCGTTTAGCTATGGTGCTACAAGTGACCCAACCTATGAGGATGGATTTAAAGAGCGGTTTACATTTAAAAGAACAGATACACTGAATGGAGCTCTGGAAATCTCTGATCTCAGTCTATCAGACTCTGCTGTTTATTACTGTGCTGTCAGTATGCACAGTGCTGTAGTCTTTATTACCTGCCTGACTAAAAACCAAACCAGGAAACACACACACACACACACACACACACACACACACACACACACACACACACACACACACACACACACACACACACACACACACACACACACACACACACACACACACACACACACACACACACACACACACACACACACACACACACACACACACACACACACACACACACACACACACAGATTTTCTGGAAAACACCACATTTTATGACGGCGATATAAATATATGGGAGAAATAGTATGAGTAGTACAGTTTGCTAATACCGTTTCCAATTTAGCCAGTGACTTGTTTTATTCCTGAATAAATAAAAAAATTTTTACAACTCGTTCAAATGATTCAATGACTCACTCGTTTACAGTATTATCTAGGGGTGTAACGGTACATGTATTCGTATTGAACCGTTTCGGTTCGAGGCTTCCGGTTCGGTACGCATACAAACCGAACGATTCCTTGGATCATTTTTCCTGCCGACAAAATCCGCGCTGGCGCGAGTGCGACCACCACAACGTTGCGCAACATCACATGGCAAACGTAATGAAAGCGAAACGAAATGTGCTACTCATTATATTGTGCATTACGGCGGACCGTTTATCAGTTCGGACCAGCGACCTAGATCTGTGCAGCGCGAGCTCTATGAGCGCGAGCCGATCTCGATCAAGCGACACTGTTACTACACAGCGCTAAGAGATCCAGTAAAGAAAGCATTTGAATTCGCCACTGAAGTAATAACATCGCTGCGAGATCTAGTGAGAAGCGTTCACATGTCTCTGTTATTAATCGTAGATCTCTATTAGATCAAACAGCGCTGACGTGGAAACCAGGAGAAACATTGTGCCGTGAATGAACTAGTAACGTTAGGCTTTAAGTCCACAGATCAGCAACATTCAACCATAGTAACACTAATTGTAACCAGTTTGTACGGTGGCCGAGAGGTGCAAAACAAATCACTATTATAAAAACAAAATAACAAGTCAGAAAACACAATAACAAGTCAGAAAACACAATAACAATTCAGAAAACACAATAACAATTCAGAAAACACAATAACAAATCAGAAAACACAATAACAAATCAGAAAACACAATAACAATTCAGAAAACACAATAACAATTCAGAAAACACAATAACAAATCAGAAAACACAATAACAAATCAGAAAACACAATAACAATTCAGAAAACACAATAACAATTCAGAAAACACAATAACAAATCAGAAAACACAATAACAATTCAGAAAACACAACGACATTTCAAAGAAAACGGAAAAGGTAGGTACATTTTGAGAATGGCAATCTTGTCGCTGATTGGACGAGACACCTCTCAATCAAGCTTTACAGGAAGTAAGTAATTTGTGATCAAAATGGAACACACACATTAAACATTACTTTGAAGAAGGACAATCATATGCCGTGATTGCGGACATTCAAATGAGCTTGTGGTCAAATGGCTTAAGTTTATCGCACCCATCAACATGCCAACGATAGTTCGGTCCCATGGAGTGAATGCAGACATCCCAAGTCTCCCGGAAGTTCCCCGCACATTGATTGCGGCTCCCTGATGCCCGCAAGTTAGTTAAAAACTCGGAGCTCCAGAGCTCGCGAGCTCCAAACCGTGTAGCGCACGGCAGAGAGGTAGAGACAGAGAGCGAGAGACCTTGCTTGTGTGTGCAAATGTGCGTGTGTGCCTCACGAAGCATGCAAATATTTTTTAGTAATCTTGTAGATAGTTTTAATATCGTGGTATTTCGCCAGCATGTCCACATCACGGCATATGAATGTCCTTCTTCAAAGTAATGTTTAATGTGTTCCATTTTCGCATTTAGCAAAACAAAGTTGATCACAAATTTATTAATTCCTGTAAAGCTTGATTGACAGGTGTCTCGTCCAATCAGCGACAAGTTTGCCATTCTCAAAATGTACCTACCTTTTCCGTTTTCTTTGAAATGTCGTTGTGTTTTCTGAATTGTTATTGTGTTTTCTGATTTGTTATTGTGTTTTCTGAATTGTTATTGTGTTTTCTGATTTGTTATTGTGTTTTCTGAATTGTTATTGTGTTTTCTGATTTATTATTGTGTTTTCTGAATTGTTATTTTGTTTTCTGAATTGTTATTGTGTTTTCGGAATTGTTATTGTGTTTTCTGACTTGTTATTTTGTTTTCTGAATTGTTATTGTGTTTTCGGAATTGTTATTGTGTTTTCTGAATTGTTATTGTGCTTTCTGAATTGTTATTTTGTTTTCTGAATTGTTATTGTGTTTTCTGACTTGTTATTTTGTTTTTATAATTGTGATTTGTTTTGCACCTCTCGGCCACCGTAAGTTTGGCTGTGAAATGCTTTCAAGTACTTCACACATCTTTTTCCAGCACTTCAAAACTCAAATAGTAAATATTATATAAATAAATATTTAAATATATGTTTTTAATGTGATGACCAAAACATTATTTATTCATCCTTCCAAAATTACCCCCATTTAAACCTGAGTTTCAAGATGTAGGAAAACTCACACTTTATATATATAATATATATATATATATATATATATATATATATATATATATATATATATATATATATATATATATATAAATTATTTTAATAAATAGGAAATTTCTCTGGCATTTCTTTCTTTTTGCTGTATCGAAAACGTACTGAACTGTGACTTTAAAACCGAGGTACATACCGAACCGTGATTTTTGTGTACCGTTACACCCCTAAGTATTATCATTAATTACATTATCTTTTTACAGATAAACCTTTTAGTATCATCTTTGCAACATGCTAATGTCAAACTACACTGGTGTCCAGTGTGAATCAAGCATTATTTTGGCCGAGTTGCTGTCTATATATGTCAAGCACTTGTATTCAGTCACTCGGAAATTTTAATTCGAGGATTCTGGTTCAGAAAACAGCTGACTTTGAGGGCAAGAGCTTCTGGAAAAGAAGAATGGTGTCATCCTTTTTCCACCAATGACTAAGCAACCAAGGGGTGTGTCTTAGATAAAGATCCACACATTTTTGTCTTTGTGTAGTTAACTGAACATCAGACAATAATTCACAAAAACCATCTCTAAATGGAGTCTTTTCTTCTCCTAATCACTTTGCTTTTTCTTAAAGGTATTACTTTAACTTACATTGATTCCCTTGGTTTTAACCAAATGTAGATTTTTAATGAACAACATATCTTCATTTTGATAATAAATCTTTGTATTTCCAGCAGATTTCAGTGACAGTGTTTTGATCACTCAATGGCCGAAGTACATATCCAGCCTTCCAGGATCTTCAGTTGAAATGCACTGTTACCAGAATGATACAGACTATGACTACAAATACTGGTATAGGCAAATAAAAGACGAAGGGCCAGTGCTTGTTGGAAGCAACAATTTTAACTCTCCCTCAAATGAGAAGGGTTTTGAAACTGGCTTTATAGTGTCGGGTACAGAGAAAAAGAAATGGACTCTGACTGTGGATGTTAAGGAGGGGAGTGATGCTGTGTATCTGTGTGCTGCGAGTTTACACAGTGAATAAAAGACAAACTATACGACAAAAAACTCTTTGGATGGCAACGGCGATCACACCTGTCTCAACCACAAATAAATGAACCCATATCTTTACAGAGAAGTCAGAAGTGCCTGAGAACTCACACATACACTTGCATTGATGACGTTATACTCCTCCTTCCACCAATACCACCTTCTCATTGATGTACTACAGTCAGTAGGGGGAGATGTTACTGTTTATTTTAATATAGAGGTTCCCACTCTTTCTATCTTGACTAGAGACTCATAAACTCTTGTCTTGTCACATTATTTTTGCTGCATGTATGTGTTAGTAGGAATCCTAGTTTAGAAGGATGTTAAGAGCTGCATATGGACTGTGCATATTTTTCTTCCTTTACATGGGTAAGAATTCATTTGAGAAAGCAATACATATTTTTTTATCAATACTTCATAGATGTTTGAAGTGGACTTTAGTTACTCTGAAGCGGAATGTTTCTTAAAGCCTGACTTTTCTTTTCATAGGGAAGGCGAGATGTGTGATTGTTCAACAGAAGGTGACGTCCTTATTTGCCAACAAAAATAACAAAATAGAGATGGAGTGTAGTCATAATGACAGTAGCATGCTAAATATGCTATGGTATCAACAGAAAGATACAGCAATGGTTCTAATCGGTTACACCTATGGTGTGAGTGAGCCCACCTATGAGGATGGATTTAAAGAGCAGTTTAAATTGAAAAGAACAGATACACTGAATGGAGCTCTGGAAATCTCTGAACTCAGTCTATCAGACTCTGCTGTTTATTACTGTGCTGTCAGTATGCACAGTGCCACAGACTAAAACTACTGCTCAACTAAAACTCAAGCACACAGGAAACCAAAACATTTGTTATGCAATAAGCGATAATGTACATCCAGCCAGTTATTATCGCAGAATAAACCCCTTCAGGATGATCAGGGATCTTTTATCAGCCTGAAGGGATTTATTCTGCGATAATAACTGGCTGGATGTTGATTATCCCACTGATTACATGGCCATTTCCCCACATGACATAAGTAAATAATTGGAGACAATATATATTTTAAATATTTAATTAGCTCACTAAACGGAAAGCTTCTGCGAAGAAAACAGTTGCTAGCAAACAACTTAACCAAGACAACTGAACAATTTCAAACTAGACAAACATTTAAGGGATGAAGTACAGTCATACACTTATTACACAGCTTTTCACCACAAGCAAGAGCGAGTCCGCCGTGTGATACGAGAAACATGAAAGACACGCAGGCTTCAGAAACACAGATGGGCGGATACCTCGAAATGGCACAATTGACCAATCAGAATCAAGTATTCCAGAGAGCTATGCAATAATATACTTTAGGACACGGCTCGGTGGAATACTGGATTCTTGATTGGTCAATAGCAGTAAGTTATTCCAAAGTCCTTTTAGGCAAGTCATGCCACTCGACCGCCATCTTGGCAACATATTTGGGACTAACAAGACCAGGCTCCTATCTAAATGAATGGGCAGAGAGTCAGAACTGCACTTTCACTGGTAATCGGGACATAAAAACTGCATGTATAGAAACAGCAGTAAAATATGATACAAATTTGATTTGACACGATTTGACTGGTAAAAGCAGACGATTGGCTTTCCAGCGGGAGGGGCGGGACATACAACGGGTTTTCCCTATATAGTTCTATTGAGGATTGAGGAAGTGGCATGTCTCTTATATAAATTGTCTCTGGTTATTCCCAGATAACAACCACTCAAAACAGATAACGCAGGCTCATCTGGGTCACTGAAGTCAGCAGGGCTATACGGCTGCTGGAACGTTTTCGTTGTGGAAGTTTTGCGTTTGGTGAGCTAATAAAATTTTAAAACAATATTTTGTGTACAGTTATTTAATTATACCATCCAGTCTCATGGACTCGCTCTCTCTTGTTTCACACAAACACAGCTGCTGCCATTTTGTGACTATTGTTTTGTACACTGTTGGATTATGATACAAACAGGTACGATTTAAACAAAGTTTAATCTGAAATCAATATATCTTATCCCCATAATTATTTAAACACTAAATATAAATAATTTTCAAATTATTTCCTTATGTGGCAAATAGCCGTGTAATAAGCGGGATAATGTACATCCAGCCGTGGTTCTCTCAAAATAACCCCTTTCAGGCTGATCAAGACCCCTCCACTTTGTGTTGGTGTCTGGTTATTTTGAGAGAACCACCGGCTGGATGTACATTATCCCTTGCTTAAACTAGAGTATCTCAATCTTTTGACTCGAAGACAGCCATTGTCCATCACAATACTTGAAGGCCCGCCCTCATACAGACTAAAATATTTTTAATTTTAAAATAACTTTATGAACAGAAACTTGAAATGATTCCTTTTGTGATTCCAGTAGTTTTACATTTACATATTGACTTTCAATTAATTTGATGTCATCCTGAGGCCTCCTGGTTGAGAAACACTGCTTTTAAACATCACTATAAAGTTAGTCACAGATTATAGCCAAGTCATTCTGCTATCAACATTTACAAAAGTGACTTTTAACTCATGCACTACATTTTAATGATGCCATTGGTGATCATCACAATTCATTTTATTCCTCTGTTGAGGAGTGAAGTTATTAAACACACAGTATATTAATCCATAATAATAGACTTCTACAGAAAAATATAAATTAAATAATGCTGAGAAACACGAAAATTATTGGAATACATGAGCATTTGAACAAAGAACTGTGGGCCAATAGGGGGAGATGTAACACGGGTTAAAAAAAACTGGGAAGTGAGTTACAATACAGGATATTACAATCGTTCCTCTCTCTCTAATGTCTCGAAGTATCTCTATAACACTTTCATTCTCTATAACACTGTACTTCAGAGATTTATGGGGTTGCTTTTAGGCTGGGCATTTTTCTCTTCATATTTTTAAGTATGCTTTTAAAGTAATATAAATACACAATTTATTTAATAAATTTTTACAGAATGTTGATTTTTTTTCCCAGAATGTTTTCTAACTGTACTAATATTTTCTCCATAGGGACTACAGATTGTGTACAGTTTAAACAGTCTCCACATTTGATAGCCAATCCAAATGGCAAGGCAGAGATCAACTGCAAGCATGATGACAGTAACTTAGTTGTTATGTTATGGTATCGACAACAGAGAACAGGCATGTCTCTAGATCTAATCGGCTACGGGTACTCAGGATCTCCACCAAACTCTGAGGATGGATTCACAGAGCGATTTACACAAACTAGACAGGACACAGTGACAGGGTCTCTAAACATCTCAGAACTCACTCCGTCAGACTCGGCTCTTTATTATTGTGCTGCAAGTACACAGTGCTGCAAAATCAATAATTACTAACAGAAAAACCCTTTACCTCTATCAAAGAGATGTTTTTTTTTTTTTCAGTTTTATGTTACTGTAAAATATTGAGATATGATTCAGACGCAAGTGGTGAACCACTATCAGGTGTGTTACACAAACCATGACTTAACTGCCAGTACTAAATGAGCTTCCTTTCAGGGGAGAAGTAAAGAAAAAGCAATGGAAAATTCACCGAGAATGAATTGTGTCTGCTGTTAGTGTTGTTTATTTGCACATGCTCATGCCTTCTGTGTTATTTTAGTGTCTGATATATAGAAGAAATTATGCAAATCATCAATTTGAAGGCATAGTTTTTGACCTTGTAGCCAGATCCGAGTGCTACATCGTGGAGGATGCAGATTACTGCGTTATAAGACTGTGTTATTCACCAATTTTAGACCATCCCTCCCCACAAACCTGTTTTAGCTTATCAATATTTAGTCTTCTTGCTTTCTTTAGGTTATGCCACTGCATCTCAATTGGCTTAAAAGTCCGGAAAACGCATATTTTCCTTCTTTTTTTTTTACAACCACCCTTACGAAAAAGTTTATACAAGTATGCTTTTAGTATACTTCTTTTAAACAAAAAAATAAGAAAGTATACTTTTAGTGTACTTTTTATGTACTTCTCAGAAATATAATTGATGTAATTCTAAGAACTTAAACGTACAGTATGTAACTTTTGGCCACCAGGGGTCACTCAATCAAAATAATAGCAAAAGACGTATTCTGATGACGTCGTGAAAGAGCATGTGCTCATGGGAGTTGTTGTCGTTGTCGAGAGAGAGAGAGAGGGAGTGCGCGCGAACCAGGTATACGATGTTCATTGGAACACGCGCGATCTGTCATTCCCCAGCCATCTAGCATCTCCAGCAGATAACATGTTCACTGACGAGGTAATGTGTTGTATTTATATTATATCTCTATTCTTGTTACGTTTAGTTACGGCTATTAACTTTATGTAATGCCATTGTAATGAACACGCACGCTCTGTCGCTCCCCACATTCCTCTCTCATTCTTACTTAGTGTTTTTAAAGGGGTGGTTGATTGCGATTTCACTTTTTTCATTTTAAATAGTGTGTAATGTTGCTGTTGGTGCATGAACATTATCTGCAAAGTTGCAGTGCTGAAAGTTCAATGTAAGCAGAGATATCGTCTTTTAAAAATCAGGAAGTGTAAATGCCTACAAAAACGACTCGATTGGGACTACAATGGGTTTTAGACGTAACTAACCCATCAACCCTCCCACCGGAATACGCAAAAAAGGGCATGTCATTATTTCTGCGGCTTTGCCGACGAGGAAGAGTTACAGGGGAGAGCTAAACATGCCGTCAAAAGTGTTATTTTCACCCAACTGTTAGGTCTTCTGTGTTCGGGCTTCCTACGGACGCTGTAGTTCGTCAACAATGGATACAATTTATGTTTGATAATGTTTCTGACAATTACAATCGTAATTTAGCTCTTTGTGCGGCACATTTCACTGAAGACAGCTTCCTGAATCTCCAACAATTCAATGCCGGATTCCACAAGAAACTGTTGCTAAAACCTGAAGCTGTTCCAACGTTAAAACCAGAGGCAGCGGTTGTTGGTCCACAACCTGTGAGTAAGACTTAATCATTTTAAATGTATTTGTATAATTTTAGACGTAATGGTTTCGTTTTATCAAGGACGTAAACAAATGCCAGCGCTGGCTTTATAGTCACTTTGTTATGCTATTTCATGTTTCTATGGCAAACGGGTACAAACATTTTGGACCTGAATTTGTAATCATATAGATTTTGTAAATGTATTTGCCATGTATAGCTACTTTCTGACGTAATTTTTCGATTTGATCATGAACGTGATCAATGTCAACAGTGTTTGTTTAGTAAGTTAGCCATGTACACCTAAAGAAAACGATACACAGAGTAAACTAAGTTTTGTTAATAGCTAAACGGTTGTTCATTATATCGATAAAACAATAACTTTAAAAAACTGTATTGCTCATGTAATCATTTGTATTAAATGTTTAATCAAGATAAAAACGTAACTTATCTCAAAAAGCTAACAAGCACCAGTAGCATTTTCAAGTATAACAGGGTATCAAACTTCTTATGTAATAATAGAAGAATAAATAATAATAATTCAAAAAACGTACCATTCAGAAACGTTTTGTAACAGCCGTGTTTGTGGAGGTTCTACTTGACTCTCTTCATCGGCGCTTTCTGGGTCTGATTCTGGCTCAAACTGATACGGCAGTATCGACTCCATTATTTACATTAACCGAGCATGAAACTCAGTCACGCCCGTAAAGGCAAGGGGCGTGGCGGTTCCGGACAACGTGCGCTACGCAGTTTAGCCAATTACAACACACCGGCCCAAACTAACCAATCTGAGCCCACTGCCTGTTTCTGAGGGAGTGGTTTCATAGACTCAGGAAGTAAACCGGGCGTTCAAATGACAGAGGAGAAAGAGGCTTACAATAAAGGTGAAATTTATGAAAAATAAGACTTTTAAAAAAAGAAAAAACACGAATACATGTTATATTGCACCCCATAAACACAATCATGCAAAGAAAAAAAGCAGTAAACCACCCCTTTAAAATCACGTCTCTTCGAACGGAGAGATATATGAATTATCAGGGCTATTGAATCAATATTCCATCTAGCTAGTATTAATAGTTAAATGTTAAAAAACACGGTCACCTTTCATTAATAATTATAATTACGTTTATACTATGATATTGAAAAAGATGGTGAACTGCATATGAAGCTACTTTCTGCAGCTATATCTACAACAAATGTGAATTTACATAACTGTACATGAGAGCTAGTCCGTCTGCGTTTTACACATGCCATCATCGTTTCACAACATATAAGTTACGGATAGATATAGTTAACTGAATGGGTGCTTACTTGTTTATTAGAATGCAAGCGAGATCGGCATCTCTCTGTAGTTCCAGTCACGAAGCTCGTGGAAATGCAACTCCAATGTTAACGCGAGTCATGTCTCTTCTCCTGTCCCAAACCCTTCTCGGGTCATTTCTGTCACCCGTGCGTTTCCGCTTCACGGATCTGCCTCCAGCAGCAGAACGTGCAGGCAAAGCATAATCATGGTCCATTATTGATATCCAACTATTGATTCTTTATCGTCTTCTTTTTTTTAGTGACGTGCGTCTGGTGTTTACATTTGCGTTTGGCGGTTTTTCGCCGGGATCCGCACGAAGTTAGAGAAACTAGAGTCAAAGGTTATATGACGTCATAGACGGGCGACGAAACGGAAATAAAGACACGGTCCGTGTCTTCAAATTAAAATATAAATTTCTCCGGATTTGAAAGTTGGTGGGAACTTTTGGGATAATGTTAGTACACAACTAAAAGAAATATATAACATAGATACAGTTATTTTTGCTATTTTGAAAGCCGAAAAGTTCCATATTGTGCCTTTAAAATTTACTTAAAATTGCACTGAAGTATACTTGACTTTTATTGACAGAAAAGTCTGAGTATATTTGGCCTATAATTGTACCCAATCTTTTGACCGAGATATACTTAATGTAAAGTGTAATTATACGTTTTCTAAGTATACTTGGCTTTTAGTGTTTACTCTTTTGATTGAGTAGCCTATTAAATACCTTTTTCACATAGTTTTACATTCGGTCTTATAAACTTACATTGCTTGAAAATTATATTGAAAGATTTATAAAGAAAAAAGATATGTCCCTAATTCTGAGTATTTGACTTTTTGTGTAGGCTAGTCCACTGGTAGTGTACATAGTAATGTACTTTAAATCTACTTTACTCTTTCCCTGCCATTGACTGAAATTTCAGGTCACTGTTATAAAATCAGTTCACTGTTATACGGTAGGGGGCGCTATTACATTATAGCACAGAATCTCCGGATCAAAGCACAGGTGAAGAAGATGAAACAACAAGTGATAGAAGATTGCTTACCCAAATGTAAAATAATGCGATCCTCAAACACTAAAAAGCATTTTAATCAAAGCGTTAATGAATGAAATGTTGACCCAGGAAGGGTTAACGACTGTGACTGGACTCGATCTACTCCATCTGTATTTTGAGCATCCGATATTCTCAGCTTTTTGTTTAAAATGTTGCTTTTTTAATGAAACTTACCCACATTCAATTGTTAGATGCTTGAAGCTCCTTGTCAATGATCACTCAATGTCTTCAATACAATTCTGAGAAGTAGATGTATGGTATTAGTTTAATCAGATTATATCTTTAATTGTAACTTAGATGAAGAAATGACATTCAAGAAATTCAGATATTTTCAATATTATATGTGAAGCACACATTTATATGGTACACACATTTGTCTTAAGCATTAGATTGAAAACTCAGCTGGGTGATTTGTAGCATGCAATTATTCTGCAATGTTACACAATTTCTCACAACATGACTTTTAACATAAGATTTTTTGATAGATGAAATGTACAATGCAATAAATGCAGCACACAGAAACAGAATTTGAATATTGTATTTTTACAAGTAAAGATAACATGAGAAAGGCAAAGTTATGGGATCCCATGCCATACTCTGAACGGCCAAGTATATTTACACAAACTAAGAAAATCAAAAGTATTACGTTGTGCCCCGCTTTCCCCTACTTGTGATTTTCATTAATGTCTCTCTTAACATTATAATTTTGTCCATTTTGTTCAGTTTTGTTTGAACAATGGCCATGAATCATCATCTATAAAGCACAGCCCCTCCTCTTAGAGTCTGTTACTTTTTGCAACTTACATTCCACTTGATCTTGACTCAATCTACTGAGAGATGAGGAACAGCCGCATCACAATACTTCTACTGAAATGGCTCCTTATTATCTGTCAAAGTGAGTGTCATATCTGCAATATGGTATATTTACACAGTATGGACAACTTTTTTATTTATTCAAGACAAACAACTTGCTGAGCACATGATAGACAACTATGCATGACATTCTTCATTAAAATAAGTGTCGGTTCAGTGTTAGTTAATCTAACATTTGTATATTTCTGTAGGTCAGACCTCGGCTCTCACCGTGCTTCAGTCGACACGTTTCATATCAGCGCTACCAGGAGCTGAAGTGACTATAGACTGCAGCATGGCAGCAGGAGTGAGCATGAGTAGTAACACTATGGGTTTGGTACAGGCAAGTCCACTATGGACAACCTGTAGAATTTATTATAAAAGAGTATGAAAAAGCAACACAGAACTTTGAAGCCATTCTAAAAGCAAACGACAACTTGTTCAGCCTGATTGTTTCGAACCTCACTGCACAGGACACTGGCACATATTACTGTGCTGCGAGACACAGTGAAGCCAGAACTGAGCACGCTCTAACAAGAAGCTTGCTATTATTGACACCTGGTCTAAGAGAAACTTTGCTCTAAGGATATCCTGGTTGTGGTTATAAGACATGGAAAACTCTGTAATCCATTGGCTGCTGTGTTGGTGAGCTACTAAATAAAAGAAAAAAGATTACTGGAAATTTTGGTCAGAATTTCCATTGGTGTAACAGGCTACTTTGGCTACGTTCACACTGCAGGCTGAAACGACCCAATTCCGATTTTTTTGCCGCTATGCGACCTGTATCTGATCTTTTCATGACAGTCTGAACGACACAGATCCGATCTTTTCAAATGCGACCCAGGCCACTTGGGTATGTGGTCCAAATCCGATATGTATCCGATCTTTTGAAATGCGACCTCAATCTGAACGGCCAGGTCACATATATCCCAATTGATATGCGACAAACGTCATAATTCTGCGTTGAATAGGCGGGAATGATAAGATAAACAAGTTAGCTATCGTACGATAGCACGCACCAGTAGCTAGCCAATACACTCCAACGCGCTGCACTGTTATGGTCCGCTGCAGACGTGTCTCTTCCCGTGACAGAGTTAATCGAAGGCGCTCAAACATAATCGAAGGTGGATCTGGTCATTCGGAAGTTACTGATGAATTCTGTATTAGTGAAGTAACACACAAATAACTTTAATATTGCTAAACGAGCTCCACTGTTGACATTCATGTTTAGCTACTTCCGCAAACAACAAGTGACGTCGTTGACCGTTGAGTACTCTTCTGCGCATGCGGGTCACTTCTGGGTCATTTCCCGTTCACACAGGAGATCACAAAAGGTCGCATTTAATTGGAAATGTGAACGCCTTGCAAAAAAATTGAATTTTTTCAAAAAATCGGATTTGAGCATTAAGCCCTGCAGTGTGAACGCAGCCTTTGAGTTGTCAATCATGTAGTGAAGTTCTAAACATAAGTTTGAACTTATGACTGATCTTAAGACTGATCTTTCGGTCCTGCCAATCATCATCATCATCATCATAATCATCATCATCATCATCATCATTATTAAAGCTCATAAGCAGCTACTAGTACCTAGTGACAATTCTTCTAACATTCCTTTTCGAGCCCAAATCATCTATTCCAACTACCTAATTTTATCAAATTTCATAGTCTGCAGATCAGCTCAGAGTTTGAGTCACATTTGTTTACCTTTATTTCTTTTAAGACTGGAGGCATGAACTCATGAAAGCCAGTTAGTGAAGTGAACTCATGAAAGCCAGTTTAGTGAATGTTCTTTTGAATGGTTCATGTAAACACCTCAATTTAAATTAGAAGTCTCTTTTGTTTTTGAAGATTAATATTTACAATCAAGTTTTTAATGTTGCTTTGTCTTAATTTTCTTCTAAAACTGCAGTGAAAAAAAAACATTTGAAAGTTTGAAATCGCCTGTGTTGTTTACATCACAAACTTGTAACCAATCACGTCATTGTGCTGTTATGCCGATAACAATTGTGCTTCCGGTATTGTGTGGCAGACGGACAGTGCTGGTGGTGCACCATCTGGTAGAGTTAAACGCTAAGTGTGTGTGCATTTAATAAATGATCAAAACTTACAGTGAAACTTTGTCCAGTGACATTCATAACATAACCGTCATGAGAGAGGCAGGCTTTAGCATATCATTACTATTCTGCAGGAGTCTCAAGAGAAGCCAGGTCATCCCGGTATATTTTTCTGTTGATATGAAAAAAAAAAAAAACGGGTACATTTAGCAAATAGCCTGTGAATTATGTATATAATGTATATTCCAATGTTATGATGCACTATATGCTTTTCTCCACTGACGTTTTGAGTTGTTTAAAGCGTTTCTATGGATGCTGTATAAATCTGAGACGGCGAACGAGAACATGTTTGTTTAACATTAGCAACACATTATAAGCTGTTTGAAAACATAGTCAAGCAAAAGGGTAATATTAATTACCGTTATGTGTCTGATGTTGTGTGGAGCGATACATAAAATGCATTACCATTCTGATACATGATCGACTTATTGTATTCAACAAGTAAGTGTGGAGGATTAGTGAGTGGAGGCAGAGACTTATTTGCATATTCATGGGTCCACATATACTTAATGAAGCAAAGATGTAGAAGCAAAGATGTAGTTACATTCAAGCTATTTTAAGGCATGAAGATTTTTTTTCCCCAGGAAAAAACATTTAAATATGTAATTTTGGTGACCAAAGATAAATTTACAGGGGGACAATGCTGCTTTTCATCATATTTTCAACTCAGGATTTTTTCGAATTTATTATAAATATATTCCCTCTGTTCAATTTCACCTCTTAATAGCTATATTTATTATTAGCCAAGTTTTTAGAAACTTGCAGTCTACTTCTCGAAATATGGTAGGGTATTGTACTTTAAATATGCATGTATATAATTTCTTTTTACTAGAAATGATGAGTAGCTTGGTGTGTAGCTCATGAGCGCTGAAGGGGTGTGTGTTGTTGGCATATGTGCTTTTCTTTTCACAGGAAGTCCGTCACAGCATCACGAAAGAACACCTCATTCATTCATGCGACAGAATGGAGCTCCGCTGGCTCATATTCACGTTACTGCTGACTGTCTGTAAGCCTATCGGATTTAGTTTTTTTTAACCTTTTATATATTTATACATTTCCTTGTGAAGAAGTACACTTTAGCATTCTTTTAAAGAGCATTTACGGAAATAATATACTTTATATATTTTTGTGAAGTTTTCAGACAATTAATTGCATGTTATTTGCAATTAAATGAAAATAGTTTAAATTTATATTAAATGCAATTAATAGAACTTTAGAGTGCTTCTTTACATTCTTAATTCGGATGCAAGCACATTTCACAATTGCTTTTACTGGTTTTGAACATTTGTTACAGTGTCCTACCAAATGTACTGACAAGCATTAATGGTGAACTTAATTATATTTAATGTAATTTCTTTTGAAACTTGTAATGCATTTAAATATTTGTAACATTTGAATGTCTAGCCACTTTAAATTTGTAATTTTAATTCAAATGTTACTTGCGGTTTCTTTATAATTATTTGTAGAATTTTCTCGCAATGTCTGAGGGAAAATTTTTCAAATTAAATAATACACCAAATTGTTTTCGTTTTATATTATCTAAATATAACACTTTAAATATATACTTTTTAATATTTGAATTACACTACAAGTGCACATTCAGTACATAAAGTGCACTTCTTTTTTCACAAGGGTTACTAACAACATGATAACAAATATTTGTATCTTTATCTACAATCCTGTTTTCCAGATAAATCCAATGGAGAGATTCGTCAACAGCCAGAGATCTTTGCCAGCACTTCTTCTGTGACATTAACATGTGAACATGATAATCTCGATCACTACAGATTGTACTGGTACAAGCAAACAAAGTTGGATGTGGGTTTGACTTTACTGATATTTTCTGCTGGCCAAAATATGGTGGAGAATGAAGCACCGTTTGATAATTCTAAGTATAAAGCAACCCGTCCTGAAATAAAGAAGTCCACGCTGCAGATTATGAAACCAGAGACTGAGGACTCGGCTTTTTATTATTGTGCCACAAGCACACAGTATCATACTACAGCTGCACTGCTAAACAACAACCACATCTCCAACACTGTGCAGAGAACACGAGGAAACATGTAGACATTCATCTATACACTGTAAAACCCAACAAGTTAAAGGGATACTCCACTTTTTTTGGAAATAGGCTCATTTTACAACTCCCCCATGTTTAAACAGTTGGGTTTTACCGTTTTCGAATCCATTCAGCCGATTTTTTTGATATTTAGAAGAATATCAGTAAGCAGACAGTTTCTGGTCTCAGTGGCCCTCATTTATCAAAAGTGCGTACACCAAATTTCCAGCGTACACCTGGCGTACACCCAAAACCACGGTAACTTTGAGATTTATCAATATGGACTTTGGCGTACGGCACGCTCAAATCCTACACCAGCTCAGGAGGTGGTGTACGCACGTTTTGAGTTAGTGCAGAAATGCGCAGAAAAACAATTCCTCCACAAAACGCATGACAAACTAAGAGATATGATATATTATGAACTGTAAAAAATATATATATATATATAAACTTCAGTGTTTATTTTTGTGCAACATGGACTTCAATGTTTAATTTGTGTAATTTTACCAAAGCATTTGATTTGTAGGCATGTATTCCTTCAGTTGCGAGCCTTTGCGCTTAACCTGACATTTCAGGGTTAGGTGGTGCGCGCACGGACTTGGTTCAGTAATGAAAGGCTTTCGATGACCAAAAAAATAATTCAGAATGACAAAATACCGGTAATAAAAATTACATTACTCTTGTATTGTTCTTGTGCAGTCACTCAAAATAGTGTCGTACCAAAAAATAATCAAGAGCACACACGTTTGCGTCTAACTTCAGTCTTTACTGGATATCATCTGACTCTCATACAAAGAGCTAACAACCAATCTCCATTCATGCAAATCATTACACGTGGATCGATAACACTCTGGATGGATTACAATTCTTCTTTTAAATAATAATAACGAAATTCTTCTTCTAAATAATAATAAGCGTCATTAATAATAAAAATCATAAAAATAATAAGATCTTCAGTGCCGAGACGCGGCACTTTGTGGCCATCTTTAGATCTGACCACTTTTTTTTCACCTACAATAAACAAGAAAACTCATGCTTAACTTGATCACTATTGGGCTATATTAAGCAATAAAACATTCTTAACTCTGCTGGAGTCCGCGTCTCACCCCTCACACTATTAACAGAACTCGTAATATAGGTGGAATTAATCTCACTTTAATCCACTTTAACCTTTAATCCCACTCTTTAAACACCCAAAATAAAACAATTTAGTTTATTTCCATTTCCCTGGTGATGGTCTCGATCTCCACATCGGAGAAGTTTCTCTTCTTTGCCGTCTTCCGTGTGTTTATGGCGTAAAATGAGGGCGTGGGGGAAGCGGAGACTTGAATATTTAGAGGCGTGTTATTCTAATGATGATCGTTTTCAGCCGCGGCATTTATCAAGGAGAGGTATTGCGTACACCAGGATTTCAAAGGTACGCACAGCTTCATACATCAGGCGGTGAGAGGAGTGTAAGCATAATCTTACGCCAACATATACGCCCGTTTCTACGCAAGAATGATAAATGAGGGCCATTGACTTCCATAGTATATATTTTTTTCCTACTATGGAAGTCAATGGGACCAGAAACTGTCTGGTTACTGATATTCTTCTAAATATCAGGAAATCGTCTGAATGGATTCGAAAACGGTAAAACCGTATTCTGGACAAATGTGGGCAAAATTGTCTTGATTTATTTTTTAAAAATACTTCCCTTGATCTGAGCGGTACAAGACTTGGCTACTTTTCCTAAATTTGCCTCCTGAACACACAATTTGTTTTGACTCAATTCTACAATGTTAAGTGGGTGAAAAAACAAAACTCCTTAATCCTGTATTTGGGTCAAAAATGGGCACCCACAGAAATGAATGGGAAAAACCGTAATTTAGAGCATTCTAAAATAAGCCAAAATAAGACACCATGTGACAGCAAAGTCACTTCATCTTTAGGTTTTAGCTCTAAAAACTTGATATTTGAATGATATTTTAATGTAATTAAAAAAAATATAAATTATGCTTATTTTTATGTTTAATTTCTTCATAGAAAATATGGTACTTTTTGAAGTAAATAAATTCAAAAATACCCCCAAAATAAAAAAAAAACACGATAAATGGATAGACAAAACTTTATCGAAGAAAGAGATATAACATTTATAATAAATAAAAATTAGGATCACACCTGAGTCCTCTGTGCCCACATTTGTCCACAATTACAGGATTAAGGGCTATAAAGTGAATACGGTTTGAGGGCTACCTCTGGGGGAGTTGTAAAATGAGCCTATTTCCAAAAAAAGTGGAGTATCCCTTTAAGCTAACTCATTTCATTTGAGGAAACAGATTGCCTCAATTCAATTAAGTTTATTAAAAACAATAGTTATGAGTACTCTGAACTTATTTTAATTGAGTCCACTAAAACAATGATATTTCTTAATACACAATTAAACTTTACACTGCATTTAAATATAGCTGAAACTCATATTGAGTAAAAACAGTGAAATGACAAACTTTAAATGAACTCCGAGTGCTTGCAGTTACTGCACATTAGAATAATGATGTGAATATGTAATTACTTTCAATGGTTGAAGACATAAAACCATTGCTTTACCATTTTGCAAAGTGGTAAATCTACTATCCTTAAAGGATTAGTTCACTTTCAATTAAAAATGTCCTGAAAATTTACTCACGCTCATGTCATCCATGATTGTCCATGTCTTTCTTTCTTCAGTCGAAAAGAAATTAAGGTTTTTGAGGAAAACGTATATTGGAGAAAAACCGACTTGCTAGATAAGACCCCTATTTCGCGGCTGGGATCGTGTCGAGACTTTGAAGCTGCGCTGAAAATTACATTTAAATCTTCAAACTAGGGCTGTCACTTTTGAGAAAAATCACATTCGAACGGATATCGAATATCAAGCAATATATTCGAATATATTCGAATATCTACGAGTAAAATGTAAAAGTTAATGAACAACCTCGATCCATCAGGAAACGCCATATATGGTCGCTGTCGCTGAATTTAACTGTCCTTCATGAAGAGTTTTTCTTTTGCGTGAAGAAGCCGTTCGCCGGAGATGTGTTAAAAGATAGCGGAGTACATTCATGATTCATGATACACACATTCATACCAGTATAATAATCCTCCTGGCGCCGGGTCTGGGTGAGTAATTTACTCTCTTACCTTTGTTCTTTGACACTTTAAGACCAGCCGTTGCTGAAGGAGACGCGATCTGACCACACAGAGATGGATCTGACATGCGTCCCATTTTCTCGCAAATCTCTACGTTCATTTAAGGCTTTATTTAAATAATTTAAGACTGCTCTTACATTCATTTGACATAATTTGTGTGTTATGGTTTGTTCAAGCCCGAAAGAGAACTCGATACTTACACGCGTCTTTTCTGTGGGTCGTGTGTGTGTGTGTGTGTGTGTGTGTAATAGGCAGGAATTATAGCGCGGTTTCTTTCGTCTTGTCTTTATCTTCCATTTTCAAAACAAGCTGGCTATATTGGCTATTATTCGCTTGATTTGGTCATGGGCTTACGCTACAATACGTTTAGAGCGGCCGCTACTGGATGAGATGGCAAACAATAAATAAAAAGCAAATGATAGACTGTAAAAAATGCGCAAAACATGGCACTTTAAAAACCGGATAGTTTATTTATATTCGATTTCGGATATTTCACGTCATATTCGAATGCATATTCGAATATCGAATAAAAAGTGACAGCCCTACTTCAAACCGTTTGTTGCCATTGAAGTCTATATATGGAGAAAAATCCTGGAATGTTTTCCTCAAAAACCTTAATTTCTTTTCGACTGAAGAAAGAAAGACATGGACATCTCGGATGACAACATGGGGGTGAGTAAATTCAGGGCATTTTTGAACTAATCCTTTAATATTAATATTATTAATCTTTAATAATTGGTGTTTTTGTTTGTAAGTTGTAATCAAATAATTCAAGTCAAAATGACAGTTTAATAGGAGTAAATCAGACTTCATAATCAGGTAACAATTGCACTGTTTCACTTGTATGTGTACCACACATACATACGTATATTGGCTTATATGTCATTTCCTGTTTCTTTTGTTCACTCACTAAACAGGGCAGTCAAATTTACACGGGGTGAGAGACAGCGAGGGGGTGATTCTCCTCTTTTGTGTCATGGGACTGCTGTGTTTGGGGTTTATTTTCCTGATAGTTATTAGTAAGTTTATCCTGTAGTCAAACATTTATGTAGAAATCTTATTGTTATTATAAGTTGATATAATCAATTGTTTTCTACTCAACAGAGTCATTATCAGCAATAACCATCACTCAGAATGATCAAGTTGGTAAAACTCAAGTGATCACCCAACGGGATCAACCAGTTATTCTCAAATGTAACCATGACGATGGCAGCTATTATTATATGTATTGGTACAGACAGAGAAGTCAAGGTGAACTGTCCCTTGTTGCTATTTCTCTGGGAAAAGATACTGTAGAAATAGTTGCCCCGTTCAAAGACACCAAATACACAATGAAACGTCCCGAGATTAAAGAATCGTCGCTGGAGATCAAGGATCTAGTCAAGGAGGACTCAGGCATTTATTTCTGTGCCTCTAGCATTACACAGTACTTTAACTTAACCAAGCAGCTGAACACTAACCCCAATCTGAGCCACAGTGATCACACGGAAACATACATGATATTAATAATACAGGTGCTTGTGGGATATATCCTATCTTTGATCTCCCCAATCATTTGGCAAAGGGGACTAATCATATAAAATCGAAATATATATACATGTATATTTATAAATATATGTATGAAATTATGAATATATTAGTTAAACTGAATGTTAATGTAAATCCTGGTTGTAAGATTTAATATCTACACGCAATTTATTCACATCAAATATACCCATAAACCTATATGTCACTTCATTTTGAAATGTATGCCAAGCTCTTTCAAATAGAGGATTTTGAGGAATAATTAGGCCTATATAAAATACTCATAAATAAATATAGCCTAATATAAATTACCATACTTCTACTTATATGCATGTGTGTTAATACAAAATATTTATTATGAATTTAAGTTAAATTAGAAAGTTCTAAACTGAATGAAATGTCCACACAGTTATTTACAAATATCTATATACTGTATCTTACGTAACTTTTGGCCCTCTAGCGGTTAAAAAACAAAACTGCATTAATTTTGCAGAAGAACTTGCTTTGGTTGTGCTTCAGCTCTACTGTACGGATGAATATGGTTCTTTCTTATAACAAAAAAAATAAATATATATATACAAACATAAAATAAAACATTCACTACTAAGAGATATAACCAGTTTAGATGGAAAGGATCTCAAGCTGACTTACGGGAGAGATTACTGCTACACATTAATAAACGTACTTCCTTCTGGCAAATAAATTCCAGCACAGCGCTACAACCTTGATAAAACAAACCTTCACAATAGATAATGCTTTACAATGAACTCTGTTAGAGAGCTAAATATGACAATTTATATGTTCAATAGAATACATTACTCACCTGTTGTTGAGTTAGCATCATCATCTCTGGCCTCCGCATCGCTTTTACAACATTTCAAACCCCTCAGTAACTTCTCGCATCTCCGAAAAGCTTGGCCAATGCTGATCCTCGTTTTATGGAAAGCTTTGTCCTTTTGAGGTTCATGATTTAGTCGCTCCATGTCAAGCTTTCTCGCTCGTTTTGACAACTTACGACACCATACACGCCTTGAGCGACTTTTCGTTATTTACGGATATGACGAAACACGCAGGGGCGAAAATGAGTGTGACGTGTGTACGTAATTTCCCGCGAAAATCATCCCGTCAGGTCTAAAATATAAACACTGCTTACCATATTAAATCGGGGTAACACACGAAAGAGCAATTGATGTATTCATTATTTAAATTGAGTTGATTTTAAACAAAAATGTAGGAGTGTAGGCCTACATATCCTTAATCTATTCAAAAATATATTTTTATTGTTAAAAAAATTACATTTATAACATTTGGCATTCAATTGGATCTTGTTAACATCTTTATATTATGGCTGCTATAATGCATCTCTTTGTTTTCCTCTTTTGGAAATTAGCATAATTAAAATAAAACACATTAAAATATAGGCTATTCAAATAGTGTAA